>BLKR01000568.1:122066-470014 GCA_011170035.1 Teleogryllus occipitalis
CCCCTCCCTTCGCCTCCTAGACATTCCCCTTCCCTCCCTTCCCTTCCACGCCACTCCTGCTCTCCTCTCCCCTCCTTCCATTCACTCTTCACTCCCTCACCCTTCTGTTTCCACCCGCGCACTCCCTCCAGAGCCCTTCTTCACGCGTTCCTTCCCCGTTCCTTCCCCACTTCTCTCACCCTATTTGTCCTACCCATCTCACCCCAATCCATCCCACCCCTGTCTTCCCTGACCCTCCCAGCTCTGGAACATGTTTCTTTCATGCGGCAAAAAGGAAAGAGCGCTTTAGAGAATTTGCTTTGGGTTTGACACAGTTTCTGGGTCGCATCCAGAGAAATGATTTTATTTTTGTGCGTGCTTTCTTTTATTCTTTGCCGGGTCGACTTCGAATCGCTGCCTTCGAAACCGCCGCTGCTTTTTTTACATCAGTGGACCTACGGTGGTTCGTATTGGTGAGGTTGTCAGCCAAAAGAATATATTTCTGACATTTTGATGGATAAGAAAATATTATCACTCATGCGTATTCTAAAACATTATATTGTATTGCAACCAAACAAAACGATCATCATATTAAATATAACTGTTTCTTAGCAGTTTAGATGAAAGAAGAGCGACGGTTGTGATACAACAGTAATGTAAGTAAGCACTACTGCGTGAAAAATAAGTGAACATTAACTCATATTTTACAAAATACTTAGTGTTCACTTATCTTTAAACATATCAATGTTTTAACGATATTCAGAGTTTAGTTCCTTTAGTAGAGTTCGTTGCAATCCGAGCTTTTTTACTAGAAGGAATCAATATGTTTAATTTAGCTGAATGATATAAGTAAAGCAAACTTGTGGATATGAAAAAAGTAACAAATTATCAGATTAAAATGTATGAAAATATAGAAACAGTTCTTGATTGCTTGTCAGCAACTATTACTTAACAAGCACCGAACATTTGCAACTTTAAAGCTAATTATTCGTTGATCACTTAAGTGTAAAGAAAGTCCCTTTGTATTGATCTAGTCTCGAGATTGACAAAACAATGTTATTTATAGAGCCATGATCCTGTCCGGTTCGTATTATTATCTGTTATGTCAGTGAAGTCATTTTGACACTTGCCACTAAGTGTGACAAGAAAGAGTGATCCAAAGAAATAACTTAATTGAAAAGATATACATTCAATTCGTCTGCTCTCTTGCTCAGTGTACAAAGTACAGTTTGGAAATAGAATTAACTTGGGATTAGACTGATAAATATAGATGTCAATTGTGATTCTTAAAAGAGTAATTGAAACGTTTCTGATGCTAAGGGAGCGAATAATGGGTTCAGTCCTATCATTATCTATAGAAAACGTTTGTAGGACTGCATAAGTTTTTATCTCAACATTATAACATAAGAATCATTCACAGAAACCCTAGTCATTTAATTTCATTTTCAGCAAATTCTCATTATTGTAACTAGGTCCATTATTTTTAACAATAAATTGTATTGTCTATAATGTTAATTATACTTTTCATAGTTTTATTGACGTTATTATGTGGGTGACTTGGGAAGTGAAGCACAGTGTCTGGCTCGTCTCCTCGTCGTCTGGGAATTCACCCGCGCCGCGCTGCAGGGCTCTGCCTTCCCGCAGCGAGGGCCTCGCATCTTCGCTGCGGGATCCGATTCCTCGCGGCTGAGGCGGCGGCGCGAGCGAGTAACGCGACCCCGCGCGGCGCCACGCCTACGCCCCACTGTCTCCGCCCACCCACCCACCTACCCACCCACCCGACTGCCCGTTCACCCCAACACCCTCCCGACCACCCACCCAACCGCCCGCCCGCCCGCCCACCAGCCCACCGACCCTGCCGCCCTCACGACCACCCACCCGCTCTCCCGCCAACCCACCCACCAAATCACCCAACCACCCAAACATACAAACAAACAACCACCCACTTGGCCACCTGACTGCCCGTTCACCCCAACACCCACCCAACCGCTCGACCGCACACCAACCCACTGACCCTGCCGCCCTCGCGACCACCCACCCGATCTCCCGCCAACCCACCCACCTTGCCGCCCTCACATCCACCCACCAAATCACCCAACCACCCAAACAAACAACCAACCAACCAACCAACCAATCACCCACTTGCCCACCCGACTGCCCGTTCACCCCAACACCCACCCACCCATCCGCCCGACCACCCACCGACTCTGCCGCCCTCACGACCACCCACCCACCCGCTCGGCCGCCAACCTACCCACCCTGCCGCCCTCATACTCACCCACCGTTCCCAAGCATGCCCATTCGTCTGCATACCCTCCCATCGACAAACTAACTCGCCTGCCCACCCGCACGACAATACCGCGAAAGTTTACAATCTGCGAACGTTCAAGTTCAATGTGATCTGAGAAAAAACTCCATCGTTGACCCCACCGAGGACTTGAGAATAAGCGGTTTCGTTAGAATGATGTTTGTTAGAGCGTGCATTGTTATTCATTATTAATTGATTGATTACTTCGTGTGTCCGGGCGGTTCAACTGCTATGGTCCGTAGTCTCGTGAGTGTAAAGTTTTTTATCACGGGAGGTGGTGTTTTTACTCCGCTTGATAGTGAGATACGGCTCTGACCTACATGTCAACTAGCGGGGTTTTCCCCATTCAGATATCTCTCACCATCGGGACACCTCCTCAGCTGGATCGGGCTTTAAGCTGTCGACATGTGTAGAGCATGTAAGGGTAAGTGTGTGAGTAAGGGGTAGGATAAGGAAAGAAAGTGTGTCCCCTTGCTCCACCACTCGCGGATGGTACAGAGCGTGTTCGCTAGGGTACTGAGCGTGAATTCACATGGTGTTGATCGGAGAAATTACGGAAAACTACCAATCAGAGCAGCTACCTGCGTTGACTGAACTCGTCATAGCTATCTAGCTAGAGCCGAAAATCTTGCCACTGTCGGAACTCGAACCCTAGAACCTCCCGGTGAGAGTGTACAACGTATTCGAGTATGTTCAAGTATGTTTCTAGCGAGAAGTTATTGAATCGTCTCTATTATTGACTGTGCTTAGTTTGCAAACACAGTCATTGAAAATGACATGTCTATGTTTATGTTAAATGTATACATTAATGGGTTTGGAATCCCCACAAAATTGTCAGATGTTTAAAACAATAATTTTTAAATAAAAATTTTTCAGTGCAGTATTATTGCTCATTAAGAATGTTTTTACGGATAAAAATATAATGTAGGACTTTTCCGAAAAATTACTATTATTTTGGAGGCGAGGAACTCTTCGTGGATGGGGGCACTACACAACTTTTTTTTGGAGGTAAATCCAGATCCCTCATACATACGTAATGTGGTAATGCTTACTTTGCAATGTGAAACTCAATGACTTTGTTTGCATTTAAATTATACAGAAAAATGCAAATGCGAAAAGGAAAAAGTGAATAAATACAACAAAGTAACTTGTGAGTTCTGCCGAGGTTTCCTCATACGGGAGATATCTTATTACACACCATTTCTTGTCGTGAATAATATTGTATTTCACGTTGTTAAACCAAATACTGTCTCCAGAGTAATTATCCCGGCATTTCCCGCTGATTCACTCTGCGAGTTCCCGCCGGAACCACACATGCACTTGGGGTCCGTTTCCCGCTCCCTTTGCACTCGCACGCGTCGGTGGCTCGTGCGCCCTGCGGGAGTTGCAGCCTCTCGGAACTGCTCGCTGCGGGGAGAACCGCAGCACGCCGCTCCACAGCGTTCTGCCCCGCCGCCCCGCCTACCGGTCCGCCCCCCGCTCGCCCCCCTCCCGCTCCGCCTCCCGCTCCGCCTCCCAATCCGCCTCCCGCTCCGCCTCCCGCTCCACCCCCGCTCCACCCCCGCTCCACCCCCGCTCCACCCCCGCTCCACCCCCGCTCCACCCCCGCTCCACCCCCGCTCCACCCCCGCTCCACCCCACTCCACCCCACTCCACCCCCGCTCCACCCCGCTCCACCCGCTCCACCCCCGCTCCACCCCCGCTCCACCCTCCACCGCTCCACCCCGCTCACCCCGCTCCACCGCCCTGCCCCCACCCACCCCGCTCCACCCCGCTCCACCCCCGCTCCACCCGCTCCACCCCCAGCTCCACCCCCGCTCCACCCCCGCTCCACCCCCGCTCCACCCGCTCCACCCCGCTCCACCCCCGCTCACCCGCTCCACCCCGCTCCACCCGCTCCACCACTCACCCCGCTCCACCCCCGCTCCACCCCGTCACCCCCCGCTCCACCCCCACTCCACCCCCGCTCCACCCCGCTCCACCCCGCTCCACCCGCTCCACCCCATCACCCCCGCTCCACCCCCGCTCCACCCCACTCCACCCCGCTCCGCTCCCACCGCTCCACCCGCTCCACCCCGCTCCACCCCCACTCCACCCCCACTCCACCCCCGCTCCACCCCACTCTCCACCCGCTCCACCGCTCCACCCCGCTCCACCCCGCTCCACCCCCGCTCCACCCCGCTCCACCCCCACCGCTCCCCCGCTCCACCCCCGCTCCACCCCGCTCCACCCCGCTCCACCCCCGCTCCACCCCCGCTCCACCGCTCGCTCCACCCCGCTCCACCCCCACCGCTCCACCCCCCCCGCTCCACCCCGCTCACCCCGCTCCACCCCCACTCCCACCCCCGCTCCACCCCTCCACCCCGCTCCACCCCGCTCCACCCGCTCCACCCCGCTCCACCCCACTCACACCCCCGCTCCACCCCGCTCCACCCGCTCCACCCCGCTCCACCCCGCTCCACCCCGCTCCACCCCCGCTCCACCCCCTCCATTCTGTCCCCGCTCCGCTCTCCGCCGCACCCCCCGCTCCGCCCATCCCTCTGCCCCACCCTCTACAGCCCTCCCAAACTCTCACCCTCTCCTGCTCGCCCCTCCCGTCCTCGCTCCGCACCGTCCCTATGCTCTGCTCCAGCCAGCACCCTGCCTCAGCACGTTACCACTTTGAACATTGTGTTCAGAAACAGTGAATTTAAAAAATATTGGGTGGAGATAAGTGGAATTAAGTGGATGAAGACCTGGAATAAAGTTTAAATTATTATTTAGTTATTGTTATTATTATTATTATTATTATTATTATTATTATTATTATTTAGTTAGCTGGAAAAAAGTGTTAATTGTAATTGCAATGTGAAAGTAAATGTCAAATTAAGAGTTAAATTAAATTGATAATTATAGTTGTTCAAGAGCAGTTCTGTAGATACATTTGTTGAAAGTGACAGCCCCAATGAAATGAAACGGAAACTGAAAATGAAACTCTGATATATTTGCTGAACCACGTGTGAGAAAATTAAAAAAAAAAATATTGCAAGAGGTGAACGATAATTCTTATTGGAAAGTAACATAGATCTCAAGACTACGGTGAGATCTTGTGAAAGGTTACTCCCTCCCCACAGGCCGTGGCACCCCGCTTTGCCCCTTACTCCTCGCTCCCCATCTTCTCCGCCCACCCCTGCTGTCTCCCTCTCCTACCGCCTTCCCTGCGCCATCTCTTCTCATCTCGCTTCGTGAAGTCTCCCTCCAGCCTCTTCGCTCTGCGCTCTCTCCTCTCGCCGCCGCCTCTCCATATTCGTTCTGCCGTCACTACCCGCCTCGCCCCGCCCAAATCCACCATTCAGCTACCCGCCCGCGTCTGCCCATTCCGTCCTTATCTGCCCGCTTGACTCGCCTCATTCTTACTCAACCCATCCGTACCCGTCCCATCTTTATTTGTCCTGTCTTACCCGCCCCGCTCATCCCCTTCCCTCCCTTCCTCGCCCATTCCAACCCCACCACCCTTCCATCCATACCCTGCCCCCGAGTTCCATCCCATCCCACTGTGCAGGCCCGCGCGTGCCACGCTGTGCTAGCTGCGATCGGACGCCTGGCGGAAACACACGCATCCATGGACTTCCGCCCGTCAGCCTGCTGAGCTGTTGCGTTCCGATGCGAGGCATCGGCGTGTTTGGACTTGCATACGTCTATTGGTTTCCGCCGCCGCCTGCTCAACCCTTCTCCATGTCAGCCCACGTGTTTGTTCCCGAGGGCCCCTTTGCCTGTTCCTGCCACGCCTCCCCGCTTTATTGCGTCAGCCACGACTTTGCCTGCCTCCGACGTCATTTCCCGACTTGTTTTCTTTTCGTTTCTGTCCAGGAGTGCTTTAATTTTTACACGGACGATTTGTCAAACTTAATTATATATTTTTCTTGGGTTGCAAAATATATTGAGTCCAATAGTGTTCTCAGAGTTTGTTAATAAGAACACATTTTGTAGATATCAAAGCCTGGTAGATTATATGGTCTCATTATGACTGAGGTGTGTGTGAGAGAAGTGTTTTTAAGGCAACTGCATCGGATCATCAAAACAACTGTTTAAGAATAGGTGTCACATTTTTGTATTCACTCATCAACTTTAATAACGGTTACGTCTTGTTTTATCTCACGCTCTCAAGATTTCTGAAATCTCTCGTTGCTCGGCTTAACTCGTTTTAAGCTTTAAGCTTCTTCTTTCTTTGATTCAACTGCATTTACCAGTCCGCTTCTCTTCAGACCTACTTAATTGTTTACTGCCGGTGTTATTCTTCCTTTAAAGCTTTAAACCTCAAATATCACGGTCCTTAATCTTTCGTTCTCATTTCCATGAGCAATCACAGCTGCTAATTCGCACCGTATTTCCTGAGTTTCCGGTTGCTTTTCTAAATTGATACCGCTATTTCCGCTTTAAAGAACAAGATCTCCAACTGCCGCAGTTTGGCTGACCTTGGCCCAGAAAGACTCAGACTCGCATCTATTGCGGCATTGGCACAGCCACCCTACTGCACTGCACATAAATGTATTTCCACGATCTTGGCCACTAACTCCCTCTCCGTTTTTTGTTCCACATTCAATTCCATTTATCGCCTAAACGACACCATTTGTTCGGTTGCGTATGTCTTTCTTTTAATCTGTCGGTATTCCCATCCTGCTATTCGTCCGTCTGGCCTTCCGCGCCCACCCCTCGAGACGGATCCTCGTCACTGCAGGCGTCCGCCCACCTCCCACGTGTCCGTCTGCTTTCGCCTCGCCTTCCCGCTCCCGACCTCGCCCACGGCCTCCGCTGGACCACCCAGCCTCCCGGCGGCGGCGGTGGCGGGGCGGCGGTGTCCGCGCGGGAGGGGCGGGGGAGGCCCTGGCTCGCGCTCACAGCTGCGGCCGCCGCCGCCCCCGGCGCGCGGCACCGCCGACGTAATTGCTGCAAATATTTGGCTCCTGCGCTGGCGCTGCGCCCGCGCCGGCGTCAATGGGCCGAGCGAGCCGTTGGGGGCGGTGACGGGGGCGGAGCGAACGCGGGAGTCGGGTGGCAGAGGAGATGGCAGGAGTGGGCAAGGCGGTGGCGAAGGTGTAGCGGCGGTGGCGAAAGTGTAGGAGGTGGCGGAAAAGCTGGCAGTGGCAATGCGTGTGAGAAGGAGGCGGTGATGATGGTGGAGTGGGGTGGTGGAGATGGTGGCGAAGGTAATGTGGGTGGTTGCGAATGTGGAAGAGGAAACGGAGGATGGCTGGGAAGGGACAGAATAGTGGTGGAACAGGTGGAAGCAACATTGGAAATGTCACTGAAGTTGGTAAAGACAAATGGAGGAGCGAGTGTAACACAAATTATAGAAAAAAAGAGTGAAGGAATAGAGACTGTGAAGTGCATATGTGGAGGGGAATTGACGTCTGTGGAGAAGTATGGGTTTTAGGTAAGGATTGGGAAGACCTGCAGACCATAAGAAGTCGCGCGGGTTTGGGGAAAGGCAAGGCATAAGATGAAGACCGACGGAAGCCCTGGCGTTGGAGGAGGTGGAGCATTGGAGAAGGCGATAGCGTTGTAGGAGGCGATGGTTCTAGTGAAGTGTCTGACGCTGGCGATGGTGAAGCATTGGCGAGAGGAGGCATTGGTGGATTTGTTGGAGGCATTGGTGGCTTTGTTGGAGGCATTGGTGGCTTTGTTGGAGGCATTGGTGGCTTTGTTGGAGGTATTGGTGGCTTTGTTAGAGGTATTGATGGGCGTTGTTGGAGGCATTGGTGGCTTTGTTGGAGGCATTGGTGGCTTTGTTGGAGGCATTGGTGGCTTTGTTGGAGGCATTGGTGGCTTTGTTGGAGGCATTGGTGGCTTTGTTGGAGGCATTGGTGGCTTTGTTGGAGGCATTGGTGGCTTTGTTGGAGAATTTGAGAGAATTTATGGAGGCTTCGGGGTTGGAGAAGGCGATGAATCTGGTGTAGGCGTTACCTTTGGCGATGATAAAGATATGGCGGATGGAGGCGCTGACGTTGTTGGTGGAGTTCGTGGCGTTGGAGGAGGCGTTGCCATTGGTGGAGGTGCAGTTAGTAGAAGTGGAATGGCGGTGGATCAGGCGTAGCGGTGACGATGAAATGGCATAGCAGCAGAGAAACGGCTGTGGAGGCGGCGGCTGCGTGGGTCGTGAAGGCAGTTGCCAATGACGTTGGACCCGGCGGCGGAGGGAAGAAACGACAGTTGGCGCAGCGGCAAGGGAGCGTCAGGAGCCATGACAAATGCTGGCAACGGCGGACACCGAGACAGATGAAGTCTCTGAGGAGTGCTGTACGTAACGGCAGTGTGGGCGGCGGAACTGAAGCGGCAACAAACGAACGGCATGAAGGCTGAAGCCCGAATTGCGCCGGAGGCCGCAGCCGAGGCAACGAAGTCGAAGGATAAGGATACGGTGACGTGGGCACTGAAAGGGCGTGGCCCAGACGTCGGCGACGAAAACGTTCGGTGAGGGATGCGACAATATACGATTCAGTGCCGCTTGATGGTTACGACAAATATTAACTGAGACGACTATTTGGTGGATGTCGTTTCTGATGCTGTGCAATCACCACGAGGAAGGTGTACAGAATGGACAAAAGATGCTCGTATTGTATTGTACACGAGAGACCAGAGTAATTGATGAAACGTTTACATTGATACAGAGAGGAAATGTTTAGAGATTGTTAGCGATCAACGCTGAACTACAGTGAAGTGTTGGGCTGTTCAAAACTGGATCTTCCGATGAATATGATTTAACATCAATCTACAGGCCAATAGGGGAAGTGCCCTTAAACAGTGAGTAAATCTGGCTGTATCTGCATATAACAGGAACGCCAAATTCACTCCAATCCCAAAAGCATTTAATCTTTCATAAATATTGATTTTTAAAAGTATTATACCTTTTTGCAATTGATTTTAATATTTGCATTTTAATATTTAACATTTTTTGCTGATTTCATTGATTTTAATGTTTTTTAATAGTACTTCAACTCATATTTTCGAGATGCAACAAATGTTCTCCACAAAATTCCTGAGTAGCTTATTTGATTTATTTGCTCAGAAATTGTAACGTCAGTCGTTATGAGTGTGTAATCTAGGGTTTCTGTGTCGCCTATCACCACCATTGTTGGTTCGGCCGATTTCGGGATTACTAAAGACAGATTTCCTGATAAAGAACTGTCCAAGCTAAAAGTTTGCCAGCTGAGTGCACTTGTACGAAAGGAAGAAGCCTTGATTACATCAGTAACATATGTTACTTGATGTTGGATATCCAACAACTTGAGATGTTCATCCGAAGTGGTTTTGATAACATTTTCTACGTCATTTTTCTTAGCTTTTATGGCATTTTTAAAACATTTAAAGACCATTTTATTGATCATTTTGGCGATATTTTAGGTCATCAAACTCCGTCCACAACTCATCAAAACATAGATTCTCCTATCCGTCAGATACGAAATCTCCGTTGCGTAGTATAAAAGCGGCCGCGGGTTCCCGTTTTGACGCTGAGCCGCGCCACGCCCTCCAGCAGAGGCGCTGCCCGCCGCGTCAGTGCATCGTATCTCGGTGGCCCCTCCGTTGCCGCCGCTGCTGCTGCTGCTGCTTGAGCTGCTTCTCTGAATAAATTTACGCTCTCCGCGGCGCGAGCGCGCTTCCAGGCAAGTCTCGCGATAAATTCGCCATCGCTCAAGCAGGCCCGTAAAATCGGAAAGCGGACGAGGCGCGGGACGCGAATTAGATTCCCCAAACTTGGAAACGATCCCGGCTCTCCCGATTTATTGTCCATAAACAGAATACGCCTGCGCGTAAATTTCGTGAGGCTGTTCGCCGCCTCGCGTGAGAGATCTCGATTTTCCGGTTGCGATTTACGCCATTGCTTTTCCATTAATTTTGCGCGCTGATATTCGGTTAACGAGATTGACGAAACTTGCTTTGCAATAATTGGTGCGGGGTGTTCCCGCTCGGTCTTTACTGCGCCTCTGACGAACGTTATTATGGCGATGAAATGAAAATGGTTGCTGTTTTCGTGCAATTTCCGCGAAATGCGGTACTCTATTCGAGGAAAAAATGTTATTGGGCTTTAGAAAAGATAGCAGGAAATGTATGAGGGAAGTAAGGGAATATTTTTTTTGTAATTTGATAATTTAGAAATATTTGTAATGACACCTTATATAAAGATATTTCTAATGCCTTTATATAAGGAGTCACAATACACTTTATTTAGCATTCATTTAATTTGTGGTAACTGCTAGTGTACTCTCATCTCTTAATAGCAATTTATAGTAAGCTACGTCGAGAAATACTTTTTGAGAAAGTATTCTTAGTTTTCGGCTCCAATTACACCTTATGGGATAACTTACACTCTCTACACCATTGTAATTATATCTTTCCTTCGCGAAATATTTTTTTTTTGTTATTCAACATTATAACATTTTCAACAGTACAGAAGACTTGCTTGCAAGGAAGCAAAAAGAATTACGTGAGAAGCAATAACATAGAGTAGGGGAAAATGAGAAAAGTGTCGCTAGGGAGAGAGATGAAGGGAAGGTATGGTGTTGGGTTGGCAAAAATAACAAAAATGTTATTTTGGATGTGTTGTGGAAAAAAATGTGGATGTTGTGTATTTGTAGAAACCTTTCAGAGGAAACCTTCCATGCTAGTTGGAGAAAGATCCTTGGAGAGATTTCTTTCTTTTTAATATTCTTCCATAAATTTGCCTCCCAATGTTTGCTACGCCAGGCCGTATTATAGTAGACATCTGTGCTAACACAGTTACCGCCCAACATCTGTACACGCCAGTGCGTTGAAAGGTCTCGCTTTATTGGTTCGGACGTAGATCTTCTCGCGACACCTTTGCTTGTTTTCGCGTGGTGAGGGTGGGGCCGGTCGCATTGGCGTGGCGGTGGCGGCAGTGGCCGTGGCAGGGTTGATAGGGTGGCAACGTGGGGCGCCGACTCTAACAGAATGAGTGGCGACGGCGGTAGCAGTGATGATGGCTGTGGCTGTGACAGTCGTGATGGTCGCGTTTGTATCGTCGTTGTCGCCAAAACGGTATCTTTACCTGCGTCGTCAATATGGATACCAATATGAATACCAAAAATTACTGTCAGTGCCGTTGATGTCGGTGTTGTCAGTTTCATCTGTGTCGCCAGAGTTGGCATTGGAGTCGGCGTCGGTGTGGTCGGCGTCGGTGTGGTCGGCGTCGGTGTGGTCGGCGTCGGTGTGGTCGGCGTCGGTGTGGTCGGCGTCGGTGTGGTCGGTGTGGTCGGCGTCAGTGAGGACAATGTTGGTGTGGTCGGTGTCAGTGTGGTCGGTGTCGATGTGGTCGGTGTCGGAGTGGTCGGCGTCGGTGAGGACAATATTGGTGTGGTCGGTGTTGTTGTGGTGTGTCGGACGGGTGGGCGTCGGCGTGGTCGGTGGTGATTATGATGGTGGAGGTGCGGGTACAGCGGCGGGGGCGAGGGCGTGGGCGCAGTCGCAGCCCTGTGTTCTAATTAGGGCGGACGCGTCGCGTCGCAGCGCGCTGAGTGGGCGGCTCGAGCAGATACGACCTGCCGCTTGGGCGCCGACGAGCGCCATGTTTGCATTGCAGGGGAGCGCTGACAGCGGGTCGACGAAGCTGACACGAAGCCGGGAGCAGACGTAATTGAAGAAGATAGGCAGTGGCAATCGTAAACTCGTGAACTTCGGGATTGGATTAGAAGGACTCTGCAAGCTGTAAAACTTTGGAAGTCCCTTCCAATTTTAACGAGTTTTTTGTGAGAACAAATATCGAATTATTCAATGAAGCGATAACAAACAAGAGGACCTAAGGAATAAAATTTTCAGGTTTATTATATGCTGATTTATGAATAAAATTATCTTTTTATAAAAATATGGAAAATTGCTATTTAAAAAATACTACTATATTGGGTTTTTATAAATAAAGCAAATACATTTTTTGTGGAAAATTCTTAATGATCATCCTGAGAGCTCCGTAATGTTTATCGAAAGTGTACATTATTCTACGAGCTTTCTCATTATTAAGACACGACTCCTCGTTAATATTACTTATAGTCTTGTAAAACGAGTAAATATAGGACTCAGTAACGGATTGGAATGACTAAGTATCAGATTCAATTCTCTTCAAAAGTAGTGGTTACATCCGGGTTTGTGTAACAATTTTATGAAGTACTCTGTGGTTCACGAGTGTCAAATTAATTACGTGAATGTGAAGTTTAAGTTTTTCAGTTATTGGATCTCACTTATTGGCCTGAAAAATATAAACCTTAAGAAGTCTCATTTTTCTCGTTAGTTATCCATTTTCCCTATAATATCAATTTTCTATCAGGTGACATTTGTTTAAACCGTTTGATAGATTAAACTAACGGTTAAACTAAAATGTCCGCCAGCCATGGAATTCTTAACTTTGAATCCGTGACCGAGCACGCTTTAACTTCGTGTACAAGTCTACTTGTCTTCTGAACGTTCGTGATTCTGTAATTAGAGGATATGCAAAATAACTCTAACTACTTAAGTACTAGCGAAGTGGTTCAGAGTAAATTAGATGGATTTACTGCGGTAAGACTTGCAATTAAGACTGTTTCTATCCTCTTTAGTTCATTTGTTAAATTTAGGATCAAGGTTATTTAATACTGGACTTGGGAAATCAGAATTGTATGGGGAGAGTTCTGTCTCAAAAACGCTTATATTAAACGCGCTATTAAATGTTTTTTAAAGATATTGTGAACATTCAAGTGACGTGTGTTGTGTTCTGTTAAATTGATATAATAAATTATGTACCAAAGAAAGGATATTTTCATGACTATTTAATTTTATTTCGTAATAACTTTCAAGAATATGTGATAAATTAACATATAGAAATTCAAACATTTAAAACAGGAAATTATTTAATGTGTATTTTTCAAAGAAGCGACAGCCGTAACTATTTCTCACCGTATACTTGCAGAACGACCTAGGTGTTCTGGCGACAAAAATTCTTATATAATAAATTTACAACTACATTTTAATACCATTTAAAACTTGAACTTGCTATCAACAATAAATGTTCGAAAACTACAATTTTTACAATTAAAACAAAAATTGAACGTTTACTGTAAAACAACTTCACGATCCGAAAATTTCTGGAATTGAAACATCAAAATTATTTTCATCGCTCTTTTATTTTTTTAGGAAAACAAACAGGATGGATAAAAGGCAAACAATTTTGTATATTAGTGAAGCATTAATAGCCCCTCTTGTGTGTAAATTACAAGTATGAATACTCTTTTATATATGTATTTAATATTATTAATTGAAAAAGCTTTATACAAATATGGACTTGTTTTTGCAATTATGTGATTTGCCATTATTTTCCACATAACCAATTAAATCGTTATCAGCCAGTCGCCGGCGTGAACACCACCCATGAATAATGGGCCGGGAGAAAGGAATGACAATGCACATCCACAAAACAGACCATACGTTACTTTAATGTTCGGCCGCCAACGCACCGCGTACCTGCAGCGCGTGGGAGCGCGTCGACGGCAAGCGAGCGGCGCGGGCGACCATCTCCAAGGGGATGGCGTCGACGAGCGGAGGCGGAGCCCTACATCCCTAATTACGCGCTTATCGCCGCGCTGACACGTCCCCGCGCCCGAGCGGTCGGCGTTCGCTGTCGTCGTTACACGACGCTCCCTGTTTGTCCCGAACGGCCGCCGGGAACTAACACTACTTTTCCCCCGGAGCAGCGGTTCTGTGACGTCGTGGGTTGAACAAATCACAGACAAATCAAACAGGCTTTGGGATATACACAGTTTATTTACGTATATACACATTACTGCCCTGCCATTTACTACAGGAGCATTTGCTACCCGTTGGCATATGCTAACTGTCGAATGTACTCTTTACATGAGCCTGACGCTCATACCCGCAAGCTTGCGGCCTCCCATGCACACTGGCGATGGTCTCGCGACAAAAGTTCGAGGAACAAAGCTGCTCTTTCCAGTGCCGGTCCGCCTTTATAGCCTCGCTGAGGCTGCGTCGCCACCCGCCGGGTGCTACCGCACGTCGGGTCTTGCGACACATCTGGCATAAGTGTGACGCGTACCCTCTCGAACTGCACCCTGGGCCCGGCCTCCCTCGCTCCCTTCCCTTTGTGGTGCATTCTCCACGTGTCCACTCAGAAAGTGTCCACGATACCCGCTGTGCACCACGCTGCCGCGTGCGTTTCAGTAGCGGACGCTACAGTTCTTAATACTTGCGCGGTTGTGGGTCCCTTTAAGCCCTAGGCAACATAGCGGCGGAAGATGCTCTTGGATTTCGCGTTCCCTTTAGATGAAGTATTTTTTGTTGTTTCAATGTAATAATGCAACCTATTTTCATTATGTATTTTGTAAGTGAGCTGCTTCGAAAATCAAAACATACAGGACAATGAGATTAGGTTTAGGATTTGGATGGCTTCGATACCTAATACTTGCGTCCAGTTTCCAGAGGTTTCCTGGGCAAAGGAGTGTTTACAGTTACGACTTGCACTGAATATAGTAGCCGGTAGATTTATTTAAATATTTTCTTTGTTAGATCTGATTGCTCGTATGAAACAAATTATTTAGCAAGTCTAAAATCGTGTTTTTAAAATTATTCTAGTTCTCTTGATTTGAGCTTATAGTATTCCTTTAACATAGATGGCATTTATATTGCAAAAAATTTTCCGAGAGTGTAGTGATAATTTTAAGAACTAATGTATATCCTGAAAACTCGTTAAATATGGAAAACCCGCAAGTTTACGATTGTTCTCTTTTTACTGAATTACAAGATTTCTCCTTACCAATAGTCTTGTGCGGAAGACGTTACAAAAGTCAGCCAATCCCATCTTCTTCCTTCCTCCGCCACGAACTTTACTGCTTTTCTCTTTTATTACTCGGAGGGATACGCCTCCGAGGCGGAGCCTTGGCGCATATTGACACGTCGCCCCAGCCGACGCGCTCCGAATTCACGCCAGCCACCTTCACTGCTTCCTTCCTGCCTTCCCTTGCGCGGCACTGCTTCAGGGTGCAGAAAGTGAAACCTTTGCAACCCGCCTGGTTACAGCGCCCTCTTGAAGGCAAACAAACATCTTCGCCACGATTGTATTTCGTAAATTTGGAACTGTCTGTAGATTCTTACTTTACGAAATCAGAGGAAAGTATCACCTTTAATGAAGGAAGGTCTTGGTCATCCTGTAGCCTGTGTTCGGCTTCGCCAGGTACACTCTCAGAAATTTATGCATTACTTTTAATGCAAAATGCATTAAAGTAATTATCATGTACGTACAGGAACTTTAATGTACGTGTACATTAAATTTAATGTAAGTGTACAATTAAATTTAATGTAGACAAATAAGTTAAGTCAACAATCGTACATTAACTCTACATTGATTTTAATTTAAGCATTAAATTTAATGCACCTGTACATTAATCTCCCTGTAATGTGCATGGTACATTAAAATTTATGTACAGTCGTACATTAAATCTAAATTTAATTTAATGTAATTTCTGACAGTGTAGGTCACTGTCGCCAGGGAATCACTGTAACCTGCTGCGACGTACTCTCTTTAGCCGCTACATCTCCCTCGTCCCAGACATCGAATTTTCCCCACTGCCTCCAGTCTTTGATTTCTTTGTTGGTTATTTAACTCTTATTGCGGTTCATTGTTACATTTTATACTGGTCTACTCTCCTGCTCGCGTCTCCATTTTTCCTTTCTCGTATGCATAAGGAGTAATATGCGTAGTGTAGTGAGAGTTATGTAATACTAAGGAAAACCAATTTCGAGGTTTCAACAGAAATACACGCTTTTCTGTCGCATGATATCGAAAAATTGTTTTTTAAACGTCCATCTGTCCGTCTGTGAACACCAATAGTGCACAAATTATTCGTAGAATTTTAAAATGAATTTTCTAAAATGAATATTGCTCGTTCTCTAAAATGAATATTGCTGGTCCAACTCGAATCCTTGTGATTTTGAAGAGAATTATTTGAATTTTGAGAGTTACTTTACATGACTTTGGGACTTTCTCAAAATTTTCTCTAAAATGACTCTAATTTTTTTCTTAAAATTTCTTGATAGAGTATAACGAAATATACTTGTATAGATATATTAGGTTCTATTCTTTATTTCTTTGTGGGGGGAGGGGGGAGCGAAATGATCGATTATCTAAAAGCATGATCCACGCCTCGAGCTTCCCGAGTTGCAGCTGGTAGAGCACTCATACCTGCAGTAAAAGCTAACTCACCTGCAGTAAATATCTGCAGTAAAAGCTAACTCACCTGCAGTAAATATCTGCAGTAAAAGCGAACTCACCTGCAGTAAATATCTGCAGTAAAAGCGAACTCACCTGCAGTAAATATCTGCAGTAAAAGCGAGCTCACTACCCTCCTAGGCCGTATGCATCAAAGCGCCTTTGATCTGCCTCTCAGCGAACAAACACCGTCAGACACGCGCAGACGTCTCGGGCAATGTTTATTCGCGGGAAGCTGCTGCCCTGAGAGAAATAGCAACGCCAAAGAGCGAGCGCAAGCTCTCGGGTAGACGAACACGAGTCCCTCACTGCTCTTGAGATGCTACGTCCCAGGCAGTTTTGTTTATATACTAACCACCTGCTACTTGAGGAAGTGATACATTCCCACCGTGCTGCAAAGTTCTACTGTTACGTCAGTTTTAGAGAAAAAGGATATAATTATGCATGTACGTGAAGTGTATTTGAGAAATAAGAATCTGGAGGAAAATAAAAGGTCCCTTATTATTATTGTGTTCTTGCACGTGTGACGTTATTGGCGGAGAATAAATTAATTTACATATTGTGATAAAGCGGTGAACAAACGAAGAATGAGAAACTAGGAAACAGGGAATGAAATCAGGGGAATAGTGTATTCCCGAGAAAACCTGTCGCAACCCCTTTATCAACCATCAGTTTCACTTGTAGCAATCGTAATTTGATGTCTTTCTGAGAGATCGATAGCTAGTATGGTGACCGTTAAGTCATGGTTCACCCGTTTAAAAGTGCAAGAGGCTCTGTTTTCTAGAATCCCTTTAGTAACTTTTATCATGCATTTCTGCCTGCTTGCCTGACTAGGGTGTCTCCAGGGGTGGGGGAATGGAGATATGGTCCTTCTTGAAATTTTATAGGATATAAAAATATATGAATATGCTTCAAAATGTTATGTTACTTGCGAATTGTTTAAAGACTGTTAACAGTTATTTTTTAATTTACTATTTTGAACGTCGGCACTGCATTTAAATATAAACTATAAGTAGTAGACAAAGTATTAATGGTATAAAGATAAATCTATATATATAAAATAAAGTCGTGTTAGTTACACTATTTATAACTCAAGAACGGCTGTACCGATTTGGCTGAAAATTGGTGAGCAGGAAGCTTAGAGCCAGGAGACGGACATAGGATACTGTTTATCCCGTTCGACAGCGTTCCTGTGTGAGAACGCACGTTTTTGCACGTTTTCGCGTGATTTCGCATGTTAGCGGTCATTGTTGCCTGTTGTAACCTGCGCCTGATAATAAAACAAAACATGTCGTGTATCACAAGGTACTTAACTGAAGAGTGCAACCTATGCACCTAAATACGGGAACAATAATGAATGATTAATTTACTTAATTTTTTTATTTGTATTTTCTAATAAACAATTTAACTTAATAAATTCCAAAATCTGCTTATTTATTGCCTTTAACAGCCGGTCCCTATGATTACAGCTTTGTATTTCTCTCTTAAACAAAAATCAATTTTTAAAAAAACGCTCTGCTACGTAATAGATTTTTTAATTATCTATTTAATATCAGAGCGTTTTTTTTAAATTCTTCTTTGTTTCAGAGAAAAACACAAATCTGCAATTGCTTTATTACCACGAGTGCAACAAGGATAGTACAGTTTCTCACAGTGAGTGCGACGCGAGAAAAAGATGGGACCGGCTGTTAAGGCGGAACAGAGTTCGCCGGGTCAGCTAGTATATACATAAATTTTAATTTCAAACCGGGAGCGGTAACTGCAGTGCATCAACTGATGTCACTGCAGTGCCTCTGACCAGGAGGTCCTAGGTTCGAGTCCTGATGGCGGCAGGATTTTCCACACTAGCTTTTCAGCTAGGTCGAATTCAGTCGCTGCCTGGAGGAGAATTCTAGCGGCCGGCTGCTCTGATCGGCAGTTATCTGTGGTTTCTCCGATCAACACCAGGCGAATGCCGGAGCAGTACCCTACCAAACGGGCCACGGACCGCGCGCGATCTGTCCTTCCTCTTCCTTGTCCTATCCTCCCCTCTTACACACCCACTTTCACTAACATGCACTACACTACCACATATTCTCGGAGACTTAAGGTCGGAAGCTTAGAGTTTGTTCCGGCTGGGGCGGCGCCCCGCTGGTGGGAGAGTCCTGGTTAGGGGGAAACCCCACTAGACGACGGTAGGTCGGCGTCGGATCTCGCCATCCAGCGGGGTAAGATCACCGCCATTTCCAGAGAAAAACATGCACTACACTAACGGGACTAATGACCAAAGCAGTTGACGCGCCCGGAAACACGAAAAAATCAATCAATCAATCAATCAATCAATTTAATTTCAACTGTTCATTAATTCTAACTTACGAATTTAAATAAATGTTTAAACTGGGATTTACCATAAATTGAATTTTCAAATATGTGTTTCGTTAAAATGTTTGTGCCTGCCCCCCGAGGCCGCCCGTGCCGCTGGTGCCGCTCGTCTCGTACTCCGCGCGCATCTGGGGCACTCGGGCGTCTGGGGCGGTGCGTGGCGCGGGCGCAATCTGGGCTTATTGTTTGCTGCGCCGCGAATGAAAATGCAGGCCGCGATGTTGATGCACGAAGCATCTCGCACTGCCTAAGGCAGCGCGGCAAGGCTACAAAGTACGAGCTTCCTTCTAAAATGATACAACAGTAAAGATCTCGGAGATTTTCAGCTCGTTCGTTGATGGTCAAAAATTAACGATGAACGGGCTATTTTACATCAATGTAAATGTAGAATAATATTTTGCTTACAAATGACACTCTCTGAAAAAAGTTCAAACTAGGAATTCCATATTCTTATCACATCATCTTCAGAAAAAGTAACGTAAAATTACGCTTATTACAATAAATGTTATAATTCAGTGCAGTGTTTTTGTATATGCAGACCTGACTTATATGCTTCCTATTGTCAAAGCTTTAGTGAACACGCAGGTGCTCAGTTTCATTTCTGTGGTTTTAGAAGTGACGTTCATTAAATCTCCGAAATCGTTCGTCAAAAGGATGGGTGTAAATCAGACCTTAATTATTTTCAGTTGTAACGTTTCACGTTCCACGAATTTTATATTGTAACGTTCACGTTTCACCGCTGACACCAATTTTATGGTGTGACGTTTCGCCACTAACTCCGATTTTCAACGTTAACGTTCTGTATAAGTTCTATCATTCATATTTCTTTAAAACAACATCTGTAGATTCCTTTTCAAAAACATGTATTTCGACACTTTCTCTCATTCACACAAATTCGATGTCTTATCTTTTTCTTACATCAACTTCTCCGTTGCTATCGTAACTCTAAAACATATGAACAGTTGTTCCAAATTTGTTTAGAAACAAAATCAATAAACATATGTGTAATAACAAGTAAACGTATACGTAACGTTGCACAGCGCTCATGATCAAGAAACGTCTATGTGAAATACTGCCATTTTGGAGTAAATAGAAATAATGAGTAAAATAGTAATACAAATCATTTTGCATAAAATAATAGTGTTTGAAATGTTTAAAACGTTTAAAACAAATATTCTAAATGTAGTATTTAATTTGTAATAAATGTCTGAAAATTCGATTGTAAGTGTCGATTTAGAAAATTGTTAGTTTAAGGCAAAACGTTTTTGAATAGAAAAGTCGATGAAGCTCGTGTAAGTTTAGATCACTTTAACAACAAGAAAACATTAATTTTTAGAATTAAAGTTGAAACACGTCAAATAAGAGAAGGAATTTCATATTAATTTCCGTTCGTGAGAGTGAAGATACAGTTCAGTAATTAGTTTTTGTGATGGCTTTTATTCGAATCAAGCAAGACCGCTGTCTCATGGCTATGTTCCTGACACGTAACACGTTTGCCATCACTCACTCTTGACGTGAATTCGGAAAATTTGCGACCCCGAATTCAGCAAACGGAGAGCTTAATAGGAAAGTGACGGAGCGCTGCATCAAAACGTCAAGCTACTCGCCAGAGGGCCGAGCAAAGGTGGTTTCGAGGTCTGCAGACTTTCGGACAGATGCAGTGAATGCCCTCTTGCTAATCAGAATAATGTCCATTACTTGCACATGGAAATGATTTACAACTTCGAGACATAAAATATCAATTAATTTTCACTTGAAGTGTTTTCGTGTGTGAAATACCGAAACTAATTTATTGAATTAATGTTCTGTGTGACAATTTCTGGCGTATAATTAATCAAATATTATAAATGTGCTTCGGCAGACAAGTACACAAACACTGAAATCCTGTTATACCATTTAAATGAATGCACACACGTGGTAAAATAATTGCTATCGAAAAATAGTTCTCTTCAAAGTTGGAGAGAATAAAAATCGCTCAATTCTGTTGAACATAAAAGACATGAAAACTATAATTTTTTAAATTAAATTTCATGTAATTCGAGTCACAATATTAATTACTGTAAACCTAATAATTTGGGAGAAGAGATGCATTTGCATTCTTACGTAAATTTAAGTTTTGACTCCAATACAAAAAACGTGTCCAAGCAAAGCGATCGTTCGAGATGGAAGACCAATAATTTCGCTTCAGCCGACGGCACTGCGCCACCTGTGGATATTTAGAATTCGAAGGCGGCTTGCGCCTGCGTGCTTGCGCAAAGTATCTCGGGCTCTTGTCGCGGTGACGTTAGGGCGCAATAAAGAAGCCCCCGCAATCGACGCTGATTTCGTATGTGAGATGGCGCAAAAGGTTACCAGCACGCGTTTTTCATTATGAACATGATGTCCAAGATTGGGTGTTGCGACTCTTCAACAGCTAATAGTAGGTCATACTGTTACATCTAGCTCCAAATGAAACGAATTATTGGACTAGATGTTTTGACTTGAATGTATGAAAAATAATTCTTAGCTCACTTCAAGTTTCAAGTCGCGTGATATTTCTTTCTTTAGATTAGAGTAGTTACTGCGAAAAAGTGAGTGCTTAGTTTTAATATTTTGTGGCAATATTCGTGCCTCTGTACACATCTTTGTATTTGTTGTTGTTTTTTCTCACAAAGTATGATTAGACCGTAGGATCTGATGGTTTATAATTCAAAAGAAAATCCTAAAATGAAGATGAAAGCTCTCTTACTCGTATTGCTCCGGAGTCAATCAGCCGGACTCGCTCTTTTTTTGGCATTTAAAATTATTTTACTCAACGCATTTTATTTTGTTCTAATAATTTTAATTTATTGAGGATATACACTAACAACCTGGCTTAGTTTACTTTTAGAATCACAAAACAACCTTTCGGATGTCATCATCCATCAGCATTTAATGCAATTTTATTTTTTATTCTATTAATGTTTTGGGGAAATCACTATTTATTGTGTCTATCGATCTCCTTTTGAATAATTTATATTTTGCTAATATAGTCGACTCCGGTTACAGTAAACTTCGGGAGACTATCATGTTTAGTTCACTATATCAGAGGTTCGCTATATCTGATGATGTCAAAATTTAATAGAACGTCTCCAAAATGATTGATTTTATTAATGTGGAGAGGCAGCAAAATTCATTAACAAAATGAACTGAAAATTTCTATATCTTTATTTGTTCTTCAAAAATCAATTATTTTCAATTGTTTGCTTCGTTCATTTTTAATTAGTAATTTCTTTAGATTCTTCTCCAGGGTCCATGCTCTCTCCGTATTTCATTCTGCCTTGTCTCCTGTCTCTAAGTATCGTAATGCATTATTCTACCTTTCAATGCCTTTTGCACTGTTGGAACACCGTCTCACTCTCCGAAGACCCTTTTACTAGCATAATAACGTACGAGATCCAATTAAGGACTTAGACTTCCAATACTTATTTCATACGTTTACAATAGCTGAGGTTCAGGTTCACTATAACCGAATCTTCTTATGCATTTTATTTATATTTGTAATGTAAGTGAGATGAGACCAGTGACTGAAGTTCACTATAACCGTGGGTTCACTATAACCAGAGTCGGCTGTAGCTACTTTGAGTAAAACTAAAAAAGTACTGGTCTAATAGTAGAAAAAGTCATGTCTTCATTTCCATTATAAGTGTATAAAATGTTATATTATTAGTCCTAAATAAAACCTCTAATAACAAACCAATTTGTGCATGAACACGTGATGTATAGGTAATGACGCGTTCCACTCTGTGCACCGCTTCTCCCAAAATCATTGACACAAAGCAACACTTCTCGTCTGCGCACTCGAGGCTCCTGCAATCAACCCAGAGAGGACACTTGGCGCAGCAGCAACCGTGAGGCAAGCGCCGCCGCCGCCGGTGGCGTGCAGATGAACCAGCCATGCATTATGAATATGGCCAGGCTTATTCGCTCCACTGGAAATGGTGGCCAGGAGGTCCTCCGGTCGCCAACGCCCCTCCCGGTCGCCTGGCGACAAGCTGTCTTCTTTTGTTGTTTTCACGTTCAGCGGACACGAAGCAGAGGAAATGAAATTGTTTCCGAGAAACGTTTTTACGTCGCGGCTTCTGCTCTTTGCAGCGTCGCGTCTGGGACCGTAAACCCGCTTCGTGACTTCTTTACTCGCTGATGGGCGCTTGGTTTTACTGCGCGTCGTTCCGGCACGAATTTATGTATTCTCCATGACTAAAAACCGACTCGTTCGTGATCTGGGGAGCTTTATTAGTAGCGAGTAGTTGCGAGTAATGTACAAGAATTTTCGTCGCTTCCGTCGGGGTCACCACTAGAATACAATGTATGCTAAGAGAACAATGGTGTAGGTTTATAGCTGTTGTGTCATTCCTGTGTGTATTGCTTATCGATCTGTGACAAATTATGCGGGCTGGCTGTGTAAGCGAGTGGAGCTGCTGGGGGGGGGGGGGTTCTCTTGTTGCCCTTACTGATTGTATCGGAACGATAGACACGAGAGCAATCTGCTTGTGCGCGTGATACGTATAGAAGAGACAATGTACAGCGAGGGCGTGAAATATTCTAATGTCAATGGAGCAGGTTTGTATGCAAGAGGGTAATCAGAAAGCTTTGATCTAGTTCTGCTTTGTGTAGGAACATCGGAGTTGCCCGTTAAGTTTTTTATGATATCGAAACAAATATTACTTTGTACGTCCGTGTATCTGACTGTGCTTGAATACTCTGCTTACAGTTCTGTTATTTATCAAAATTAAATACAGTGGAGCGTAAAAAAACTGAACTAATTGGAATCGTAGATAGTCTGGATTATCAAGTAGTTCAGAATTTCGGAAAAGCATGTTTTTTAGAAATAAAAATACCAGCTCTAATAAAATCTCAATTTCTTATTCGAAATAAGAAAATAAAAGCGTACATTATGTTGACAGTACGACGGTACGGATAACAATGACAAAATATTCTAATTACGATCTATTTTTTCACCTTGGAGCGTTTGGATTATTACGATTCGTTTTTTTGGCGTTCGAATTATCGAGCGCTCCACTGTATGGTTTGCTTAAGCAGGAATATTCTTATAGACGTATTGACAACTCGTTTCTCGGATTAGCTTCTTCTTCAGTTTATTTTACATCCCAGCGGTGTTTATTGTACTCAATACTGCTTCCTTTAACCGCGCTGCTGCGGTTCAGAAATAAACCTCCTTCCATAATGCTCCTTCCTGTGTTATCGTGGCAATGTCCCACTCCCAACTGCAGCGCTGTACCTGTGTGTTCTCGCCCCCATCATCCCATCGAGCGCTCCACTTCACACGGAAGTGCTATCCCATCCAAACCGCAAGGGGCGTTGACGGACAGATTTAGAACCCGAGTGATCCGTTCTCGCTATTGGTGCTGACGTTGACGGCAACGAGAAGCTGTTAGCTGTGAGGGTGAATGAACGAACGAAAGGGACGTACATCTACTGTCGACCGAATCGGATGTTCCGAAATAATTTACAATACTTTTAAAATGTAGACAACGTGAATTAGCCGTTACTTACTGCTTCAGTAGCTATTATCACCTCATTTTATTCATGCGGGCGAACATAATTATTCTATAAAATGTAAATTGTTGTGCGTTTTAAATTAAGTTATTTAAATCACTGTAGCAAGTACTCATACTTAGTCATTGCCTGTGTTCATGTGGTCAAAAATAGGGAAGACAGTTTTCCTCTTATTTGGGGTTCTCGTCTGCGCTGTATTCTGTTTTATGATTCTCAAGGAGGAATGCAGATACTAAATACACTTAATTTTCATAATAAAATTATTTTACTTCCTATAATTTTCTTTTGTTAGTGTTTCTAAACATTTGATTGGTGTATTTTTCGTCAATACCGTACATAAATTGTATGCCTATAACCAACACTAATTTAAGTTATTTCGACTAGTTTTGTCAAAAGATGCAAAAAATTTCATTTTACTCTAAACAAATATTTATCAATACCTTAATTGTGATTTCAATTTTTGCAATAAAATTGTCTTGTATTTTTTCCCTAATGTTGTACCCTAGAAACATTCAGAGCATATACGAAGATTGCCCAAGCAATTTGATTTTTTACTTTTAGAAATACGAAAACAATGATTATGGAGGCAGGTATACAAAATTGTCTCTTTATTTATCAGCCGAGAGTTAACTGTAAAGTTTGATTTAAAATATTGTAATTAATGGTATTAATGGAAACTACATTGTGTGCACAGAAACATCGGTATAGATATTTTTAGGGTAAAGTATTATAAAATTAATTCGGAAAGAGGAAGTGGATAGGCTCAAACCCTTATTAAGATGTTTGGTAATATACTATAATATATAATAATAATGATTGTATATTTGTTCTGTATTGCACTCTATTATTATTATTATTATTATTATTATTATTATTATTATTATTATTATTGTAATTAATTGCCACTGGGTCATACCCAATTGCAGTCCAAATAAATGTATGTACGTATAATTTAATTATTAAAATATAATATTGTCACTTCTGCGCGTTAAGGTCTTCGACGATATTCGACGAATTTCAACCATAATAATGATCTATAACCGCCGTGCAATTTGTTCACGTGCTTAAAATTATTTACTGCATTCCGTACAATATAGTGCTTACCCCCCTCTAGCAGCCTTATCTGAACCATCGATCACTGTTAGACCACGCTACCATTCATTCGTTAAATTACTGCCGTGGCATTACGTCGCTACGCTAATATCATTCATTAGGATTTCAATTTGAATTAGCTTATTGAGTTCACCCAGAGATAATCATCATTTACAGAGCAATGTTTTGTTGACTTTTTTAATGATTTGATTCTCATTCATTCAGAAAACAAATTATCATTTATATCACAAACCATTGATGTGACTGAAAAGTAGTAGGTCTTCTTGATTTACTAAAATATTAAACTTCCTATATAATAATTCGTCGGTCTCCTCTTTGATAAATTACATTTACATGAACACTAATACGTTGCTTTTATTATAAAAATTACTTTTATTCAATAAATGCCAGTTTAGGCATAACAAATGAAAATGCTATTTCAATTGAAGAAATAAATTGGCACTTTCAGTGAGTTAATGACATTTTATGCAAGTGAAATAATATATTGTTAATTGCAAATGTTTCTTTATTACATTATGTAACTGACTTCGTACTGTGATCACGTATGCAATTAAGCAAGAATAAAATATTTTATATTTTCAGCATTGAAGAGAAGATGTGTTATTCTAAAGTTCGTTTGATGGCTCTTCAGTTTACTCGGTAGAGCGACTACCATGGAATTCTAATTTCGTGGTTAGCAAATTCGATTATTCCAAACTAATAACTAATAATCGTATTTATCGTTCAATTCAGTTCAATCTCAACGTACGTTCGTTACGCCCTCTGACGAGAATAAGGAAGGCTGAAATAGATTGATCTCATCAACGGACCGTGTATACGTCCATCCCAGCCCTCTTGCCTGCCGAACACTCTCCGCCGTAACGCTTGGGTCGCTCAAGAGCGCATGCCAACCCCCGAGGTGACGGCACCGCAGCTGAAATACGATGATGTCAGGACATGGGTCGTGCCTCGTTGGCGCGGAGCGAGTGTACGCAGGGAGGAATGCGAGACACGGGGCAGGTGGCAAGGCACGTAAAGCGGTGCACAGAGAGATGCACAGAGAGTGTGAATCTGAGCACGTTGTGGAGAGCGTTGCGCGGTGCGTTTCAGAGGGCGCAGAGTGGAGCGCCTAGCAGGTTATAGGGGCCTGCATAGTGGGTTGTATAACAAGGTGCGTTGTGAGGTGCATAATGAGGTGCATAATGAGGTGCATAATGAGATGCATAGTGAGGCGCATAGTGAGGCGCATAGTGAGGCGCATAGTGAGGCGCATAGTGAGGCGCATAGTGAGGCGCATAGTGAGGCGCATAGTGAGGCGCATAGTGAGGCGCATAGTGAGGCGCATAGTGAGGCGCATAGTGAGACCCATAGTGAGGCGCATAGTGAGATGCACAGTGAGATGCATAGCGAGATGCAGAGCGAGGAGCGTAGGGAGATGCATAGCGAGATGCATAGCGAGTAGCGTAGCGAGATGCATAGCGAGGAGCGTAGCGAGATGAGTAGCGGGGTGCATTTCAGGGCTCGCAGAGGATGCAGAGCAGGGTTTGTTGCGACTGTCGTAGAGGGTTCGTAGCAAGATGCGTAGCAGTATGCTTAGCGGGATGCGTAGCACGATGCGTAGCGGGATACGTAGCGAGACGCGTGGCGAGACACTTGGCTATTTCTAGATGTCTAGAGAGAAAAGTGAGTAGCCAGCAGCGTAGGCGGTGCTTGGGGCGGAAGATTGTAGGGTGCAGTGTGTCAAGGTGCGTGAGGGGCCGCGTGCTGGGAAGAGGAACGGAGCTTGAAGCGTCGCGGGTCGAGGCGAGATGTGGAGTGAGCAGCGGGCGAAATGTGTTGCCGCACAGGGGAAGCCATGAGCGCAGCTAAGGGGAAGGCAGGATGGTACTCGGATCTGCACGTGACGAGACGGGGAGCGAAACCGTAAAGAGGAACGCGATGTTTTGTAGGGGTGAATAATGGAGCGCTTCTACTCGCAAAACAGAGCGGAGCAGGTTGGTTTCTCAGGAGCAGGTGACTCAGCGGGCCGAAGTAATGATGTAAAGTAGACGAGGAAGGGGCAGGACAAGAGACGGAAGGAGGAAGAGCATGGGAACGGCGCGGGACAGCGCTCAGACCGTAGACCAGCACCTGGTACTGTGTGGATGCAAGGGCGTGCGTGGAAAGCGGGAGCAGCGGTGAGGGCAAAGGGAAATGAAGGGCGTGGCGGCGCGGGGCGTGGCGGGCGCTGGGAGGGCAGCCGTCGCCCCCGGCGGGCGCCCGGCCGCCATCAATCTGTCGCCTCGTCCGCGCTCGAATTATTCTAGGGGCCAGCCTGCGAAATGCAGCGGGGCGGGCGGCTGAAATATCGCTGTCTGGCTGGCGTAGCCGCGCACTGCCGCTGGCCCTGTCACGGGAGACGCCGCTCTCTTCCTTCGCCCTCGATCTTTACCCCGACCTCCCCTGCGCGCGGCTGAGGTGGCTCCGAGTGTATTCGCTTCCATTCCGACGCCCTCACTCGCAGTCTGTCTTGTGAAATCGGCAGAAGGATTTTCAGCCTTTTTTTATCAGAGGAAATTTTTCGATGTTACGACTGAAATATTTAAGGGTGGGTTTCAAAGCATTTGAGGTGAGTTAAGCAAGTGTAGAATATTTGTGTAATGTTCTAATTTAATGTTGCGAGGTATGAATTTGAAATTAAAATTATCTTGAAAATTCGTTCGATAAAGTTTGGATGTGGAGTGTCTTATTTATGAACTGAGGAAATGTTAATAAAAACATTTAATGAAAATGCTCTTAAAACTTACGGTTAATATGTTTATGATTTTCATAAAAAACTATATGTAGAGTAAATGGATATTTTAAAGTGGATTACTTATATTTCTTTCCTTTTTCAGGTGAGTGTCCATGGTGAAGTGATTTCACAATACTGCTGTACGGTAAGACAGTTTTTTGTTTATTCTTCTGTTTCCTAAGATGCGCAGTACTGTACCTCTCACCTTATGGCACACCTCATTTCTGATTGGCTAATCCCATCTAAGCATATTATGTAGTTATTCTATGAACTATCGATTCTTGCGTTCTTTTACGAAATTTAAACAAATATCCACGGAAATTTCTCATGTGTCGATTTGATATTATAATCACCATAAATTCCACTATTTTCCACTATTAGCCACATTGATCTTCTCTTACATTCTCATTATTTATAAATTGCTGTGTAGTTCCTTTAGATTCCCCATCGTTTATGTGGTTTGTAATTTATACGTAATTCCTTTATATTTCACTGGCATTGTGATGAACCATCACAGTATGTCCTAGGGCTACCAGCGCTGAGCTTTCTCAGTAGGTGGTCCAACTGCACCTGCACCTTCACCTCCAGCACGACCGTTGTACTACACGCCCTGATTGACTCTGTGCCGTGTAGTGCAGCGCTCCTCAGCCACGCGAGCGAGCACCAGCGCTGCCCCTGCGCTCTCAGCGGCGACACAACGGGGACGGGCCCAGCTGGAATTGGTTCTTGCCTCGTAATCTAGCACATGTAATTTGGCGAAATTCTGCCCCTCAATGCGTCTCCATCTCTCTCCATCCCTCTTGGTGTGGACCTCCTGCTCCAGCCCCGAGGGCCCCTGCCACCACTGCCCCCGCTCCACCGCCTTCGCCGCCTCCGTCCACTTTTCCGCCGCCCCCGCCCCCTCCCCCGCCCCCGCCGCCACCCCCGCAGCCACCCGCCGCCCCCACCTCAACCGCCCCCGCCAGTACCACCGCCTCTGCCGGTCCCACCGTCTCCGCCACTCCGCCTACCCCGCCGCCCCCGCCGCTCCCACCGCCCCCACCGCCCCCGCCGCCCCCATCGCCGCCGACCCCATCGCCGCCGCCGCCCCCGCCGCCACCGGCCCCCGCCGCTTCCCGCCGCTCCCGCCGCCCCTCGCCTCTCCCGCCACCCCGTCGCCCCGCCGCCGCCCCCTACGCCCACGCCGTCACGCTCCCACCGCCGCCCCTGCCGCCCCCGGCGGCCCTCCCGCCCCTACCGTTTTCACCTCCACTGCGTCCGCCTCCACCGCCTCCGCCGCCCTGCTTCCCCGCCGTCTCCGCCGCCTTCGCCGCCTACACCACCTTCACCGCCTCTGCCGCCCCCTACAACCCTTACCACTCCTACTGACCCTACCACCCCTGCCACCCTTGTCACCCCTTCTTCTCCTGTGGCCTCTGCTGTCGCAGTCGTCTCTCCCTGCCCACCTTCCCTCTGTTGACGCTCCCCTCCTGCTGTTAGCGCCGCCGCCGGGAGCCGGCGCGGCGCCGCGATAGTCGAACGCGAGAAATCCGCTTAAAACGAATTACAACTTGCGCCGCGTTACGCGGGCGAAAAACGCCCTGGGAAATGTAGCGGCGGTGCGGGGGTTATGGGGAGGTGCGGGGCAGATAAACGCGCCGACTGATTCGAACCGAGTGGAGGATTACGCATTTCGCGGTCACCTGCGCGCGCCCTGGTGATAAACAGAGGGAATTAATAATATTTGCGTCCACCGGTGCAGCTACGCTTTACGCCGCCCGGATTTGTTAGGAAGAATTCGAATGGTCTCCCAAATATTACGCGCACGTGTAAAAACATACAGTTGCAACACACAAACTTTGTTATAAAGTAAATAAAAATTGCTAAAGGTGGTAACACGTCTTTGATCCATTGGAGCACTCCACATGAATCATGTTTAGTAACTTACGTACAACTTATTTAGCACTTACGTGAAACTTATTTAGATAAAAGTATAGTGTGTCTTGCGAAATAGCAAAATACGCTTCTGCCTCTGTTACATAATTCTGATTTACTTTAGAAGTCGTCATTAGGAGACAATATTGATGTGGATCTTCTTATGAACGGGATAGGCATGTTTTACTAATTTTAATGGGGAAAATTAACTCCGGCAGTAATTTTTGTTATTGCTTCCTTGTTTGTTTTTATTTCCATGAGTTTTCATTCTGTTAAAATTTGTTCCGCCTGCCAACCGTCTCTCGCGGTCCGCCAATCAACACGTTTGCGACTCGCGTCCCCTCCTCTCCGCAGGAAGACCTCTGTTTATGACGCTGCGCTGCGAATTACCCTCTGGGAAAGGTAATCTGTGTGAGCGCACTGACCGGTTGTGCGCCCCTGCTCTTTGTGTCCGTAGCGACTGGAATTAACTTCGTTTGACGAGGGCAGAATGGGGCGACCTGGTTCTCTGCGCGAGGTGTATAGCATGACAGGACGGTGCGTCAAATAAATGTATGCTTTAACTTTGTTACTCTCGATAAGCGTTTGAAGCTAAATTGAAAATATCATATATCATGGTGCTCAAGTTAAATACCAGAGCGCTGTTTATAAATATGAAAGATAAACTGTTTTCAGTGGTCTTGAGAATGTTAATAATAAATCTTCAACTGACATTTGGGTAAATTAAAAAAAAACACTTTTCTTGTTTTATGCTTGTCTTAAAATTTAATTTAATTGAGTGATCGGGATTTTTAAAAAATCAAGTAAATACATTCTGGAAGTCTGTTTTCTTTGTTACCAATTTTATGAAGCAATTATACGCTCTCTCTCTCTCTCTCTCTCTCTCTCTCTCTCTCTCTCTCTCTCTCTCTCTATCTATCTATCTATCTATCTATCTATCTATCTATCTATCTATGTATCTATCTATCTCTCATCATTTTGCTACGCAGTATAACGTGCATATATTATTTTTGTGCACATCCTTTTCTCTTTCACTCTCTCTCTGTCTCACACACACACACACGCGCGCACACACACACACACGCACACACACACGCACACACTCACACTACACACAGAGACACACATCACACACGTGCGCGCGCGTATGTGCACAAGTATGTGTGTGAGAGAGAAAGAGAGGGAGAGAGAGAGAGAGATAGAGAGAGAAAAGGATGTGCACAAAAAGAATATATGCACGCTATACTGCGTAGCAAAATGATGGACGTATTGTGAACAGAGAAAGACGAACAGCCATTAGGGATAAGCGTCAGATCAGAAAAGTTCGCACCTGAGACAAAAAAAGACAGAAAAATAAGAGATATGGGGCGGTGCAAATAACAGAACGAAATATTAGAACGAGCGGTCGTCGGGGCACATAATCGGGCAGGGCAAGAGTAGCGCTGTGACACAGAAACGACTGAGGCACGTGGCGTGGGCGGAAACACACGCGTTGCAGAAAGAAGAAAAAAAAAAAAGTCGGCGCAGCCTTCCGCCTCTGCCACGTGGCGCGGCGCGACGCGACTCGGCGGCAGCAGCTGTCAGCACCGTTCGCGGTGAGTGATGAGCGCGCAAACTCCTGCGAGTTCGCCCCCCCACCCCCACCCCGCCCAACTCAGCTTCATGCTTAAGCGCCTTTCCGTCTGCGCGAAGTTAGCGCGCGAGGCGAGGCGAGGCGGGGCGAAGCGAAGCGCCGCGTGTCGGTCGGGGTGACTGCAATCTGGGGCGAGGAGTCGACGCACCTCGCAGACCTGACGCCCAGGCGCGGCGCCGCTGTCAAGGAGGCTTACAAACGCCGCCGCCGCCGCCGCCTGGGGCTTTGCCGCCTCCATTGAAATGCCCCTGCAATGATTGATTGATTGTTAGTAATTCCGGACGCGTCAACTTCTAAGGTCATTAGTACCGTATGTGTAGTGCATGGTTTTTTCTCGGGAGGTGGCGGTGGTCTTCCCTCACTGGATGGCGAGATCCTGCGCTGATCCTGCACTGATGCGCTTGCTAGCGCGTTTTCCTCAACCAGCTATCCCCCTCAGCAGGGTATATCTATGGCCCGTTTATTAGGGTACTGCTCCGGCATTCGCCTGGTGTTAATCGGAGAAACTACGGAGAGCTACCGATGAGAGCAACCGGTCGCTAGAATTCTCCTTCAGTTAGCAAATAAATGCGACCTAGCTGACCAGCTAGTGCCAAAAATCATCCCTGCAATATGTTCCATGTTTTTAATGCAATTGATTTTATGGGGGAAAGGTGCAACTTAGGCAGCTATTTATTATTTATCTACTTTTTTATTTAATGATTACCGCCTCTAGGATTACTCATGGGTAACGTACTATCTTCCCGTTGCGTGGTTCCCAATCGAGGCAAAAATAGAATTGTAGCTATCCTTTAAAATCGTCTCAGTTTCTGTAAATGTGTGACGAAGAAAAGCTCAGGTTACGGTGAAGGAAAAACGTCACGTTCGCCACATGCCTCTCTTAACCCCCAAGCGTGGGAATTAAACTAGGCCCAGGCATGGGAGACACCGTTAGCTAGCCGGCAAATTCGGACAATTGGACCAAAATACATGTATAGGTTTATTGATTAATTTATTTAATCGTGATTTATTGTAACTGAACCTCAGTTCTGATATCGTGAATGACTTGATAATAATGCGGTAATGTCGTCAATGCAGAGAATACAATGGTGGAAAGAGACAATATAAGCGTACTCGCATCGTCAACCAAAATTTCTTTGAGAAGGATCGAGAATGGTATCCAAAGTTGAAAAGGTGACCTCTCAGCTACGAGCTTCATGTATTTTTCATTCTGACGATGTACCTCTACTAGGACAAGATTATTATTTTTAGCGACTCTAAGCACGATCATTTATGGCACACACCAATATTATTGAGCATGCAAATATATTAACACAGTCACTATGAAAAAATAATCCTTTCAATTTACAAATTTAATTTTCAATTATTACAAATTCAAGCATTTCAAAGTAAATTTCGCATATTTTTTGTACTGCAAGGTTTTACAAAAGTTCTTTATCTATGAAGCCAAAAGTTTCAAAGAAAATAATGGAAGAACAGTCGTAGCAAAGACCTTCACCCTCACGACACAACTGATCGAATGTGTCAACGGCTACTTTCAACTATTGCTCCTATTTTTAATGTTATTTATATCCGAATATGCAATTTCCTTAAAAAATAATACTTTTGTCGCTATTTTACACATGTTCACGTTTTTACCCTGGTCTTTCGGTTCCTTCATTAAGTACTGGGGTAACCTGCTTGTGTGCGTGTGTCTATGCATTACTCGAACCTCTTCCGCTCCAGCATTTCAGGCAATTCGATCCCGAATCAGTCTTCTTGTGGGAAACAGACCATCGTTTCGGAACTTTCCAGAACAATCTCGGAGAATTCTCGTTAAAAAATGATATGAGGGTTTTTGAGCACCGAAAATGCTTTTTGGGAGGGGTTTAAGATGCCAGCAGAAATGATCAATGAGGCAAATCGTCTCCTATATTATTTCAGTAGTATACATAGCTTTTGCGGCTCCCACTCACCACCAATCTTTATAACTGAGGTTTATAAAGAAATATAATTTCACGGACGCGTGATTAATTGTATTCTGATACTAAAAATATGAGGTATTTGTTTTAAAAAAAATGCATTTAAATATTCATGTCAAACGCAACGCGCAACAGTCGGTCGCGTTTTTTAAAAGCTATATCGTTCAATAACTCCTAAATGAGGCACTTTAGGGCCTTAAAATCTAAAATTTTGAGGCCTCAAAGAAACGTTCTTCACACCGTAATCTACAGGATGAGATATTCTTGAACATTCTATTACATTTTTGCTCGTTCGAAGCTTCTCGATTCTACCCCACCTGTTCATAGACTGTAGAATGTGCAACAGTATGTGAAATGAAACTTAATTTCTTGATACTCTATGCGATTGAATTACATGGGTGTACTTCTCTGCTTAAATTAAATAAGAATAGTTTGTATTGACAAGGGTATAATGTATTATTATCAATAACAAGGAAACATGGAGAACAAGTGACGGAGGACACGAAAGTCTTGAAAAGATATATTACTGGTTTAATATGGAAATGAAAATATAGGGAAGAGGGTGGTGTTTAACATGACATGCATGATGTTCTCACACGGGTATACTTGGCAATCATAATTTTTTGCCTGATCTTTTTAAAATATTCCGGAAGCATTCTAGAAAGTTTTTTTAAGGTAACCATAGTTCTAAGGCTGTGATAAAGTGTTACTGTACTGCTTTTCCGGCACAATATAAATCGTTATTAATTCTTTAGATTTATTATAATTAAAACTAATTTTGCAATGAAACTTACATTCAATAAAAAGTTGATTTTTTGGTTGATACGTTTCTCTGTAACTTTATATGTCCGTGCATGGATGACCTGGTCATCAGTATTACGTTCATATTCTTTTATTATGAACTTGTGTAGCATATAAACATTTTAACATGATTATGTTTACTAAGTAATTTCGTTTATTTAAATTTAATTTTTAACACTACACTAGTGTATTCATAATTTAAGTAATATTTTAATATTTCTGTGTTAGCGTGTTGATATTTTTTCGAAATCGAAAATAAACACGGTTATTACCAACACAATTCTTCCAAGTTGAGTCAAAATTTTTGGCATGTTTTTCATTCTTCATTTTACCCGAAGCGTGGAAGCGAAAGATTAGCATATTCGTTCTCCTTCCACTTTGTAAGAAAAAGAATATTTTCATTCTCGTCTATTTGCACCTCTCCTTTCCGGTGAGTACCGCCGTCTTTCGGTCGCATTGCAACCTCTCCCGCTTCTCTAGATCACCCTTGACTCACTGCTGCCTGTGACGGCAACACTGCATTTGCCACCCCGACGACCTCGCCAACCTCATCAGAGTGGCCGCCGCCGCCGCAGACCCCGAACTCCGCGTAAGTGGCGGCGGAAAGCTCCTAATCCGCGACTGGAGCCGACTGCCAGCGGAGGGGACTCCCAACCCCCAACCCCCAACCCGAACCCCAAGCCCAACCCCAACCCCAGCCACGGCGCCGCGCTGGCTGCTCGCTCCCCGCCGCGCCGCGCCGCACACTGGGCCCGTGCACGCCGGCCAAAAGGCTCTTGGTGCATGCAAGGAAAAATACAAACTCACATTCACGGTCACACATCACCAACAGATACTCTCTCTTTCTTTTACATACACATCTCTCTCTCTCTCTCTCTCTCTCTCTCTCTCACACACACACACACACACACACACACACATATATATATATATATATATATATATATATATATATATATATATATATATATATATATATATATTGTGAGCTCTGCCCTGTCCAACGTGGGCTGGCTGCTTGCCCGGCTGCCAGTAGTAGTGAGAACTCACCTGTGTAGCCACTTATAGAATCTGACAGAGGATTCGGGAGACATGCATGACTGGATTCTAGTTTTCTATCATTGAACGAGCTGATTATATAATAAATATTGTTTTAATTATACTAATACCCACCCAAGATAAACACTTATGCCCCATACATCATTATCAGTACTAAATTACAATTGACGCCTACTGCGCTCTATCTATTCCTCTCTCTCTCTCTCTCTCTCTCTCTCTTAACCGTCTTTCTCTCCACCTTTTTTTAAATGTTCGTGGGTGGTTACCCCATTTGGCGATTTCACCCGAATGCTCCGTGCCCGGCGCTGGTAGGTGATGGTCTCCGGTGGCTGCGAGGCTCAGTCAGCTCCAGTCGACGCCGGGTCTCCCTCGCAACTCGCTGAAGGGGCGGCGTGGCGAGAGTGATGCCTCAGGGAAGGCGCCTTCCGTCTTCCGTTGCTTCGGGTGGTGCCCGCACATGTGGGGCGGACTCGCTTGCGTGCGTACACGCGGCAACGTCCACGCTTGTACCAGTTCACGTTCGGCGGCTAACGCCTCAGCGCGAGACACTGATCGCGGCACTCGGCAGCCATACGGTGGCGCGATACCCAGAGGAGCCGAGCCAGTTCCGACTCAGAAGTAGCAGAAGCTCGCTCACCGAAGAATTTTCAAATAAGAAGAAGACTGTGGAAGCTCCTCTCTCCCTATTTATGGCACGTGCCATTCCCTCTCCCGTCACGATGACGCGGTGGCTCTGCGCCAATCACGCATCGAGTTGTGCATCACGTGACTTGTCTCATCTTGGCGTACAAACCGTCAAGTAGCGCCATCTGCCCAATCTATTAACCGCCCTGTGACGTAGGCCTTCGCGCCCTTTCACAAGACGAGACGCGCCCTTCCCATGACGTCAGGGGTTTTTCCTTGGCGTGGGTTTGACAAGCCTTTGGGCATTTCCGTCCATTGTTTATTATTAACGAAATAAATAAATATATTTAATCTAAAAGAAATATTAACACAAATAAAAAAGCACCCAATTTACGCAGTTCGTCTGCTTTTTTATTTCTCGGTTAATTTTTCTTTCTGAACAAATATATTCATTTATTTTGTTAATAATAAATAATTTACAAGTTTCAGGAGTGTTTATATGCTTCTACAACGCAAATGTTTGCCCAGAAAGCATATTTTGAAATAAACTTTTGAGTACTTATTGCGACTCAGCCATTCGGAATATCCATGTAGTTTATTAGACAAAATAAGCCTTAAGAGCTTATTTCCGAAGTTGTTGTTATTATATATATGCACACACACACACACACACACACGAATACTACTACCACCACCACCACCACACACACTCACACATACCACCACTATATATGTATAATCTCTCACATGTGAACACACACACACACACACTCACCACGACCACTATCCCCACTACCACATACTCTCTTATATACTCATATACTCACATAGACACTCATTAACTCACACATTCACTCAGTAACACAGGTATATAATTCAGAACCCTCTTACTTGAATGTCGGCCTTGCTGGTGCCTGAGCTTGAAGCACCGTCCAAAAAAGCGGACATGAAGTCTGAGAGTTCGTGTTCCGTGTAGGGCGGGTTTGTTTTGAACATGAAATTGTGAAGAGGTTGGTTTCTCCTACCACCAGGTATATTACCCGAACATCATCTTGTACATCATCATTCATCTATCAACATAACTCACTCATCTCCCTACAGTCGAAGGCAGAAGTAGAACCACTATTTTCTTCATCTCCTTTGGAAAGACTACGACACACAGTCGTAAGCTTATCCTCTCGCGTATTCTCAGAAATGAGTTTGCCACTCATCACCATTTCTTTAACGATCACCTAGTGTAAAGGAGAGTTGGCCAAACGGGCGAAATCAGGTCTTCGTGCGAAGTCGTCTTCTTAACGTAGATTGATATCTCCTCTTAAAGATAGTGCCACCCTCCCACCTGCCGCAACCTTTGTCCCCGCCTCCTGCAAAGTGGAGTCGTCGCCCGCCTACCGCCTACACCAGGGGTATCCAATTTGCAAGGCCTCAAGGGTCGAAACGACAGCCTTTAATATGGCTGCGGGTCATGTTTTCATACTCGGGCGATCCACACGTGACCCCGTATTGTTGATCTCGGCAGTTTGCTCGGCTGCTCTGAAACGAGGGGGGGGGTCGAACTATGAATGATATCAGACCACGCATAACGCAGTGAAACACACTCAGATGATTTTGAATTCCTGAATTTACTAGAAAAAATTCTTAAAACCATGTTGACCTATTTCTACATTAAGGGGGTGTGGACCCCGACAAAGCGCGTGCGCTATGCGCAATATTTATGCAGGACATGGATGCAAGGGACTTTCACATTTGGCTAATAACATTTCGCGGGCCACAATACATGGCACTGCGGATCGAATGGCCCGCGGGCCGTCAGTTGATCAGCCCTGGTCTAAGCGGAGCTCGCCACTGTCACTGAGCGCTGGAGCTGTTAGCGCGGACACTGTATTCATCAGTTGTCTATGATTTACGTTTTTCATTTCTACAGGTTTCCAAATGCTCTCGCGAGTTTTTTTAACCTCTAAAACCAATACGGTTCCGGCTCACTACATTAGCAGACTGTGTGAGATAATCGATGTACTGGGAGCTGTTGTTAATTAAAAGTTATAAAATAACGAGATTTTAACAGCAGTATTTTGCGTTGTTGAAATAACGTCAACGAAAAATATATTTAAAAAAAATTGCTTTCTTCATGCAAAATATCAAAGGGAATATTGCAAATATGGGATGCAATCATGTTCCTCTTAAGTATAAAAGCTAATCCGTCAAATGTCATTTAGTTGAAGCAAATGCAGCTGTAAACGAAGCATTCAAAACGTTAATTATAAACAGACACATTAATTTAATCATATTGTTTTCTTTTATTAAAGGTACGCATTTTTTTAAACAACCGTAGAATTCTGGCTTTGAAATAACAAAGCCCTTTGATCATTTGGCGTCATTTCGCTCTCACTGTGCGTAGTCGGACCCCCTGCCAAGGACAGGACGCGGCCGATGGCGCCGAGGACGAAGAGGGCTGGGAATTGGACAGCGGAGGGGGAGGGAGGAGAGAGGCGAGGAGACTGGGGAGGGGCGATGGAGAATAATTTCGGGAACCATTCGTACAAAATGAAAGCGCTCGGGGTCAATGTCAAGAGAAAAGATAGAAATGAATGGAAAGACGAGAAACAAGTGGTGCTGGAGAGCTGCAAAATTTAAAAAAAAAATGTAAATGACTTCCAGATGGAATAAAACGTTCAAGCGCGACATTATTGTTTAAGTTGTTAAATTAAACCGCCAGCTATGAGAATAAAAAAATACGAACTTTGGATAGAGATGCAAGTAATCTAGAGAAATAAATATTGAGAAATTAGGTATCGGGATTGTAGAGGAATGAGAGAAATTAGGTCTCTAATGTAGAGTAAGAAACGAAAATGCTGTCAGAATAACAAAGAAAATATTTGAACGAAAAATTATTCAATTAAAGGTGAAACAGTAGAGTGTAAAACCAACAAATGAGCTAGACAAGTGTGTTATTTCAGATGGAGACGAAAAAACAAGCAAAAGAAAAATATTATGGTATACAAAGATGTTGGAAATAGAAAAGGAGGGAAAAACGAGGAGGCAAGACAAAATGGATTCTAGCTGAGGCAGACAGAGCAAGGGCCTGCGCCACTTCAGTCGAGTTATCTCCGGGCCGCCTTTGCGCCGGCGATTGCGTCGCGTCTCCAGCGCTGTTTGAGTTTTAATGGCCGCGCGCTTTTCGAGCGCACTCATTAGCGAGGACCGTCCCCACCGCTGGCCCACGCTGGTCCAAACTACCTGCCGCCCCCTCTCTGCCGACCCCGCTGCGTTCCCGCTCTGACTTCTCTCATGTCCCTTCAACCTCGTCCGATCCTATTGCGACCCCTCGCCGACCCCTCGCCGACCCCTCGCCAACCCCTCGCCGACCCCTCGCCGACCCCTCGCCGACCCCTCGCCGACCCCTCGCCGACCCCTCGCCGACCCCTCGCCGACCCCTCGCCGACCCCTCGCCGCCGACCCCTCGCCGACCCCTCGCCGACCCCTCGCCGACCCCTCGCCGACCCCTCGCCGACCCCTCGCCGACCCCTCGCCGACCCCTCGCCGATCTATACTGCAGCCACGTTCCGCCAAGCTCTGACCACAATCCATTGCATTATCGCCCCTCCATACTCCTTCATGACTACTGAATTCCCTCTTCGGCTCGTTTTTAATTTGCTTCTGTTTTACGTCCTATCCACACCATCCTTACTCTCCACCCCTCCGCCCAACAGTTCCACCTCTTAATGCAGCCATTACCATCCTCTGTATTTATAACACCTTATGAAATCTGTCCGTTTTTTAGGTTTATAAGCACCAGCAGCACAAAATCCCAGAGGACTACAGCAAAATAGGTACTCCCCCGCCCGGAGTGCATAAAACTTGAGATGTTCGCAGATAATGACAGGATAAGTGTAATTGTCCATGCAACTCGCGACACACCTCTTCAATTACCATTCATCGCAAACAATGCATCTTAGACTCTCAAAACCGCAAATGCGTAAAACTCTATATACTAAAGCGACAGACGTCATATTTCTTGTTCCCTAATACACAAATTGATAAATTTTTGGGCTGTCTACTGCACATACTCCGTAGCTCAGTGTATCCGAAACTTTCGAAGTTGGGTTCTAGAATGACACTATTTTCACTTTAAAACATTTAAAAGTGCGGAATGTTTTCACGAGTCTTGCTGGTTTTCCAATACTTTAAAACTGTGTATTTTAGATTCAATAAACTAAACTTCTGCTATAAAATGCACATAATTCCATTTCATTTATTCTGTTTATTCATAATTCCATGCCATTATTTCATTAATTTTGTTTCGAATATGTGCACGATCAAATTTTTCAATTTTATAACAATTTCACTGGCAATATTTAAGTTTCAAACTAGAACATGTCGAGTGAATATTGCGAATGTCTTCCAACTAGATTCGGTCCACTCGCCTGCACCTCCACTCCGCAGCTATCTCCGCAGAGAATTAACGGCGCTCGAGAACATCTCTGGGAGAAATAATGAGTGAAGCGGCGGGGCGTGGGATGCGCGGCGAGGCGGGCTGTTAATGATCCGCGTGTGTTGGTCCTCGCGCGCTGGCGACGCTAGCCACGGGAGCGCGGCGGTCGCTCATTAAGTTTCTGTGGCGGCGCTCGGTTAATTTCTCTTAGATGCTGGTCACGGTTTCGTTCGCTCTCGCTTTAGACGCCCGATGAAGTTTGCTTGTCCACAGGAAGGGGTGGTGTGTGCTACCCAAACCACTCTGGCTTATTTTCTGTCTTATCGGCTGTGGGTGTGTATTGTCTTCTCTACAAAATGAAGCGATGTGTTGCCTACAGCACATATTATTCATAAGTTGAACACGAACATTTTGTATTATTATTATTATTATTATTATTATTATTATTATTATTATTATTATTACTATTATTATTATTATTATTATTATTATTTCTCATGGTTCGTATTTTTACGCGATTAATTGGGCAGAGTTTGATGGAGCTTTTGAAGCCTCGACATCCCTTCACACTCCACTCTTCAGTCCAGAGGTGATTGAGATTTCATTTGAAAGCTTGGAAAGCGGGTTAACCTTTAAATTGAGTATCTACGATTTGCTCGGAGCCAGAGAGCCTTTCTTGTGGTATGTTATGTTTTGGAAGTATAAAATGTGTTTGGTAGCGCAATGAACTGTGGTTTGACGCAATGCGGCGCAGCGGTGCTCGTGAGCAGAAACTTGGTCAGGAAGACCTTGACGGGACAGAGCGAGACAATTGGGGAAAGAGACATTCGTCTCCGTCTTCAGAATTTCGAAGACAGATAATCGTAACTTCTAATAAACTTCTCCCAGTTGTGCAACAAACTTAATTCATAGAAAATAATGAATATAACATATCTATTTGAGCAGCGTTAATTATGACTTTAGTTTGTTTAACAGTAATGGATATATATGGCACTGAAGAGTAAATATATTTAAATCACGAGTGAAATTTATTTTAATATCTTGAAGCATACACTTCAATTACAAAAGATACTGGGCACACAATTGATATAAAATTTTTAAAATGGAATTAAAACTCGCATTAAGAAAAGATATACAATATCAAGTCAATTGTCATATCTTATTACAATGAAACAATTGAGGTAAGACTGTTTCTATTTCTAATTTTAAAAATATTTCTGATTCATTTAGAAATTATAAAATTCGTCCTTTATTCTCATATACTAATAAAAGAAACATTTTTTTAACAAACAAACTGTCAAGTGATTCATGTGTTTACCAATTGATGTCTCTCTCTCAGTTCGCCTGTCTGTCCGACTGTGAACATCACTAGCGCCTAAACTACACGTAGGATTTTTCAAAATTGAAGAGACCTCTGTCTATCTGGCTCTAGTTGAAGCTTTGACATTTTGAAAAAATATTCTTTAAAATTTTAGAGTACTTTACGTGAATACCCCGGACATTTTCAAAATTTTCTCAAAAATAGCTTCAAACTGTTTCTTTAAATTTCTTCTAAGAATAGATTAAAATACACAAATAAAAAGGTGACATAGGCCCGATTTTTTCGGTTAACTCTAAATCTTCGAAAATTGCAAAAATTTGAATTTTTTCGGCTTCTTCTAACAACTATAAAATTGGATATAGAAATTTTTCCTTCAAATAAAATTTGTTGAGCATAAATAGTTTTCATTAAGGTCATGTACATTGTTTTGAAAATTTTAGTACATATCGTGCATTAATGCGTGCAATTTTAGCAATTTTAAAAAATAAAAAAAAAGATTTTTTCAAAAACCTGTTCAAATTGTTTCTTTAAATTTTTGTTAAGGTTAGTGGCAAACAAACCCTATACGATGACATGAACGCCGTATTGCTCCATTCTTTTGTTTTTCAAAAAAAAAAATACAAAAAAATATTTTCTTGACTTGTCTTTCACGTCGGTAATACTTATATTAGAGGCGATTACTTCACGTTATATTCATGAGTACATGTGTTTTAAATAATGTTAAATAAAGTTTCTCAATAACTCAAGTTTTCTGTAAAAATTAGCTCAAAATTCCACATTTTCTGATATGCTCAAACGCCATTTTCTCAAAAATGGCTCCAAATTTTTGCTTCAATTGCTTCCAATGGATAGTGGTAATTGCAGTATTTAATATGACGTAAAGTATATTTTGGTGTATTGTTTTTTAAATTTAATTCCACAATTGTAATATTCTTGAAATATCTCTCTTCGCCGTTAATACGCATATTTCAATGGATACAATACATTCTTGAATTGGTGAGTGGAAAATACTTCAAATGAAGTTTTTCGAAAACTCAATAGATTCCTGCGAAAAAGAGCTTCAAATTTTGCATTTACAGCAATGCTTAATCGCCATTTTCTTAAAAACGGCTTCAAATCTTTCAATACAAATTTGTATTTAGGACGTGGTTTTACTCTTCTTTAATATTTTTGAAGTAATATTTGGGTTCTATAATTAGGGAACCGAAAAGTTGAGAAAATGTAAAAAATTGTACGATAGATGGCAGCTGGCAAGAGGATGGCGCAAGACCGTAAAGCCAGTCCACACTATGGAAATAAGAAAATTGTACTACGAGAAAGTCTTTGCCATTCTGTAGCATCACTAGTTTGTAATAGTCACTTCTCTATAGTTATTTTTATTTCATGTTCATTGTTGTTTATTCTAGCCCTAATGAATCCTAAGCAAGAGTTGACACATTGTGTTATAATAAAAAGCATTGGCTATTCAACTGGTCAAATTTAAAATAAAATATCATTTCATTATTTTATTGCCTCAATTACTTGTAGAAAAATTCTAAAAATTCTTCCATAATGTATTCACGTGTATAAATATTATCAAAGATATTGAAAATATAATTTGTAATTTCACTTTCAAAAAATTTTTAATTAAGTAACACTCACGCACAAACATCTCATTTTGGACCTATTTTTCTCTGACGACAAACATTTGCCACATCTGCTTGTTAATTTGAAAAATTTTATTTCACGAGCTGAAAACGCCCGCTGTCACATGCTCTGATTCTCATGTACCCTCGTTCACAGCATCCCACTTCAACAAATACCGGTGTGTAGTGGTTTTAAAACAGAGCGCCTCAGAGTGTCCGGCCTCCAGTCCAACGTGTGGTACACGTGTGATAATGCAAACACTCCGGTGGAGCGTTAACCCTCTGAATGCGTTTACAGCTGAATCGGACGATGCGCGTTTGCAGGAAAGCCTATTACACGCGCCTGGATTAACATGGATTTATTTTTTAAAATTGAGTCAAATATTTATGGATTAGTAACTGCGAAAACATTGAGCGACAGATATAAATTGCGTTGCATTCACCGAGCGCATTTTATTTGTTCTTTTGTATTGAGTCATCTGTTTTTCACATGAACACTTCCCTAGGCGTTTCTGGATGGTATTTGCAGTGGAATAGAACTAATTGAGAAAGTAATATTTACGATTCAAGCGTAACTTTGTATGACGTTTTTGAAAGAAATAAAAAATTATTTCATATAAATCTTAAAACATAGCCTTAAAATGCTTTATATATTTTTATTATTTATTAATGCACCGCCTTCTAGCAGAGAAAGACAAGAGAGAACTCACCTCCCAGTAGTTTCTGTTGCTAAACTTCTCATCGAAATCATGAATGGATCAGCAGAGTAAGTTTGCAGTTATTAATTTTAATTGTTTTTTAAAAGTCGATTGGTTGTTTGTCGGTTCTTAAGTGCTTACTTTTTAATGTCAGAGTATTAAGAAATCAAACTCAATAGCGCTAATCCAACGCGAAACTAAATTACTAACTACAGTTCCTGTTATCTATTCGCCACTTTTGATCAGCGAATATGATTGAAAACAATTGAAATATAATGTACACTATTTGTGAAAGTTTATTACTTTATTCGTTCTACATAATGTAATTCTCACTTTTCTTCAAAATCCGTAGATTTTATGTGGGATATTTGTTTAAATTTGTCCCAAAACGTCAAGGCTATTCAAAAGTACTGAACACTTTCCAGTTTCTCCTCCTCCTCTCCTAATAATAATAATAATAATAATAATAATAATAATAATAATAATAATAATAATAATAATAATAATGAGTGATAATAATAATTAATAATAATTAATAATAATAAACAGGATGTTTGAAAATATTAAATAAAGATTTTATGTACAAATCTAATGTTGAAAATAGTGTATGAAATGCCTGTTACAAGATTTCCACAATTTATCTCTTTTGAAATTAAGAGTTTGATCTTAATGAGCTGGTGTACTTAGCGAATGTTCGCTTCCTTTGGTGTGCCCAAAAGACCGAAACTGCATAAAATTATTATTATTATTATTATTATTATTATTATTATTATTATTCACCTGTGCCGGAAGTGAACCGTCTTCGAATCCTCTCTTGTTCATGAATGTCGAGCTCTTTTTAAAAATGATTGTAGAAGATATCGTAGGCTTCCGCGGCCAGAGTCATGATCTGGGCTGTCCGGGTGACGCCGCGTCGAAGGCTGGGGTGCCGACGTTTCGACCGACATATCGCTTTCCTCTTCAGGGCTGTACTGGGCAGTACAGCCCTGAAGAGGACCGCGATATGTCGGTCGAAACGTCGGCACCCCAGCCTTCGACGCGGCGTCACCCGGACAGCCCAGATCATAATGACTGAAGAAGTTCACACACTATACCGTCTTTATTTCGAAAAGTTTCATAATGTATAGATTAATGCGTTGTGGCTGTGTTTGTTGATTTGATTTCCCTCCTAATAAATCTGCATTCAGCAGGTAGTCAGTGAATAAACACTGTTTCTCTGTGACCTCTTCGTCTGCCACCAGGAGTGTCGGTGGCACCGGACTCCAGACGAGTCTACCTCTATCGCGAACGGCGGTCCGTCTGGGACAGACCTCGGGGCCGGTTTGATATCTATATCTTGGACAGACGAACTGCAAACGAGATTGACGGGTTTTTTGAAAGCTCGTTTATTTCAGCGCTGTAAATTTAATCTTTTTACAACCCTATAAATTAAGCGATTTAATAATCTAGATATCATTTTTATCAGCATTTTCTTAGTTGCTTTATTTGAGAAATGCAAATCCAACTCTACAACTTCCCTTGTTTCTGTCAATTCTCATCTTACGTTTCTCTCGATTCATTTGGCCCAGGGAGCGCCCCTAGCGATTTCTAAAAATCAGACATGTCAGGCCTTGACAGAGATCGACGCTGGTGGTGACGAAAGTGAACAAGACTTGTGAAACTGTAACCCTAGAGGAAATATTGCCTAATGTGAAGGGGCGTATTTCAAGTATCGAAATGGGAAATCTCCTTGCCATCTGTTCGCGCGGATAAAAACGTCTACCACAGGAAACTAGAAGCCAAGTGGAAGAACACCGGAAACTTACGGGGGATCTGACACAGACGTCGTTTTGGTTTTTCTCAGCCACCATGAATTTCCTTGGATTAATAACAGCAATAATTTAGTTCTCATTGTCATAATGATCATCTCCATGTTCGTTGTCATCACCACCTCCTCCCACCAAATGCTCCACGACAAAGAAAACATCTACATCGATCTTTGTCAGTGCTAACAAATCACTGATGACGCAATAAATCCCGATAATGCTTTCAACTTTTTTCTCGGAATTCCTCCATGTAGAGTCTTTGCTGCTTTTGGCTCTCCATCTGCTGCCTCCTTCGTCCATTGCATTGGGCATATCGTCTTTAGTGAAGCCGAGTATTTCCGCTGCCGCTGGCGGCTTCGATGAGATTTCAAAGGGGTCCGAAGATGCTTTATTGTGTGCACAGAGGCCAGTGGCTCCGGTTCCGATTGAGCCAGAGGAGTGAGGAGGAGGTTAATTCGAACCCAGCCACCGGAACCAGTCGAAGTAACTATAGCAACAAAGAACAACAGAGAAACGAAAGACACAGTGGAGACCAAGAAAGGAAAGCTAGGGTAAGAAAAAAGTAGTGACGGAGAATAAAAATACGGAGAGCAACGGATTTATACTAATGAGTCATTCTGTATTTCGAATCTTGGTGATGGAACCATCGAAAATGGTGATGGAACAGCAAAATAAGCTTTAATCATTTTTCCCCATTAAGGATCCTTTAAGGATGGGGTGCATATCTGAATTTGTAAGGTGATATATTACCAAAATTGTTAACTTCATGATATTCGAAGATATGTTATTCCTTCAGCAGTCAGTGATAACTCCGTTCATTTTATAGGACACATGGAATGGTTTCTTTTTTCAATTTCTATTCTCGGACGGCGCGGAAGAAGAGATAGGATCGACGTCTGGGTGATAAAGAAGACGGTTAAAAATTGACATGAATTTGGAGCGGTGGTGTTGGCGAATATCATGTTCCCTAGATGCATATTACTTGCCGTGAAAGCAGGGAAGATGTAAATCACAATTATTCAAGCTTCGCAACGGATTTCTCGAGAGAAGTTATTGCTGGTGGGAGTAATAATTCTCAACGTAACAACCTTCAAAAGGACGCGATAAAGTCGAAGCACCATACAGATTTAAAATACTATGGAGGAAATGAATCAAGACATCTCACAGATATGGGGTTGTAACCGTCTGAAACGTTGACAGTTACAACAGTTAGGTTCCAATAATCAAGTTTTCTGGATGAAATATAGTCCGCTTACATGACTGTAGTCTGTTCACGTGTATGCAGTTTTCTATTTTCTTCTAATCGTATGAATTCCGTAATTGAACTCTATTCTGGTCATACTAGGTATTAAATTTCACAAAGGTCACGATAATATCTTTTAATACATGAATTTTATCTTAAGGTTTCTAATAATGTTCTTATATCTTTTTCAATACTACAAGAGATGCTCATTTGTATGAATTGGAGATTCTGTCAAGTATGCAAGTACGTAACAGTAATTTTGATATTTTCTGAGAAATTGCAAGATGAATTTTTTGTTTATAATTTTACTTCTATTATGATAAATTCAATCATTGTCATTCAACCACGTGCCCGAAATTGTATTTTTCTCAGGATTTCATTTTTTCACTCTCTAGTTAAAATTTTAGTGAGTAATTGCAATAATACTTTCATTTATTTCATTAACCTTTACTCGAAAAAATGTTAACGACAATATAGAATATCCGACAGTAAATAATTCTCAGGTAGAATTAAACATCAACGTAAGTAAAAATTGTGGGAAAATCTTTACATTTTATAAATTTCATCATCACGTGCAGAACACATTTTTATAATTCTATTATTATTATTATTATTATTATTATTATTATTATTATTATTATTATTATTATTATTATTATTATTATTAATTTTATTATTATTATTATTATTATTAATTTTATTATTATTATTATTATTATTATTATTATTATTATTATTATTATTATTATTATTATTATTGATGCAGTCATTTATTGGTAAGAGCACAGTCGTTTAACACAATAAACTAGGTTTCTTGAGTGCATGTGTATCATTTGTCTTGAGAGTCCATGAAACATCTCAGGCACATAATTCATACAGTACACGTCCTTTCAGAAGTAGAGCCTGGTCACCGCAACCATAAACAAAATGCCGCCCGAGTGCCCGGGGCGGAGTTACCGCGCTCGTTAGTCGCCGAGTGGAGGGAGCCCTACGCGGCCGCCGAGTGACGTGGGTTAGGAATGCTGCGAGCGAACCTAGGAAACCGGTTCGTCCGCCGCCGCCTCCTTGTTCTTTGCAGCGGCCCATATGGACCCATTGCCAACCACGTGGGGGTTTAAAGACGCTCGGAATTACCACCCTTATGGGAAATTATTATTAAGTGGTTAAAAATGTGTCGTAACGATGCCATTTTCCTTAAGGACATGGCGAAGGAGCAAGGGAGATGGGATTGAGGAGAATATTGCAAAATATTATTCGTTTTCATCTGTAAAACTTCAATACTCTTCCATCTTTACAACTCTCTTGCCTTCTGAAGTCGCGCTTATTTCTAGATGCCGTCAATTTACTTTCCATGGCGGAAAATGACAGAAGTTTATACCTTTGGCTTCCGGGATCATAAAACACTGTCTAATGTGCTGTTCCACTCATATTATTACTGCATGAAATTAGTAATTTGCGGAAGATCTGTTTTATTTGGCTGTTTGAACAGTGTAAATAACTGACTAATATTCATTGAAGCTGTTTGGAAACGAAAAATGAAACTCAGAGGCTTCAGTTTCGATATTGGATATGGAGTTGGATTTGCGGTGAAATCCTCAAAGCGAAACTCTAGAACGGTTTTTGTTCTTTTGTGGATTAAATCCGGCGTGCTTTTGTGATGTCTGAAATATCACAGTATTTTCTAGAGTGGATGCTTGAAAGTTCAGTTGTGCTCATCTCCAGAAAAACGCATGAGATACGAGTACAATGGTCAACCGGCACAAAGTTGCAACTAAAAAAACTGACTACAGACAGAGCTTCCGTTCTAAACGTCAATGCAATTTATTCTACCAGTTGGATAAAAAAACACTTTAGTGATTTGTTTCCAAAGTCGGAAATTGCCTTAATTAACATTTGTAATTATTTTAGAACTATGACGACTTCTGAATTTTAATTATCAGTCCTCCTAAATTGATTTGAAAGTGAGAAAAATGTCTCATTAAAGTTCCAGTCAATTTGATTTTTATTTGTATTTTTATTATACCATAGAATGTTTGTATTTTAAAGGGAGCTACCTGTGAGTTTCACGTTGTTTAAAGTACACATTTCTTTTGATTCTTTGTATTTAGGTCTAAAACTTGATAATCCAATTTTTTAGGGTTTCCTGAAAGTGAATATAAGGTCAAAATATCAGTTTGACACTTGATAGGTGTGAATATTTTGACCTAAATATATGATGCATGTAATTTATTTTCGCCCGCTTGTACTGTTTTGTAGGTTTTTATATTTTGATGGTTATCAGCTTGAGAGTTTACTGTAAGAGTTGATTGTAGAGCCAATACTTCATTTTACTGTAAAATCGAGACAAAGATGGTGATGAAAATTAATTATAAAATAGATAATGTTAGACGTATCACAAGTATTAATATGTTACTATTAGTATCAGTCGCAGAAAGTCGTTGTGATCATATACGACCCCATTGTAGGTTATACCCCTTTACATAGGTGTTGAAGATCCTCTAAACCGGTTTAAGCGAGATCCACGGCCGAATAGTTCTTTCGAACGAGACGCGTGCGCCGATCACTAACCACGCGGGGTTTAAATCGCGTTCAAACTTCCTCCCGGCGGCGCGCGGCGCCAATCAATACACACGCGCCCCCGACGAGCGGCGTTTAAAGCGGCGCCGCGCCAGCGCTGCAATTTTTTGCCAAAGTAATTTAATCGCTGCGATCGAACACAAATAAAGCGGTCGCCGCGCACGGCGGGAGGGGGCGAAAGGGGGGGAGGGGTCGAGCAACATTTTTGCGCGGTTGAATTAACTAGATCGGGCGCACGGATACGTGTGTGGACGGATGGTCGACCGCTGATGAAAAGATGAATTGATTGGTGGCCAAAGCTCCGGGGACGCGGTGCATCGCCCCTAATACCGTTTCGACGATGGGATTGCTGTCGCAGCTGTTTTCTGTTTTCTGTAAAAAGAGGTTTTTTTTGTTTCTTTTGGGTTGTGGATTGTACTTAGTGTAATGAGATGAAGGTTCTCATAAGAGAATTTGTGGAAACAAGTGTTTGGAACTCTTTGGATAATTTCTTTTCAGATGTTGCTGTTTCGAAAGGGTGTTTTATTAAGCACAACGATTTCGTTCGTTCTGTTCGATTTACATCCAATGCTTGTGTTTAACCTGTAATTGGGAAGAAAGAGCTGCGGCAGATAAAATAGGAACAATGGAAAATGACAGCGATGACAATTATGAAGTATATTTATTATAAAAATATTCAATAAAATATATTTTCAACAGTTACATTTTGGCTCTTGATTGTTAACACAAAATTGTAAAATTTGATTAAGCAAATTGAAGTAAATGTAGCAGCAATCATAACACATGCAGATATCCTTCGTAATTTTATTATTATTATTAATTGCTATTTTAATGTTTGATCAAAAATAATAAATAATGACGCGCGGAGAGGAGCGGAGAGAATGAAGCACCTTTTTTGCACTGTGACCATTCGAATGTTCAACAAACGAATTTGGCGCCGCCGCCGCCGCTATGACGACACCTGTTTATTCCAAGAAGGAGGGGTGTATCGGAGGTAGGGAGGGGGTTCTCCCCAAACGTCCGTTGAGACGTCACTAGGCAGGAGGGCGAGAGTGAAATGGTCTTGTTGGATTCGAGACGGCGTAAAAGGAGGTTATCTTAAGAAAAACGGTATTAGTACTCTACATTTAGTTAATACAGTATAGATTGTGATCAGTGCTTCGGTTGATAGAACGCATTGTGTTAGAAAATACAGTTTCTGTTAAATTGAATCATGAACATTCAAGAGACAGGTTCTACGAAGAAGACGGATTGCAAGGTATTTGTACTGTACATTTTGTTAATTCAATAGAGATTGTGATCAGTGCTTCGGTTGATAGAATGCATTGTGTTAGAAAATACAGTTTCTGTTAAATATTATCATAAACATTCAATAAACTCGTTTAAAAGAAGACAGATAGCAAGAAGTTTTGTAAATAGAGGCTAACATTTACAAACTGTTTCCGCTTGTGCAATGACACGTGGAACATGTGGTCTGTAATAGTGTGTGTAACGAATCACAGTTCCTTCTGAACAAAGCGAGAGTATTGCCGAATGTTATTGTATTTACTATGTGACTATTGAGTATTGCAAATTAGGCATTGAGTAAAATTCAGAGTATTATGGAATGAGACATTCATATTTATGCTTCATCTTTGCTTGTATAATTCTCTTAAAGAGTGCAAGACTAGATCATTTATCCTATTATAGTGATTATGTAAAAGTTTAATATGACAAAAGAGTCATAATGGGTTACATTTCTATATGTATTTCAGCCTAACATTTAAACACTTGTAAATTTTCAAGAATGTGTTCATGTTGATCTCAGAGGGGATTACATGTGTTTGTTATGTGGAGTTTATTTTATGATTTAAAAATCTTTGTGTTGTTAACATTGAAACAGAACAGTATTCTGAAGAGGCATTCACTTGTTCCATTTAGATCTTCAAGGTGGGATGTAATTTAAGTCATTTAAGAAAAATAACCTGCAATTAATTCTGCACCTAAAGAAAATAATAATTCAGTTAGTGTTTTTATACTTACTATCATATCATATTACTTCACTATCATATCATTCTTTATTTTCTTTTGAAATCTGATTAGTGCTAGTGTTTAATTCTTGCTTTAGTCATAAAGAAACTAGCATATGGACAAATGATTGTCTCCAGAAGCAAACAAAACTTTGTTTAAATTTGAGTGAAACTTGTATGTGTTTTGGGGATGTGTGGTTTTTTTATTGTGTTATGTTTGTGTTTTTTTTATCATTGTTTGTGGATTGACATTCTGTATTTTGGAAAATGTTAAAGAAAACGTCCAATTATAAGTGTTCTGTGACTATGACTTTGTGTTTGTTTTTTCAAAATCTTCATTGATAAAGAGCCCCGAATCCATGAATATTTAATAGACAACCTGAGGAGAGGTTACACTACATTGCGTGCATAAAATGCCCTAAGAATAGCTGATCGACCGTCTGATGAATGACGAATTGATTGGTTGCCCAAGGCTCAAATGATGGTGTATAGTCAATGGTGTTTTGAAGGAGCAATAGCTGTCCAAGCTGATTCATATGGAAAAGAGTTCGTCATCTTTTTCGATAGCGGATTGTACCTGCTGCTTCCTGACGGTGGGTTTCTGCGAAGAATATGCGAAGTAACAATGTTCAAAACACTAAAGTTAGACGATTTTTCAAAATATTTATGTAATTAGTCATAAATAGTCTTTGTAGAGGGTAAAATTAAATAAAACTGTTCCGGACTTTATCTGAAAGATCCAACGCTTGCATTTAACCTGCAAATAGGAAGAGCAAAATATGAAGGTTAAAAATTCAGGAGGAACAAAAAGAGAGATAATGGATGTGATGAGATGACGGAAAGCTAAAACATATTTATTGAAGGGGAAATTGAAATACTTTTAGAGAGTATGAAGGTACTAAGATAATTTAAAATAAAAATAAAAGTACTTATATAATTTAACTTACAAGAAATTGAAGGGATTTGTAATGATTAGTAATTTACTCTATAAGTGTAACTAATAATTTAACATAAATAAATAAGAACATTTTATACGTTTCGAATTTAAGATATCTTAGTTAATTTAATCTTCATTAAATTTAAATAAATATGGGTTTGTTAATTTGAGTAATGTGATTTTCCTTTAGGTAAACTCTCTGTAGGTAAACCCCTTACGTAAACATTCAGTTTGGTTCGTGTACTTTATTAGTATTACTTGAGTGTGATTGGTCTCGTCCAGGACGAAGCCTCTATAATTTAAAATTTAAAAAAATATTAACTAAATGCATACTTTCTGAAAACCACAGACGAACTTTACATTTCAAGTGATTTCTAGGCAGTGTGAAATCCAGAGCAACAAGTTCCATGAAATTATGATCTCTTAAAATTGGGAATATTTGTTTCTGCTTCACTCTCACAACTGAAGAACGGTTACGGTTACGGTTTTAGTTTATACTTTGTTTTTAAGATACAATCTATTTTGCAATGAACATTTTTGTAACTTGTTTATTTGTGTCTTCAACAGCTTTAAGTCAAGTTTGCCGCTGTGTTGCTATTCGGCATCGCAGCATTTCACAAGGAAGTGCCCATTGCCCTTAGCTACAGTGTTTATCAAGACTTCAGCTTTAGATAGAACATGAGCGCGAACTTGGTGAGGCGAGGTACTTGTGAGCACGCGGGGCGCTAACGAACCGCCGCCGGGACGTGCCTCTCGTAGAGTTCGTTACAGTTGCTTCTTTTCCGCTTGGGCACGGAGGAGAGGTAATTAAAATGCAAATAAACAACTTTACGTAAACATAGGAAAATTCTTACACAAATGAATGTATGCATTTTTAATGTGCTAGAGGAGCATTGTAAGGTAATAATATTACTGTACGCGTGATGTTAAGTCTTTATGTTTACACGTCATTTTACGAATGCACGAAGTAATTAAAAATATTTTAGTAATTGCGTACTTACTGTTATCGTTTTAAGAAATTGTGATCATTAAGAGTTTCTTCCTTTGTTTTTTTTTTCAATAAAAATAAATATTATACATTTAAAATAAATATGTAGGTATAAAAATGAAAACCAGTAAGAATTGACTCACGAGAATATACATTTATTGAAACTGACACTGCTCATTTATAAGGGGAGTCTCACTATTCTTGAATCTGGCAAACAATTATTTGCAAACATTTAGTAGCAGGAACAAAGGAATGAAAACAATAGAAAAGTTTGCACTGAGGCCAACTAATTTTTTTAGTTTGCTTTTCAACATTTTTGTCATATAGCAAAGGTAGCTATATAGCGACCACCGTGATGTTTTAAACTGTAGAGGAACTGTTGGGAGAACACGTAAGGACAACACAAACATCTATGCCCGAGGCGGGATTCGAAGCCGCGATCCTTCGAGCAGAGGCAGCTACGGCTCTTCAGCATTAACGACCTCGGCTATCCAGACCGGCTGCCAACTACATTATTTACACAAAAATGTCGCAAATAGCTTTTCTTTGTGTCCCACTCTGCATAAACGGGTCCATAGACCAACTCTCACATGTCTGCTGTGAGGTTCTCGTTCCCGTCACGTGTCGAACAGATGTGTCCATCCGTTCACTGCCTTGCAAGCAAGTTTGATACTTCTTACCTAGTTCATGGGGCTCGGGGTGGAAGATCGACTGCCCCCTGCAGACCAATTTAGCTCTGACTTCTGATATTTGAATACTGCTATGTTGAAGGCGTGATTGTTTTGCCATATGCAAGGGAAGATTTGAAAAATTAGGATCTTAAGAATTATTGAACACACAATCTTTTTTGATAACTGTCCATGAAGAGTTTTGTATCCCACACGTCCTACATGTTATGTTATCAAGCCTTGTAATAAGTTAATTCTGTAACACATAGTTAAGGGAAATATGCGTTTGTGAACGTCCGGAAAGAAATAGAAAAAAAGAAAAATTAATTTCCCTAAGAATCTGGAATTTTGCGCGAGAAGAAACGTTCAGCAACCAGTATTTGTGAACGTCTCCCAATAAGTGAATTTTGTGCACTGGAAACTGCTATGGAAATTTCCGGGGTCTATTTGCGTTTTTTCTCAACTTCAAGAGGTGTAATATATATTACTTGTAACAATTGTTTCTACAATGTAAAGAATGATCATGTAAAATTGTTAGCTATAGAATGATTATTTTCATCAATTGCACTATTCATCAAGAAAAATGTTTTACTATGCCCTTCACTGAAATTTTAAAATATCACGCATGAATTTCCTGATATAAAATTCCATTATGATAATCACACATTAACATAATAACACAAAAAGTTGTACAAGCTATGGAGTCTGTTTCTGCCACTACTTTACAAAGTTTCCGTTGTTGCCCTTTCTCGGAATGGCTTCGTATCTCGTGAATTCCACCACTTTCCATGCTGGCACGATCCGGGTTCACAGGAGGCCAGCCTCCATGTATCGGGTTCAACATAGATTAACTTCACAGCTCTTGGGGAAACCGGTGTTTCCACCCTGGTAACATGGTTGGCAGCCGAATGAAGCAAGTTTACACATTTCATTCCGCACAGTCATGTTCGTCTTCTGAGCGGAGCACAATGGGCCGAAATGGACCCAGCCGCCCAGCCGAAAGGTAAAACCCGTTACCTCAATGCATAATTTTCAGGAGACGAGTGAAAAAACTATTTACGAAATGTACATGTTAATTGTAAATTATGAAGTTTTACAAATGTCAAATGCTCTTGGAATGCCGATGACAAATACATTAATTCTGTAAATGATGATTTGAATTGCACCATGAATCTATTTGAAAGAGAACACTGCAGAAAAAGATTAGTACCTTTTGTAACGTACTTTATTTCTGCTTGAAAAAAATACTTCACAGGCGATATGCAGTCATTTCTTAACGAAAAAATTCGGTAACTTTAATAAGAATTGCGACCTACGTTTTCTCTACTTACACACTTGAGTTGGGACAACGCTAGCTTCACGGTCCTTACGGTGAACTGTCGATACTCTCTACACTCTCGAGTCACCTTCTCGACACACCCACTCTTTAGTTACGTACCTACGTTGCGGGTTTCCGGTACTGTTGGCTGTTATACTTCCTTTTATGATTCCATTTATTTTGGGCTTGCGTCAGGACCATCTCCCTCCTTGTCCGAAAGCAGCCCATTTGCCCCAACCAGCCCGTTATCCCTTCTGCGTTTTTCTTTAGAAGAAGGAGGGTGGTAGGATTGGAGGATGCAGCGAATCTTACAAGGCCATCTCGGCTGGGCTAGCCTGTATAGGGCAATTATGGGTCTGGCAAGGAAGGATAAGAATCGATTGATTAGTGATTCCAGGCGCACCAACCACTAAAGTCATAGCCCCGTAAGCGTAGTACGTGATTTGCTCGCGGGAGGTAGGGATGATCTTGCCCTGCTGGCTAGGGAGATCCAGCGCCGACCTACGTCGGCTTGCGGGGCATTCCCCAACCAGAAATTTCCTACCAGCCGGGCACCGCACCAGCCGGGATAAGCTCTAAGCACCCAACTGGTCTTTCGCATTTGTGGTAGTGCAGTGCATATGAGTGCAGGTAAGAAGTGAGGATAGGACAAAGAAGAAGAAGAAGAAGAAGGAAAGATCGCATGTGGTCCGTGGCCCGTTTGATATCGTATTGCTACGGCATCCGCCTGGTGTGAATCGGAGAAACCATGGAAAACTACCGATCAAAGCCGCTAGAATTCTCCTCCAGACAGCGGCTTAATTCGACCTAGCTACTTGTATGTAGCTCGTGTCGAAAATCCTACTACCGTCTGGCCTCAAACCTAGGACCTCCCGGTTAGAGGCACTGCTGTGACAAGAGTTGATGCCCGGAGCCACCTTTGCCGGTGAAGGATAAGGATAAACATGCTAACACCTAACAGACTTTGATAATTAGGTGATCGAGTGACTGACATGGTGATCGGGTCTGTTCCATCTTATACACAATATACAGAATCAACGAGTGACACCGCCTGGGTACCACGCACATTTGCCTCCAACACAAGCTTGTACATCATTCAGGAAGACTGGGAGTGAAAGCATACGGTTCGAAAGATGGTGCATGATGGTTGGAAAAACCCACCACGCCAAAAAACACGGGTGAAAAACCATGTCGAAGCGTCATTCGAACCCACAACCCATTGAAATGAGATCGCCACTGCAAGTCTACGTCTGTCTATGTCAACGACTCCAGCCATCCAGATCGACTGACATACGTTTTCTATTGAATTAATACGGTAATTTATTAGCTGTTGGAACTTGAAAATGAGATTCTCTGATCCCAAATTTTGTCTTCCATATGATTGATTAAAAATGGGATTCATTCAGTATCCATACTTTGAAAATAAGGCAAGCAATATATATATATATATATATATATATATATATATATATATATATATATATATATATATATATATACATATATAATCTTACATGTTTTCATTCTTTTAATTCACTCTCGTTTATTCAGTTACTTTCTTCTGCCTTCGTTTCGTGAATAATCTAGAAAAATACATTATTTTAATGCTGAAGGGATCAGATTTTCCCAACCTGCATTCGTTAGTTGTGTACCCTAGTTTCACATCTGTATGGACGTTGCCGAACAGACAATAATATAACTGTTTTAAATATGAATATGGGGTCACACTCCTTTTTTCTTCCCCATATTTCACTGGAAATTTGGTAAATCGTTATGCAGCATTTGACCAAGAGGCTCTCCTAGCTATCTGGGAGCCGTGTAAATGGTTTAACGCCAAAACACTTGTGTTGATTATTATATAAAGTTAAATTGCATTTCCCTTGTGATAGTTTTTTATTCATTTACTAGGAAAATTGTCATATGTAAAAAAAGTTCAGTGAAAAAGAGGGTCCAGAAAAAGTAGATATCCTCTCCCGTCTCATTAGAGGCTGCGTACACCTACGGTGCAGTGGGTTGTTTTTGGCGTCGTTTAGGCCCACAGCGGGGACCAAACGCGGCTTGTCCCTCGTTCTTTCCGAGGCTCCGGGCGCCCACGCCCGAGATTCCGTGCGGGCGAGGGAATCCGTCTTTATATTACACGAGGCAAAGTCACGCAGGCGGCACAGCGCGCGCTTTTCAGAAATGCGCTCTGCGTTAATTATGAAGGGTCGCCTTCGCCCGCCTTCTGGCCCACGACCCCTCCCCCCGCAGCCTCACGCACGCGGCAAGGCGGCGCGCGCGCACATGCTGGAAGGAAAGGTCAATGCATTGTCCGAATGCCATCAAAACACCCAAGCACAATACATTTTGACCTTATTACAGTTTTGAAGAAATGCGTATATTCGTATACGTTTACGAATAAATCGGTTCAAAATACCAAGAATAAATAGGTAATTTCCTGTCATTCAGAGATTGTTAATATATAGAATTGCTGCATATAAAGTGTTGTTAGGCATTATGTTTAATTGTACATTGTTTCGCTCATATTGATTAGTATGAATTGAAGTGTCCGACAGTGAAAACTGTATGAATACGGGATGATTGGGTTGTATTAGGACGGCAGATTTGATTGTACCAGTTAAATAATATTTGCTACAGATCTGTCATGGTTAATGGAACAGTTGACTCAGACTTTTAGAAAAAAGCAGGACTTTCGAAATATTACCTACGAATTGAATACCTCTCTTAAAACTTTCTTTGGCATTTGAGTTTTGAACTTCTTTAAGTAGTTTAGGTTAAAGTAAGTTCAAGTGGACATAATTCTTTCTTACTCTTTATAATTAATTTACGCGCTGAAAAGTTGGACAATCATCGTGAAACTTAAAGTTTTACGACTTAAAGTTTAAAACTTAAAGAAATAAAAAGTATCGAAATGTTAATTGAAATTGGTTTGCTATTTCCCGAAGTGCATATTCATTTATCGCAATATTCATAATAAAGGTGGACACAGACCCAAACAGCGGGTAAGGACAACAGTTTCTCCCGCTCGTCAATGCGGTAGGCAGATACGCGGGCATCAGCACAGAGAGATTCTATGCGACGCGACGACGGCGGAATTTTCCGAAGCTGCCTTGAATTAGTCCCTGCCTCTTCTATGACCAATTTTCATTACGAATTCTTCTTTATTTCATTTAATAAGCGCTTTTAATAACAGTTCGTAAGTTTTTCTATGTAAGCTATATTTTAACTCTTCTTCGCAACAATTAAACAAGTTTGAAATGAAAATACTCATATAATATGACTTAAGTAATCAAACCACAATAATAAATTATTTCCATTTTCATATTGTGGAGTATCACAAGATGTCTGCTACTACCAGCTCTGAATTTACTTCTTATGTATTTAGTCGTTCACGCCTCGAACAAGCGTCGTTTTCGCTTTCAAATTGTGTGCCACGACTGTGATGTTAGTGGCCGTACCTGCACAGAAAAGAGTGGAAATATACCTGTCCGAGTGAGCAAAACGGTTCCTGTTCTGTAGTAGCCACTGTTTTTTTTAAATATTTCCTGGTTTGATTTCAACGTGAATAGAAAATCCAGCTTTTTTCTCACAGTGTTCATCTGCGGTATATGTATTAAAAAAAACTTTTCGCATAAAAGTCTTAATATATAATCAGAATTACTCGGCAATTTCAAAGCCTTTTCATGCATGAAATTGCTCACAGCCATTTTCCATCACAAATTTTCCTAACAACTTTGTAAGACTTTTCCTTTTACCTCAAGATTCCTTTATCCCCCTTTCCAAAGTAAATTTTAGAGGTAAATGACAGAAGTAATATAAATGAATATTCCTCACGCATCCTACGTCCAAGTATAAACATTTTTAATTAAGTACGAAACAAAGAATGTCTTGACTGATATTACGAAATGCAACAAAATTCTGAACTCATTGGAACGTTGTGAAAACAAAACAACATTATTATTTCTTTTGTTCTCTATTGGAAATACACTGGTTTTGAAAGTTTGTCACTGAAAGCGTAGAAAAGTCGTAGAATTCATTTGTTTTGTTACGCTCAATGAAATTATGTGACAAGAGCTGTATTGATATTCAAGGTATCATAATTATTTTCATTCGTGTTTATATTGTACCGTTGAAAATGTTTGATACAAAACGAGAATAAATAGACCTCCTTTTTTCATTTGCCTTAGATCAAACGCATTTTTGTTCCAGAGTACGTTTAAATGAGTCCTGCGGGATGTGCAATATTTTATATCCTCTCCGTGAGCAGAAAATTGTAGTGCACGGAAGGAGATGAATATCCCAGAAAGACGATCCTCTGTGTTCATAATGAATGTGAAATGCTTCGCTATTATGGCGTTTCATCAGGCAAACACGCGTTAAAAACTGTCAGAGAATAAAGCGAATAATGATATACGAATGCATCCTCGGAAGTATTTCCCTTATATACCTCAAAGGAAGATAGAGATTTCTCAGTCGGTATAACAATTTCATTGCTTCGTCCTGGACATCTAACTATGCCGTAAACTAAGTTATATGAGGATTTCTGCACTCGTATAACTTGCCTTTTTTCAGGATATTCTTCAGCGGGCATTTTTATGGACATGGAAGCCTTCAAGACTAACGTTTCGTGGGTGTAACGATCCATCTTCGTAACCTGATATATCGCGAGCTTCTCCGTGCCCCAGTGATATGCGCTGCTCTCCGTATTGTTGCGTTTGATTTACTCAATGTTAGAAACTAAATAATGTGTCCGGTTACGTCAAACTTGATCCGGAATGTTTAACTTGCAGTAACGAGAATTTCAAGCTGCCTTCGAAGTGTTGCCTTAATAAATAGATCATAATGTAATATTTTTAAAGAAGTAAAAGAAGTCTTTGATCGTAGGATAGTGAGTCTTGAAATGTGTGATATTACTTGCAAATAACTGTTTTACAATTAACTGCAAGGTTTATATTTTTATTTTTAAAAAATATTTAATAATTCTACAGATCTTGTTACAAAGACCACTGTTCCAATTTTTTTTCCAGATTTACTTACGATATTTTAGAGTGGTAGTATCAGTGGTACTTCAAACTAGTTTGAACAGTTTAATCTCTTTTTGAAGATCTAGTTATATTTCTTTAGAGGTATGTCAATGGTTCTGAGGATCTTCTAAGCATCTATTCTAACAGAGAAAACATGACAAGCCTTCAAAAAGAATTTCGAGTACAAGAATTCTGTAAAAGTGCGCACACAAACCATACACTTTGCTTGTAAGCACAATTTAGATCTTACACTAAACTGGTGTTGCTACCACTGCATTAAATGCATCACTAATTTCATGTATCATGGTAATGGTTATCCAGTATTATGAGCAACTGCATCTTGTATACTACTAATACTTCAGGAAATTCTTGAAAAACGAAGGGCGGAGGATTCGAGAAAACTGCATTCCTTTAAATTTTGAAAATTATGAAAATGGTACCTATATCACAGAATTTACTGCGTTCTAGTCCCTTCTCAGAAAAATCTTACAGAAAAAAATGACAGCCTCTTTTTGAAAACATCTTGTTTCCGTGTTAGTGGAAAATTGTTATGAGTTTACCCAATACTACGCAAAGTTAGTAATATTTTAAAAAAAGAATACAATAAATTAATTAAATACGCAATACTGAGGAAATGATTTCATTACGAAAAAAAGTCTCCAGCTTTCATATGGTGAAAGATAGACTCAAATAAATTGCACTTTCGTACTTTTCTAAATACCAGGGGTTTTAATGATCATCGAACCAATACCAAATTGGTTATTATTGTTGTTAATTAACAAGTGAAATTTCATCCATAGGAGCAAAAAATAAAAGAAAAATGTGAAGTGGTTTTCCAAGAAAATCTCGTGTTGTATTTTTTTTAAAATTTTGGTCAAGATTACTCAAAAATATTCACATTTGTATACGACATTATTTAGAGGCCTAATCTTCAAGATTAAAGAAAACATCTGCATCTTTAATTATTTAGTTGTAGGACGAAAAACAGTAGAAATTTTGCAGTTTCTGAAATTCTGAAAATTGCATCTGCGACATTTTTATAAGAGTATTTTTTTCTATTCGAGCCAAAAGCTTAAAGAAAAGGTTTAGAGCTATTTTTGAGGAAGCTTTGAAAATTTCTTAGCAACATCACATAAAGTACCACGAAATTTACAAGATCGATTTCAAATTTGCAAATCCTAAACTAACGGCCAGCTACGTAAGGGAAAATCCATTTTGAAGAAAGCCCTGAGTATGGTCTAACCACTATACTGAGCTGTATACAACAATTTTGTACACAGGCGGATGGGCAGTCGTACAGACATACAAACGGAATATATAAAACAAATTAAGTTTCAGATTTCTGATCTCAAAGGAAATAAAAATCCAGAATTTGAATATTGTCCCTACTAGTAGAACCTTTTAAATTGAATACTTTCAGTTTTTAAACGCCGTGTTTTCGTTTGCATTTCCTCTCATGCACGTAGGTATAGTGGCGGAGAGGAAACCCCACGGTAGAGCTGAGAGAAAGAAGAAAATTATTCTCGTGCTGAAAACAAAGCAGTGGAGGGCGACCAGCGGCCATTGGGCGCGCACGAGGCGCAACACGAGCGACCTCAAGTGTTCACAGCGGCGGCGCCTCGTGCGAGTGCGCATAGGGGCGGTGCGGGAGCGTGCGCTGATCGGGCTGACGGGTGCCGTCGGTGAAAACGAGCGATCGCTATTTTAAGTCCCGCTGCTTCCACAATTTGCGTCCCCGTGCGCCCGGGTCCACTGCCCCAGTCCTGCTTCCGCGCCCTTCCCGCTCCTAGCGTAAAGCTGAAGCCCGTGCTCGCGACTCGGTCTGACCCACGCCCGAAATCCCACGCAAGCACACCAAGTCCACCCTCGCGGCCCACCCCGCACCAATCCCCGCTCTAACCCCGCTCAAACTCCGCACCAACCACTGCACCAACTCCCGCACCACCCTGCGCCAACCTCCGCGCCAACCCCCCCGCGCCAACCCTCCTGCGCCAACCCCCGCGCCAACCCCCGCGCCAACCCCGGCGGGCGCCAACCCCGGCGCCAACCCCGGCGCCAACCCCGGCGCCAACCCCGGCGTTAACCCCGGCGCCAACCCCGGCGCCAACCCCCGGCGCCAACCCCCGGCGCCAACCCCCGGCGCCAACCCCCGCGCCAACCCCCGCGCCAACCCCCGCGCCAACCCCCGCGCCAACCACCCCTCCAATCCCTTACGCGCCCACACTCTCTCTCGCGTTCGTGCACTCGACTGCGCATGCGCAAATATTGGGCCGAACGCGAGAACGCACGTTCAGAGAGGCGCGAACTCTGAAGAGCGAGCGAAGTGAGGCCTGGAAGGAGAGGAGGATGCGATGACGTAAGGAGCGGCGCGAGAGCGATCTAAGGGCGCTGACCAGCGGCCAAGTGATGTCAATTTGTGCATAGGAAGCTGACTCGTGGATATTTCATGTATGAATGTTTTTTAAAACACCGAAAGCGGTTTTTAAATTAATTTATGGAAACGAACAGTGTTCGGAATAGTATCTAGTGACAACAGGAAACCGTACCGATGTACCTGGTTCGCATATGATCAGCAGAGGTAACAGCCCTGCACATGTCCGCACGTTATACTGTATTCTGGTGTGAACAATAGATGAGTGAACGGTCTATTCTGGCAAGAGAAGCAAACATGCGAGTGGTGCACTTGCAACAAATATCATAAGGTTTTGAGAAAATTTACATCTCGGTTTTCGTTTTCTATTTATTTTACGGGAAGTTATATTTGCTCATGTTTTTAAAAATATTTTTTGTTAGTTTACTTACCCTCTCTAACCTGCTAATCCTCCTCAGGCATCATTCAAGATCGCATGTGGGAGGAACATGCCACTGAAATGACTGAACATGTCAATGAAAGACTGACTAGGTATTTTTCTATATAATTCCCCTACGCAATGAAGTAAAATGGTTATACTGACTAGGCATTTGAGACAAACTTACATCATGTCATATTCACCGGAAGAGGTGGCTCAGTGCCTCTGACCGGGAGATCCTAGGTTCGAGTTCTGAAGGCGGCAGGATTTTCGACAATAGCTAGGTTGAATTCAGTCGCTGTCTAGAGGAGATTTCTAGAGGTCGGCTGCTCTGATTAGTAGTTTTCTGTGCTTTCTTCGATCAACACCAGACGAATGCCGGAACAGTGCTCTACCAAACGAGCCACGGATCGCGCGCGATCGTTCCTTCCTGTTCCTTGTCCTATCCTCACCCCGTACTTACACAGACTTACATTAACATGCACTACACTACTACATTTGCTGGGCGACCAACCGGGAGCTCAGAGCTTGTCCCGGCTAGGGCGTTTCCATGCTGGTGGGAGGTACATGGTTGGGGGAATCCCACTAGCCGACGACAGGTTGGCGCTGGATCTCGCCATCCAGCGGAGGAAGATCAGCATCACCTGAGGAAGAAACATGAACTATACTTACGGGACTAATGGCTTCAGTATTTGATGTTCCCGGAATCACTAACAACCAACCAACCATCATATTAGGTTTTTGTTCACGGCTTTGCAAAGAGCACTGAATGTGTAAGTCTGTTAAAAGAAAATTGAGTTTGGGAAAGTAATAGATCCAACACATCTCTTATTTTGTTATGCTGATTTAAGTATTGGCTTCCTGCAATAACTAAGTAATAAATATTTCTTTAAAATTTAAAGAAAAATAATTAATACTTGACGCACTGTTTTCCACGTGCTACTAAACTCTTATGTTTGTGAGTAATTTAAGGTAAAAAACAATGTGTTAAAAACAAGAAGCCCTTGAAAGTTATAATTGTGAACAGAATGCAACTATCTTAAGTGGAAGTTGCCTTGACTACGAGAAACTCGAGTAAAATGAAAATTATTTCTAATGAATAGACAATTATGTTTTGTTATTTAATATTGTTATTCTGAAGAAAAATATGAAGAAATAAAATAATGAAGGTATGTATAATTAATTTCAATATTATTGTTGTAAAAAGATTATTTTATATTTCGGTGTCAGTTAGTTTGCACCAAACACATAATCAATGATAATAGAGAAATTGCAGTAAAACGATGTTATTTTTTCCTAAATTATCATGACACAAGTAATCGAAGGTAAAATGTCTGGTTTTAGCCAAACTCCAACCTTGCAGGTTCGGAAATGTTGGGTGACAAGCCATAATTAGAGGTTGTATCTCCGCTTTCAAGCATATACAGACGAACTTTGGGGTTGTTCCTAATTGCATGAATAAATATTCAAGAGTTTTGTAAAGAAAATAAATTGGTGTAAGTAGATAGTAATTGCACTTTGTACTTCCCTTCGTTTTAATGAGTTACGCCAGAGGGAGAGGCGGGGCGAAAGACGCTTAAAGATGGTGATTTGCTTTCCTCCTGTACTTCAGATCATTAAGAAAATTATGAAAATGAAAGGAGCTCTCGGTTTCCGTTTCTCCTCTTATTTCGCCTGCCGTCAATGTTTGAATGCGCCGTGAGGTTGTTACACAATTCTCACCTTCTTGATTATCCTTTGAATTGCGTGCAGCACTCAACGAAGTTTTTCCTTTTGCTTTTTTTTGTCTGTGAGTTTTTTCTTTGTTTTTTCCTTCGCGGATAAAAATAGTAGCGTCTGTAATACACTATACTTATGGCAGAATGTATACTTAATATTTATGAAAGACCACTTTCTCTAAATCGTGATTTTTTTCTATCTGAACTCCAAATAATCTTCAGTGTCACTTTTTACCAGAATTATGTCTTCTCTCTGATATAACAAACATAATGTATTGTGAGTTACATTCACATCAACCAACGTTTATTCACTAATAATTCAGTGGAAATTGTTTGGGTTCAAATTGTATTGAAACATAGTTACAAATGTGACTAAGACACTATTAAAATCCTTCATTTTAGCTTAGTTTGGCACCTTCAATAGAGGATATTTTCATGTTGACAATTTTTCTGTGCTATAAAAGTTGGTATTTAGAAGAAATGTTTTAACAATAAAGTTGCGTGGTTCATCTATCATCAGAAACACAGAGTTAAGATGAAAAATTATCAATAAAAGTATAAAATTCGTGTTTCATTACCTTATCAGCTCTAAGTGTTGCCAATATAACTAATAACTATCCTGAATATAATGAATCATATCTTCAGGAGTCACGATTGAGCCGCAGAGCCATTACAGTAATTTACAGCATTAAGCACTTTTGGTGGCTTCAACCCCCCCTAAAATCATGATTTTCTTAAATTTTTTCCAGAATATTGCAGGAAGACTCAGTTAAAAAAATAAAGTCATCTGATTTGTCTCGTTTAGAGCAATGGAATGTAATCACCCCTAAGTGGCTTTAAAACTCCCCAAAACCATTTTAGATTCTTAACCCTCGTCCCTCCTATTCGTTTTTTGATAATTCATACCGGAAAAGGCGTCTCAGTACATCTACTGATGTCACTGCAGTGCATCTGACCGTGAGGTCCTAGGTTCGAGTCCCGACAGTGGCAAGAATTTCGACACTACCTTGTCAGCTAATTCAAGTTCTGTCGCTGTCTGGAGGAGAATTCTAGCTCTCAGGTGCTCTGATCGGTACTTTTCCGTGGTTTCTCCGATCAACACTAGGCGAATTCCGGAGTAGTTTCCTAACAAACGGGCCACGGACCGCGCGCGATCTTTCCTTCCTCTTTCTTGTCCTATTCATACCCCATATTTATAGACACTTTCACTAACATGCACCACACTATGCACATGCCGGAATACTGGTCGGGAGCTTAGAACTCGTCCCCGGCTGGGACGGTACCCCGCTAGTGGGAGATACCTGATTGGGGAAGCTTCGCTACCCGACGGTAGGTCAGCGCCGGATCTCACCATCCAGTGGGGGAAAATTACCATCACTTCCCGATAAAAGAAATATGCATTACACTTACGAGACTAATGACCTCAGTAGTTGCCGCACACGGTATTACTAACAACCAACCATCCAACTTCATAATTTATTACAAACTTCGATTTAAATATCGTCAGTCTGGTGACAAAGTTGAAACGATCCGTATAAATACTGGGAAGATAGTAAAATAATTCCCAGCTGTTGATCCCATTGTTTCGTAGGTGCATTCAAACAATGAAAAACGTGTTTTTCTTGAATTATTTCATAATATCCTAGAGGGTACCTGTTAAGAATTGTGCCGATTCGAGAAGAATCGAATAAGCTATCGATCACCCTGTTTGGTGCCGTAAATCACCTGCAACGCGCTTTCACTTCTTAAAAAAACACTTTTGTTTGAGAAAATTTGTAGAATCTTCCGAACGAATCCGCAAAAAAGTGAAAGTTCCCCACTAGGAAATGAGACTCGTCAAATTACGTCTCATTTGTTTCGATTGGTGAAACGGTCTAACTGTGAATGATGGACACAGATTGTTCGATTATTATGAAGGGACTTCCCTCTATCTAGCAAAATGACGCGATTCCAGAAAATGGAAGAAAACAATGAACACCAAAGGGAATCAAAGCTAGGTAGACGAATGGTGAGTCGTGACATTTGGATTAGCGTTCATGTGCTTACGCGGCCGAGGTCTATTATTAGACCTAATTACGCAACATTAATCCCGAACATCCCGTGCATGTGGTGCAGATGCGAATCACGAAAACAAAGCCGCCATCCGGCCCCTGCGCCAGCCTAGTTGGCGCCGTGGCCAGGCCTCTGGCGCCAAGCGCCTCACCGCGACGCCGAGGGAAGACCGTGCACATTGCGTGATTCAGATGTGACTGGCCGATGAAACAGACAGCGCGTTCATAACTAGAGGTTTTAGATATAATACGTAACTTTTTTGTTTGTCAAAGCACCTTTTATAATACACTCTGATCCTTTGTAGTCTTTTATATCCTTTATATTTTTATTATGTCTTCTGAAAGCTTCAACCTTTGCAAAACTGTGTGTAAATCTGTTTTTATGCAACGGTTTATTGCGTCAGCAATAACGAATATAAGAATATCTTAATATATGTGCTCACCTAAAATGAAATATTTTGAGTAAATAGAAATGTCAAAAAGTTTCAATTAAAGAGAGGTTTTAAATTTATCAAGTCTGATCATCTATGATTTAATGTACTTCAATCACAGAAATATATCATGATTTAGAATATGACAAGGTACTATGAGCTGAGAAAATACAATGTTCTGAGTTGAACTTAGATTGAAGCGAGAATACTTTTTGGTTCAAGCCGAGAATCCAGTGCTTCTGAATTGGACGTAGTATTTTCTTGCTAGGAATTCTTTCTTTTTTTCTTTCAGGTAGTGGATATGATGAAATGTCAATTAAATTAATGTACTGACAACCGGTATTTGCCAAATGATTAAATTCCTTAACGAAATGGAAATGCCCCTGTGACTAATGCCACATGACAGAAGTTTGCGACATTTGTGTCTGGAAACAGGCCCGCTCATAATCGCAACAAAACGAAATAAAAAAGGAACATTAACGACTTCATTAGTACCACAAATCATCCGTTCTCAAATCTTCTCTGCAGCCTTATTCCCATTGATGGCTGTAACTTTAATTTACTTCTATAATTTAATAGTGCTGCAGTGGAGTAACCTTTCTGGAGTAATAATTCTTAGTCTCTTGCAAAACAAATGCTATTTTGAAGAAAGTATTGTTTTATAAATCAATAAAAGAAGAAAATGTGGAAATATGACTTTTTAATGAATTAACTAGTAGAGAAGATAAAATTGATTAAAATCATGATTAAAATCTCATTAGTACGTTTTCGCTTTCAGTGAATGTCGATATAATATATAATTTCCTGCTTGAGTTTGTAAATGTTATCGTACAGAAAGGCTTTGTTCCAACAATTTATTATTTATGCTATCGATATTATTATTTCTGTACAGATATTGAATAATGAAGTTTTGTCGCGATCGAGGTGTCCATTTCTGATATAAACCCATGTGTTTTGTAACTGTTGGATGTTAGTTCCGTACAAATTCATGTGATATGAAACATATACAATTTGACTTTATGCATTCATTTGCAGAAATGTCACCAATCCGACTTCTTCTCAGATCATATCAAAACTTTTTTTATCAAACGTTTAATTTCATCAAATGGAAAAAAGCTGTGTTCAATTAAATTTATGTCAATAATAAGTATAAGGCAATTACTATGTCAATACTGAGTACAAGGTATATCCTCGAAAATAATTTGATAAAATGAAACGACTGAAATATACGAAGATAAACTCAATTGCTTCTTAGACAGCTCTAAATGTAAATTAAATCCTAACTTATTAAGTTCAAGCTCTGATTTATCAACTCTGACAACGCTACATCATGAAAAGAGCGTTACCATGAGAAGAAAAGATGGTTGTAAAGTTTTGGAGATATATTAATATTTTAATTTTCAGGAGAGACGGGTTCGAGTACCGATCACACACAACACTTCGAAGTACATATTCATTCTCGCCAATTTTGTTATTACATGTCACATCCTAGGACTGTTGAATGTGTGTGTGGGGTAAATGTACAAAATATTGTCGGTCGGGCTAACTTATTATTCGAACAATTAATTAGAAACAGGATTAGACCTAATATTATGCACAATGTTTGTACATATTTGGTATTTTAGGGATGGATTAATTCGACATTTTCTAGTTAGCTGTGATCCCATATCTGGGTCCTTTTCTATTTATTATCCATACCTGACAGTAAGATGAGGGTAATGTGGCGAGCATGACGTATTGCTTTCACCGTACCTCGCTTACTTACCTTCCCTGAGCTTTACTTTCGTCACACACCTCAAGAAACTAAAACGATTTGTATTAGAAAGCTACCGCTTCATTTTTGTCCCGTTCGGGAATGGAACCCGGGACCGCTTCACAGAAAACTAGCGCACTGACTACGAGCCTCCCGAGGGGCTATTCTCCACAATATTAGACCTGTTAAAACAGACTGACGAAAACTTCTCGACTCATCCTGCTCGCGAGTCGCACCCAATGCTTTTGAGTTCAAGTTCACACTCATCAACTATGACAACGCAGCTCCGCGCGGAGTTGGCGTCGTGACCAGTCAAGCGCCGCGGCGCTGCGTGCGGCGACGGCGCCGCGTCGATAAGATCAGCTGCCGGCGCGGCGCGGCGTGCGTGACCGCGGCCCAGTGGGCCCAAGGGGCGACAAACGCGCATTTGCCGTGATTTCCTAGCGGAGACCTTCCTCAGGGCGACGCCCGAAATGCCCTGAGGAAGGTCTTAGGCGGCGATCACAGTGGAGCCGATTTTGGTCGAAATTTCGGTCGGCTAAAACGGAACGACGAAACCAAACGAACCATCTTCGTCCGACAGCCGACGTTTTTGGACGCCACTGGGAGAGGTCGTTCGAATTCGGTCGTTATGATCATTTCCGTTTACCATTATGAGGTGACATGGGTCACTGCAGTGCCTCTGACCGGAAGATCCTAGGTTTCGAATTTCGACGGTGGCAGGATTTTCGACACTGACTTGATAGCTCGGTCGAATTTTGTCGTTGTTTGAAGGAGAATTCTAGTGGACGGCTGCTCTCATCGGTAGTTTTTCGTGGCTTCTTTGATCAATACCAGGCGAATGTAGGAGCAGTGCACTAACAAACGGACCACGGACCGCGCGCGATCTTTCCTTCCTCTTCTTTGTCCTAACTTCTCTCCTTACTGACACACACTTACACTAACACGCACCACACATGCCAGGAGACCGGTCGAGAGCTTAGAGCTTGTCCCGGCTGGGACGGTGCCCCGCTAGTGAGAGATATATGGTTGGGGAAAATCCTGTTAGACGAGTAGGTCGGCGACGGATCTTGCCATTCAGCGGGGAAAAATCACCGCCATCTCCCGAGGAAAAACATGCAGGACTCTTACGGGACTAATGACCTTAGCAGTTGACGCGTCCGGGATCTGTAACAATCAATCGATCCAAACAGTCCTAACAACTAGTGAAGACATATTTAATTAATAAAATGACATTGACTGTATTCTCCCGCGTCTCAACATTTTACAACTGTTTAATTAATATTTTAATTTCAGAAACTACTACGTTACAAATGGTTTCATCCCTTTTACGTAGTTCCGCAGTACGGTTAATTGAATATGCTTGCAATTGAAAATATTGTCAAGCATCAAGGCTGCTGAAAGATTGTCACCATTGATATACACCGTAAATATAGATAGCATACTTATAATTTCGATAGAGTGATGGCTTTGAAGATACTTAAATTAGCAAGGTGATTTTTAGGGAAATCAGTGTCATCCAATGTGCGTTCATCCCATGTTTTTCTCTCCGTGCTTGCATCCGACCGACTCAATCTAGCAGTCGAGTGTTTACAAACGTCCCATCATGATAGTCGGCACTCTTATCTGTTAATCTGTACATGGAATAATTTTTACAGTATGGTATATTTCTGTCGATGCGCATAAAATTGCGACCATGCCAATTTTAGTTGAATATTCATAGATACTTAATACCAAGTTCATACCTCATTCTGAATTTTGTCTCAACTGTAAACCCTTCTTCTTTCCGTTTACTTTCTCGTATATATAGAAGAGTTATGTAATTCTACTATAAAAAATGAAACTTGAGGTTTTAAAGGAAATAAAAATTTCGGGGTTCCCTTATGCAGAAAAAAGTGTTCGTCTTTTCAAAATGTTTGCCCGTCCGTCAGCACGGCCTATGCGCTCGAGGTCAAACCCCAGCCCGAGCAAATATTTTTGCTGGTTGAAAATACACACCAGGGAGCAATGAGGTGATCTCTAAAGTAAGCTGTTGCTGGTCGCGATCATATACCATCGTTAAGATGGGAAAACCTCGTATATTAAAAAATAAATATTTTCAAGAAACAAGAAAAACTTTCTCTTATGCAGCTAAATATATGAAAGCCACCAGACACGACGTTCTGATCATCCTCTTCTATGGCGATCGATGCCAGATTTTGAGCTTGGTGTTTTGCACCTTGTGCAATGCCTTTAATTTAATATATGTAGGCACTCAACTTAGAAACATTTTTTGAGATACAGTGTTGTGTCATCTTAACGACAATATGAATAAAATCAATTACTTTAAACATTTATAATTTTCCCACAGATTAAACTAGTATTATAACATTACTTAACCGTTTCATATACTATGAAAATGTATTTACGACATACTGTTAGCTGTTCGGGAGAACCGTGTCCTGGCCGTCGATCCCAACGTTTCGGCCGTCTACCTGCCGCCTTCCTTAGGGCGACGGCCGAAATGTCCCGAGGAAGGTCTTAGGCGGAGCCGATTTTGGTCCAAATTTCAGTGGTCTAATATCGGAATGACAAAATCAAACGAACCATCTTCGTCCGACAGCCGACGTTTTTGGACGCCACTGAGAGAGGTCGTTCGGATTCTCTAAGATCATTTCCGTTTACCATCACACACAAATTCAAAACCTCCGACAAAAACGGCCGACCAAAATTTCGGACAAAGTCGGTTCCATTGGGACCTCCGCCTTACCTTGCCATTGTAGCTCCACTAGTTCCTCGTTTCGGCCCAGTGTGCCGTGCCGCGTCGCGAGAGGCGTGCTTCTCGCCGCGGCGCGGAGAGGCCGGCGGCAGTGCTGCGGACGCCTCGGCGTCTTCTCCGCCTTACGTAAGCATCCACGCTCAGCCTCCCGCCACAACGATGCACTTGGCGCCGGGCCGCCCCGCCCCTCCCCCTCCCCCGCCGCCGCCGCCGCCGCCGCCGCCATGCCCACCGCCGCGTGATTTGGAGCAATCGCGAATGGCGCAAGCGACAGCGAATGGGAATGAAATGTCAACTCCGCTGACCGCTCGACTCCTCGGCCTCCGGCCTAGGTCAGTGATTCGGGGTTCTCGCTTGACGGAGGCTGTTTCAGCAGGGAAATGTTGAATTCAAGCCGGTAGGCCCGTGCGGTAAATTTTCAACGTGAGAAATACCTTACATGCGTTGTCTCAAAATAAATGTTACAATGTTCTAGAGTATTTGGAGCGGTGGAAAAAGATATCTTTTTGCCATTGAACATACAGTAGGAAATGTATTAAGGACTTCTACTTGGGTTTTTCTAACGAGGCATCTGTGGATAGTATCTCCAAGATGGAATATAGCACGGCTTTTCGCGTCTCTCTCGGTCCTGCCGCTAGAGTCTCTTAATCTGCAGCACTGCATGATACAGTCGCGATCATGTGACATCTTGCGGCACGACCGAGAAAGACGGAAAAAGGCGTGCCATATTCCATCTTGGAGATACTACCCTCAGATTCCACGTTAGAAAAACCCAAGACTAGTATACTTTATTTGCATCTGAATGTTAGGCAATCCCATATACACAGTCGTTCTGCAGGTATATGGAGTCTCCTTGATTTCGTCAGAATGTAATCTGCAGAACGTCTATGCACAGAGAGTTGCCTACAAATCAAGGGCAAATGCCATAAGTGTAGCTCCGTTATATATGACATTTTCCTCTAAGTGTTCATTGACAAAAAGGTATTACCTCTTCATCTCTCAAAAGTTTATAACATTTATTCCGAGACATCTATACACACGAAGAATGGACTCTACTTGATCTTGGTTCCCTGTTTCGTAAAGTGTGATGGTTGCTAATTGATAGATGAAGACTTTTCTAACAAAATGCCTGTACTGAATATGAGAAATATTGTATGAGCCCATAGTGTTACAGATCGCAGATTCCCGAGTGAAGGTGGATAATTGAGTTTCCTGCGAAGCGGAAGTAATTCCATCGGCTCGTTTCGCATCCGCCGGTGAGTCAGCTGCAGCAGACTCTGGGTCAATTGCAGTTGGCGCAAGTGAAGTGGCAGTAGACTGACAGTTAGATTAAATGCGTCACATCGTGAGGAGTGTTTTGGTTCTAGCTCTACCGACGGTAGGGGGCAAACTAGTGAAAGCATTTCGAATAGTTTGAGTGAAACTTCGTTTACATTGATAGGGAAACCGGTCGTCGCATTTCAAGTAAACCATAAACAATTCTGTCATGATTATGCAATTGTCGGAAATTTGCATACCTATTCCCATTGTCAACTTTCAAATACAAATAAATAGATGGAAAGTAAATCCTTTTTGAGATCCTTCTGTGAAAAATAAAAGCATTTCAACTTTTGGTTGCTGCTCTATTGCCATTAACCTTTTTGTGTTCGTTTGAGGCTGACTCATTGGCATTTTAAGTAAGGATGTGTCAATCTATTGTTTCTCCTATCTGAACAGAATAGGTTTTATGGTTACGATGAGACATATGTCTCCTGCAACTCATTGTAAATGAAGAACGCAGAATTCCGCGTGGAAATGTACATAAAATTACAAGTTAGGCATATTTTATGGAGAAGAACAAGTAATAATGAATACACGTACTACCTCCTTGTTCTCTGCCAGAATTGAAATTCCGTTCATATGTAAAATTTGTTACAAGAAAACGGCTCGTAGAAGCTGTTCGAGGAATTCTCTTGGAAGTATATTTGGGTCGATGCAACAACGTGGAGAAACATCTGAATCAGGTCCTGTACATTTGCACATCTGGAAATGGTTCCGTTTGCAAACATGGTACCGTATGCCATCGTCGTTGTCTCCAAGCTTATATTTTATGCTTTTTGGCGCTCGAAAGACAAGAAAATAATGTGTTGTATTCATATTTTATTCATTCTATCCAATTGATTGCTCCAGCCCCTGAAGTAAAATTCCTCGAACTGATATCGGAATTCACATGATATGAATTTTCTCCGAACGTTTACTTGGAAGAAGTGTTTGATACGACATTTTTGATTTTCACAGTTACATCTGTATATAGTTCTTGAACCCTCACCTACGATATATTTCTAATGAAATTAATTCTTGGAACCTTCAAGATATTCAGTTGCGGGTACGAAAATACCATTTTTTTAGAGAAAGCAATATTATAAAGATTGCAAGTGTATTAGACTGTTCTTACAATAAAATTTACATTCATTAGCTAAGCAAATAGTAATAATATGTGTTTATTGCATACCAGCATTAACTTTTACATATTTTTTCTTCCTCGAGTGTATTATCTGATGAAGCTATCAAACAGTAAAATTTTTAACCTTGGATTCTGTAGAGATTGTGTTATTGATCCTAAGATTGCAAACTATAAGTGAGTAAACAGTATAAGTTTTTATTATAACTCTATCTTGTAGACTGAATGAGTCAATGAAGTTCAATGATCCTAGTTTTTCATAACTGTTAATAAAATGCCTCATGCCTCCAGGACACGAACTCAAGCCTTCCCCAGGTACGATTACATCGCTGTATCAAGTTATTCTTCAGCGAGCTTTCATTTATTTTACTGCGATGATTTGTGATCACATATTTAGAACACTTTTTAGTAATAAAGAAATTTCGAATGCTGTTAATGATTAATAGCTAATGTGAACTATAGAATATACCTTTCTTCAATTCATCTCGGAATGTGAAGCGGCATTTTCATAATGTCATTATTCGGTCTTTAAGAAAATTCGCAATAATTGTAATAATATAAAAGATCCAACACTTATTTTTATCTTTGTAAAGTCATACTTCCTTGTGCTGTAATGTGTCTCACGGTCGACTTTATTCACCACAACATTCTGGTACTCGTTCTGCCTTGATGCAGTTTGTGAAGTTCAAAAAGAACCTTGGACCGGTACTCATGTTCAAAACCTTGATAACGCGTCAGATTTGACCTCTATGATTTATCGCTCTCGTATCTCCGAATCAAGAAATTTAAGTGTGGGCGTGCCGCAAAGTCTTATAGTTTCGATACTGAGCCTCCTAGAATTCAAAGCAATATGCGAGAAGGAAGAAAAAAAGTTTCTTTTTTGGCCTGCAGGACAGCGTAATGCTTCAGAATTGAATTTCTTCCTTTAAAACTCACTGCTGCCAGAAAATTTTCAAGCTCCAGTGTTTTGCTCCCTTTTGTCTTCCTGATGTGGGTTAGAGAGACTTTAGTGGCTCCGAACCACGCTCTTTCTCTACCTCGGAATCCGACAATAAATTTTAAGAGTCTCCCGATCGTTGTTGTCGTGGAGGTAGTTTGCGAAGAATTATTAACGGATTGGACAATGAGAAAATATGACTTAATAGTGGTTGTTTGAAAACACTCCAAAAAAATGAAGAACTTCTTCTAGAAAGTAAGAAAAATTATAAATGGCACAATCGTTTTATGAATTACGATTCTAAAACTAGATATAGATGAACATCATCAAAATTGGACATAAACATACGGATTTCATTGGATGATAACATCGAATCAAAATTATCTGTATTTTGAAAGACACTTTTTTGTCTATAGTTTATAATTAGCCACCATTTTTTAATAGAATTTCGTGCATCAGGCGCCATTTCATATTTTTCAAATGCTATTAAAGGAAATAAATACATGCTTCTACTTAGCAATGCATTGGAAGAGTTTATGCGTGATACAGTTTCAAAATGTCGTCCTTGGAATTACACACAGCAGATTTCTTTAAAAAATGAATTCAGCAAATTAGTATAATGAACACAAGTTAAAATTACTGTAATACCAGACCGTATATTGGAAATTACAATACTGTGGCGTTAGGGGTTCAAATGTTGGATCAGTTAATTTGTTTCCATTATTTGTGCGTCATTTGTGTACTGTCAAATTTGTGTACAATCAAATTTGTCCGACTTAAGAGAGCTCGACTAATGAGAATCTGAGATACTTGCTTCTATAAAAATCAAGAAGAAGACATATTTGATTAAGTTGCAAATATTCTGGCAGAAAAGCCAGGGTGGATCGAAATCTATCAAATCAGTTGATTCACGTTACCCCATTTACTATTCATGAGGGGAAAGAAGAGGAGAAATAAAAGGAGAGAAGGAGAAAGAAGAAGTTGATGACCCTCCAGGAATATTGTTAAAATCCTTCTCACCTTCCATACAATACAACTCAACCGAATAAACAGCATTTTGTGGCACTACAGTATTCTTATTTATTTTTTATTCTGTATACTATATTATAATGGTTCTTGTAATCTATCACTGCACTCATCATTGAGGAGCTATTTTTCTCCATTTACTAGAATTCACAGGCGCGCACAGCCTAAAAAAAGGGGGCAACTACTTTTCTCGGCTCCCTTTTCCTTTGAACTTTTTTATTTATATATGACATACTTTGCTAGAAATTAATAAAATGTTCTTCATTGAGAACGAATTTATAACTTGGATGATATTGGAATCATTAAAAATAATTAATTTTGTATTCAATTGTTCACACCAAACAGATGAATTGGATAACCTCTTCCACAAATGTATAGCAATTTACCAAATCGCTACGTTAAATACGGGTAAAATGAGGTCTTCAACATATTTAAGGAAGTACAATATGTCGAAACGTCATTAAACGGGGCCCCTTTCAAAATTTTCTTGGGGGCGGGAGCGACACGGACCAACTGTCACCCCCTTCTGCGCACGCCAATGCTAGAATTCGACTTACGAGTGGATTGCGGTGTCCCTAAGTCGGGGTCTACCATCCGCATTTTCCATGAACTGAGCAATTGGAGCACGCGAGCGCTTAAAGGCAGATTCCGCCCCGCGAGACGGAGGGTTTCCCCAGCGCGGGTGGCGCGGGGCGGGTGGCAGTCGGCGCGGGGTGCGTGCGCCCACGGCGGCGGCGCGGCGCGGCGCCACTGGGTCCGAGCAGCCGGCGCGGGCGGCGGCGGCGGCGGCGGCGGCGGCGGCGGCGGCGGCGAGGCGGCCCGACCGACTCGTCGGCGCGCGCAGTCGCGGCCCGCAGCTGCTAGCGCTCGGACGTGCGCTCCCGTTGCCGCGAGCTCCCGCCGCCACACGACGCGCCGCGCCGCTCGCCGCCACCACCCTGCCCACCGCGTGGCCCCGCCAGCACCCGCACGCCACGCACGCGCGCCCGCGCCCGCCACGCGTGGCGCGCCACTCGACCGGTTCACGTGGGCGTTCCGCGCGCCGCGTGATGTGAACGAACCCCAGGCACCGCGTGCGCCCGAGAGGCGAGATCGAGCGCCGGCTCCGCAGCTGGTCCGAGCGGCGCGCGCCGTCCTTGAAGAGGCTGCCCCGCCGCCGTTGCTGAATCGCCCTTGCTCGCGGCTGCCAAGTGGCCGGCCGGCTCGCGGCTGCCGCTCGCCGCCGCCGCCGCAGGTGCAAATATAGTCGGCGCCCGTGCGCGACGCCGGCGGCCCGCTGCCCCGCCCCGCCGCGCGGCGCCCCGCCGGCCTCGGCCGCCGCCGCATTACAAAGGCGAATGAGGAGGAGCGCTGGGAAATTGATGTCAGCGGCGCTCATTGTGTAGCACGCCGCGCCTCCGCCTCCCCGCGCGAAGAGTCGCCACCGCCGCCGCGCCACGCGCCATGCCTCGACGATCGATTTGCGCCACGCACGCGTGAGTCGTGTGCGCTCGCCCTCCAGGTGGGCCAGGCGCCCGCCCTCCGCCCCCCGCGCCCACGCCGACTGCGCAAGTTGGCGAATTTATGCGGACGGCGCGCTCGTCCAGCTGGCCGCCTCGCCGCCGCCGCGCTTCGGTGATGAGCTAACAGCCTCGCTGTCGTTGGACTCGCGGCCGCCAAGGACAGGGGATCTACGTCGACGCGCGGTCGACATGCAAATGGGGAGGACGTGCTAGCTGTCATAGCGACTAACGTGGAAATTCGGCTTGACAGTCTTGTGTCGTGCTCATCGAAATTTTGTTCAGTGCGTTCTTGGCTTTCGCCAAGACCAGTCGTCAGCTGTTGTGTTTGCCCGGTCATAAAACGTTTTCATGAACGCGCCAAGTGCCGAAGTGTCGGTTGATTCCTGCGCCCCGCGCCACTGCGCTGAGCCCCGGCGGGTGCAGCGACCGCTGTCCCCGGACGCCGGCGACCGCACGGACGACGCTGGGATGTCCGCCGCCGTCTCGCCTTCTTCCTGCCCGTCGTCGTCACCGTCACCACCCTCCGCCGTCGTTGCCGTCCCCTCCGCCTGCACCGCCGCCGCGGACGCGGCGCTCCCCTGACCGCTGGACGGCGCGACGCCCGCTGCCGCCGCCGCCGCCGCCGGCGCCGCGACGCCCGCCCCCGCCCCCGCCGGCGCCGGCCCGCGCGCGCCCCGGGCCATGTGGAGCGGGCTGGCCGACCGGCTGGCCGACTTCACCAAGCTGTGGCGCGGCTCCCGCAGGATGGCCCGTAAGTGACGCCTCCGCCCCCGCGCCCGCGCCGGCACCCGACCTCCCCGTGCGGCGTCTGCGCGCGCCGCCACCGCGTGGCCGGCGAGCGGTCGCCTGCGCTTCCGCGTGGATAATCGCAGATGACGCCGGCTCTTGTGTGAATGTTGCAATGTGGTCGCTGGACATATTAGAGTTCAGAGCAGATGTATTATGGTTGAGCCAGGCTTATTGTGCATTTCGTTCTTAGTTCATGGTACAAGTCCCTTTGGAAAATCTGTTAGATATATGTAACGGAAATTCACTACTAGTGTAGAGGTGGGAACTCGCTTTCTCATCCCTACACAAAGAAATAAACCAAAAGAGAATTTGTAGTGGCTTTTTTCACTTCCTTATCTAGTTGTATCTGATTTTCTGTAACCCGAGTATGGAAGTGTAATTCATATATATATATATATATATATATATATATATATATATATATATATATATATATATATATATATATATTATTAATGTAAAAATATGTTACATGATAATGTAATATATATGCATTAATGTAAAAATGTTACTCACAATACGTAAAACGAAATCATCGCTGACCATTTTTCGAAGTTGTTCGAATTTAATGTTTCTAGTTAATGGCATTAAATATATAATTTACAATGTTATTTCATGATGTTAAAATTTATTACCGTAACACGTATAAAAAAAAGTGTCTATATTGGTTTTATGTGCATGATGTAGAGAGTGAAGGAGAAAAGGTCGCGTTTTTTATGTGTGTGCATAATTTGGAAAATTGATGTCTGAATCTGTAAGCACACATGAGGATTGAATTAAATTATATTACAGACTTTCCAAGGAATTTAGAAACAAGTAAAATGAAGTGGAAAGATAACAATATCAAATACGCAGCAATTAAATTGATGTGTGTAAAGTAATTTTGTATAAGTAATTGATTTTTCCACAAGTTCATTAGGAGGAAACATGATTAATTTACTTAAGAGTAGTTTAATATTCATTTATAAATTTCGGGAGTACTGTGACCTGGATCTTCTGTACTCCCGCAACGCCCCACGTTGAGAGTCGATATGAAACAAACGATATCCACATTTTCTGAAATGAAAGGTTCATAACATGAAAAATTAATTAAAGCACATCAGTACTAAAATAAATTGGTTTCGCAGTTTAACAACTTCAGCGTATTTCGTGTTTTTTAAACGAACCGCCATGAAAATAATATACACTCTTATATGGAACTTTGGATAATAGTTAGATTTATATATTTTATACAAACAATGAACAATATCGTGAACCTTCTGGGAAACTAGTTTTTGCGTGAAAATTTCTTCGATTTTGTTTGAAATATCATCACACTATCCTTTCTTTCGTGATTGAAAATTGTTTAATTTATTTCTCTTTGAGCGATGACATTTGAGATTAAATATTTCGTGACGCTTAGCGTGTGTAAAAATATACTTAGTATCTCTGAAATTTCTTTAAAGTTACAGTTTTTTGGACACAGCATTCTCTTGGAATCCGCTAAATAACATTTTCGACATATTGATATAAACCTTTTTTAAACATTTATTTTCGAAATTATATTAAATTATTTAGTTTTTCTGCGGTAGCAAGGTAAACATATTTAAAATTCGTGTCAAGAAATAATTTTCCTGCTGCTACATAACATGAATGGAATATTGACTACCGGGTGGGCGGATCGCATGCTGAATGACATATCCAAATAGAACCCTTGTTTGCGCAGCTCTCACAATATTTCGTTGGGTTTTCCTTGTGTCAAGAACATCCACATATCAAATTTCGATATTAGCGTTCGTAAATCACATAAAAACACACATCACACAAATTTCGATATTAGCGTGCATAAATCACACAAATTACAATATGCTTAATTTCAAATTGTTTATGATTAAATTTGGTGTAGTTTGCAATGTCTGTTTGGGGGCCTTTTCGACATCCATGAATTAGATATTTGCTGGAGAGAAAACAGACACACATTTATCATAATTTCAATTTAAAATCTTACTAGAACCTCATCGACGAAAATTATATTCGATATTATAATAATTTTGTCTGATTACAGAATTTCGTTAATATTTAGAATGTTTTTTGTGTTTTTGTTTACTTTTCAGTATTTTTCTTGCTGTTTAATAATTTCCAGCGTAGTTATAATAACCTGAATATTTCGTCCGTTTACTTCAGAAAACTTGCTTGTAATGCTCTTGAAGTTAACCAAGAACATATAATGCATGTTAGTTACATATTAACTGAGAAATTGTGATTAAATAACAATCTTTTGGGGGATTGTTGTACATAAGAGTTTTGCCGTTACAGTAGTGTATAACTCATTTAAGCTGTTATGCACTGGAGAGCTTGTGCCTGAAATAAAAATATTAGTCTAGTTTAATTACGTGAGACAGTCGTAGTAGCACTCATTATAAATCACATGTTTTTGTCTTTGCTGTGACACCGGAAACAACGTGGATGTAAGATTGTGACTCATAATTTAGCTGGAAAGTGTCTCTTATGTCCTGTAGATTAGCTTGTTATCTATCGCTTCGGGCAAGATACCATTTACCATGCTGCCTTGACTTGTGATACACGAATGTTCAGGAACCATTCTGGCTGCGTATCTCCCTTGTCTCTGCGACAAACGTTCTCCTCGAGAAGAGGCCTTTTATGAACTTTGATGTGTTCACATAATTCTAAATCATACCATTATTTTGAACTGTATTTCATAGAAATGATATGGAAATATTGATTTTATATCATTGTGACGTCAGCGATGGTACCGATTTATCCTTATACTTGTTTAAGGGAATTATTAAATGGAATCTAGAGTAAATGATTCAATATCCAGTTGAAGGAAATGCAAAAGGCGATGATCATAACTTTTCAATAAAAACACTTAAAATATAAGAACGTAGATACCGTTTGGAATTGTATTATTTTAATAACCTTTTTTCTTATTAAGAATTTATTTATATTTCGCAATTTACACTATACTTTCTTCTTTAAAGTTCTCCGCTTCAGCTTTGGTTCCTGACGTGTTGATTGTGTTTTATCAGAAACCAAATGTGTCAGTTTATTTCTCGGGTCCTTTAGAGCTTGTGACTTCCCTTCAGAAGTAATCTTTTGTATTATCAACATCATTTTGAGGTCAGATGGGATAAACTGAAAACAACTTCATTCTTTGAATCGTTAGCGAGGTCATGCACACTTATGACTGAGGGTTTTATTGATAAACAAAAATTACCATTGAAATTTCAATGAATATTATTTTTGCCAATGTTAGTTTGAGCAGCTTTGATACACACAAAGAAGGGCTCGGTCGTAAAAGATGATAAACTTCAAATTTGAAATATTTGTGATCTTAAGATTTTTATTCATTCAATCGTTGTCTATGCCGTGTATTATTTAAATACATAATTCAATATACGACTTAACAGTGTTTTGGTTGTGATTTTCATGTAACCACTATCAACCACTTAAATCCTATATTATCTTGATTATAAGTGTGGAATATCGTATAAGAATTCTATTATCGTACCTCGAATGCGTTTCCCTGTAGGGGATGGATTCAGAAAGTATTCCGGACTCCACAAATACGTGTACACCCACAAATACACAAACAATGTATGAAATAATAGTTTTGAAAATAATATTTTTGAAATCAATTTTTAATTATTAGCTTCAATTAAAGAATATATATATGGTAATTATTTTGAATTCATTGAGTAAAATTACAATTGCTGGATTTGGCGGAATGGTACCCGTGCCCCCTTGATCCACCAGTTTTCGAGGGGGATCTCTTCTTCTAATAATTGGAAACAAGACAGTATATTTTCGTTGCGGCTATGAAGTGCTGTGACAGATGGAACAACGTAACTATACAGAATATAATCTGTTTGTATTTGACTTATTAAAAAATTGAAACTAGTGTTATATTTATTAATTATCAGCAGAAATGGCACACGTGATGTAGTTGACGAATGTCGTTCCTCGTCAGAAAAATCCGCGAGGACCTAGATGATATGTTAATAGTCATAAATCATGCATGTAAATTTGAGCAATTAATTAGATAGCGTTGGAAATCCCATTTATGGCAAAAATCTCACGTCACATAAAATTAAATATTGGGCAATGAATGAAATGAAGCTGAAATTACTTGATATCTGGCGTAAATAATGTTTATAAAGCAAGGATCTTGTAATTATGGGATGCTTGAAGCGTACGTCAAGACAAATTGTCGGTGCACAAGAAAATTGGCACATTCCCAAAATTGTCATTTTTTAGTCACAAAAAGAAGAAAAATTTAATGTACTACATTTTTACAAGCAAGAATTTCATAAAGATCGCTCACAACACGGCGTGCTTATAACGTAGAACACTCATTATTAGGCTACGAAGTAAACCACTCCGCCTAAAGAAAAACCGTTCTCCAGCAAAATAATTTTTGAGATGAGCCGCTTTCCTCATGCCACGGCGAAATCTGGCCCCGCTGAGAGGCACCGCACGTGTGGTCGCAGCGGAGGCTCCGTGGAGACGCCGGTGCCGGCGCAGGCTGGCGCCAACGTGGGTGCGGGCGCCTGCCAAGGAGAAATACTACACCTTAATGACGGAGGGCGGTTCCCAGCGCGAGCGCATAAATTTGGCGCCCGGGACCGCCCGCCCCCTATTGTGCGGCGGCGCTCGCGGCGCCGCGCCGCGCCGCCTCGGAGGCGTCGCGACGGCGGACGGCGCCGCCTGCCCCTGCGCCTGTGCCTTCTGTTGCGACTCGAGTTACTGTTTCGGCGGTTGCTATGTATCTTCGAGTGGTGTAAAGGTTAGCAATCAGACAGTTATACTCACGTTTGCGAGTTCAAACTCGACCGAAGCCATGGAATTTAGGGGCGAAAAAATCCTTCGTACGCCTTTCTTCGGAGTGGAAGTAAAGCCGACTGTTCCATGTTGTAGATTTACTCCATGTAAACGATCCTCAAGCCTAAATGAAGCCACTGAGCAAAATTCAAAACACCTGTTCCTTTGCCCGAGTAGATACCTTCTTTCCCTGCCCGACAATGAAAGGAACATAGCGGATTATGCCTGGTCAGGCGGAAGTGCAGACCTGATAGCCTGAGCCTCGCTTCGGAGAAAAGGCATCATTGAATTGAATTGAATTGAATTGAATGTATGCCAGCACGGGATGCGGAGGACTTTGATTGATTATTTCATGTTTCCGGGCACGGTAACTAATGTGGTCGTTAGTCCCTTAAGCGTAGTGTATGTTTTATCGCGAGAGGTAGCAGTGATCTCGCCTCCCGTTGAGGGGTTTTCCCGAAGTAGGTATTTTCCACCAGCGGGGCACTGCCCCGCTGGAATAAACTCTAAGTTCCTGACTGCTCTCCTGGCATAGTGTGTGATAGTGTAGTCCATATAAGTGTGTGTGTGTGTGTGTGTGTGTGTGTGTGTGTGTGTGTGTGTAAGAAAGATGATGATAGGACAACGAAGAGGAAGGGAAGGTTGCATACGGTCCGTGACCCGTTTGTTAGGGTACTGCTCCGGAGTTCGCCCGGTGTTTTTGGGGAAAGTCACGCAAAAAACTACTTATCGGAGCAGCCGGACGCTAGAATTCTCCTCCAGACAGCAGCTGAATCCGACCTAACTATCCAGCGAGTGTTGAAAACCCTGCAATCTCCCAGCGAGAAATACTGCAATGACATCAGTCCCTGAGCCACCTAAGTTGGTCGAAGGATGTTGGAGTTTGCTTTGTTTTCATCCTCAGCGTCGGTGTGGATTGGTCAGCTAGTGGTGTTTGCTTCGATTTCATCTTTAGTGTCAGTGTCTATTCCGTTATTTGTTTAGTTTTCGTCATCGCCAGTGTCTACATGGAAGTTTGCTGTGTTTTAGGTCTTCCGCGCCGCTGTCGTTCTCGATGTTTTCTTCGTTTTCGTCTTCGGCGTCGATGTCGATGTTCGCGTTTACTTCGTTTTTGTCTTCAGCGCCGGTGTGATCTCCGGCGTTTGCTTCTGTTTTGACGTACTCGCCAATGTCAGCATTTGCTTCGGCTTCGTCATATGCGTCATATGTGCTTGTTTCGATCTTGGTTTTGATTTGTGTTTCGATTTCACAGCTAACATTAGCCGTACCTTTCACATCGATGGCGACTGTAGGGTAAATTATGAAGTCGCGGTGAAGTTTCCAACGCAGAGAAGGGACCCATCGAATTGAGTGTGGTTGTTTGCAAGCTCGTCTAGCTGATTTGGGTTATTTATATTGTCGTTATATTAAGTGATAATTAATTTACTAAAAGGAGTGATCAATTCGTAGTTTGAAATGCTATCTAATCTGATGCATTTTTATTCCATAATTCTCTAACTCGGTGGTATTTTAAATTTTTAATTGTTTGTAATTGTAAACATAATTTTTTGAAAATTGTTTGGACCTGCTTTCTTCGGACCTGCTTTCTTCAACTCCGCTCCCAGTTGCCCTAGTTAGCCTACAAGCTGTAATTTTTCTATGCTCATCTGTAGAATTGCCAAATACTCGTTATAGTCATACGTGAATATCCGTTAAAGAGTGTTGGCAATGTCAACAATCGAGTTGTCAAGAGAGAGAAAAAACGGTTAATAGTAGACAGTGATATAATAAATAGTCAAGTAATACAAGTATAGTAATAAATCGTGGACCTGTATTTGACAACGAATAGTTATGGACATAATAAACTGGAGGATCGAGGTCAATACAGCAGAAAAATCACCCATAAGGAGAAAGAAGTCGAGGTTGTTCCAGGAAGCGATATAACTCCGGCGATGTCGAGGGAGGTCAGATGGGAAAGGAGCCTATGCCTGAAATATATAAGCAATGCCTGAAATACGTGTAAGAGTAGACGATGGCAGGGAGACATTTTTGTTTGAGAGTGATAGGGGTTAAGTTGGGAGCGCAATGTTCAAATTGATCAGTTTTATTTGTTTATGGTTTTTATGGAGATACCTTTGGCATAATGAATGAGACACCTGTCTAGGTAACAAATAATTTATTAGTTTACGTACTTTTCGTTAGATTATCTGATACCTAGATAATATCATTTCTCCTTATTTGATACATTTATTACTAATTTCAATATTCATGAACTGACACATATTTATCACATGTTTCCTGCATGATTGTCTATGCCAGTAAAGCTCCCTCGAATGTGTCTTGTGTGCTTTAACTACAATAACACTAGCTGACGACTTTGACTTTGACGACTAGACACAGTGCTATCCTCGATATTGTTTGGACGTGAAAATAATCATGCTGCCTTATCTGGTACCTGTGGTCTGCGGGGCGACGTCGACGATGGCATTATCGACAACACCGTTGGCGCCGATGACGTGCAGTGTGTGAAGCGGCAGCGGTAGCGGCGACGGCAACGACAACAGCAACTGCGACATTGGCGGTCGCGATTGTTGGAGCGAGGTGCCATGAGTTGGCACTTCGTTCTGCCAGACATCTCAGCCGTCCATCACGAGTGCGTTCCCAGCTGTCATTTGTTGCATGTCCTCTGCATCACCATCTCCTGCCGATCGACGTCGCCAATTTGATGCATCTCGCAAGGGCTAAGATTGTTTGCTGCCTACTGTTCATATGCGCATCATCTCCTTCATTATAGGGATTTTGTCTGTCATTATACTCGGGGTCGTGTAACAATGTATGTGGTCGAATAAGTCATACTTACAATTCGTCTTTTAGTATTCTGTCGTTCCTCGGCAACCAATTATGTATTTATGATTGATTTCACGCAATCCTATACTTCGAATTATTTATAATGGCACGTGACGAAGTATAACTGCTGGTTTGTAATCATCAACCACTTCATAATCACCAATGTAACTAATCATGTCTAATGCCGTACTCGATCGCGCGTGTAGAGGAAAAGACGTTGAATTTGGTCAAGAATATACAATTTTCAAACAAATATTCGTTATGTTTTAAATATTTTTTTTATTTTCTATTTCTAAAAATAATAATATAGGCAGGCAAAATACTATTAAAATACTATTATTACGAAAAGAATGTTTACATTTCTGTAAGAGATCTCTACAAAATTACAAGATATTTCTTTGTAGGCACCTTGCAACTCTTCTGCAGCCTACATTGTGGTTACGGCGACTTAGCCTCGATTTTTCGTTCCCGTTCTTTCATATAGGTAGCTTGTTCCTTTATCGACTAAGCCCATCCTCTATTCCGCCCCCTGGTTTTCTCGCCTCACCCACGTACTCAATATGTCCACGTCTCTGGTGCCCCCTCCTCCAGAAGCTTCGCAGGACGCCGTTGCCTCGCTGTGCAGCGCTTCGTCACCGCCAGAGCGACAAATCGCAGCCATTGGAGCACCGCCTGCGAACAGGCTTGCGGGACAGGCTACACCAGCAGGCCTCGACCTTTGAGAAACAGAAGCCTCATGAATTATTTTCTTAGAAATTGAGGGTTTGGTTATCTCAAAACGTGTTGTAAATAGCTTTCCTAGTGTGTTAAATGTTTGAGGTACACCCAACATACTACGTGGGTCACTCCAAAAGTAATACACACCAATTTTTTAAACATTCAATTTATTTTCCAAACCAGTGCAATTTTTGAGGTTGTATATTGAACAAGCTTTGAGGAACTACAAGTAACGTCTCTTTATTATCTCCATCTATTTCTACTGCCTTTCATTATCTTGGAAGAAGGGCATGTATACCCGCACGGTAGACGTCTGGGCCAGAACGTTTGAGCCACTGTCTAGCAGCCCTTACAAGTCTCCTGGAATCCACCTGGCACAAACCTTTTCCAACTGCAGTTCTTCCACTAATCTGCACCCACTCGCTGGTCCTATACCCACATTCATTGACAATTCTTTCGCGGTCACACGCTTTTCAGCCACGCTTTTGCGCTGCACGTTGACAGAAGAATGTGACGAGCGCGATATACCGCTACGGGTGAGTTCCTAAGTATTCGCTTACCCTAATGCACCCGATAGTCTGGAAGCCCATCGACTGCAATCAACAGCATCATCTCCATAATCATTTGTTAACCTCTTGTGAATGTCTGTCACTGCCTCACTCTCATAGCACAGGAATTCTATCAAAACACATTGCTTCCAACGAACGTCTAATGCAGTTGGCATCTTAAGCGAGTGCTACGAGAGTAACACTTGCGGAAGCAAGTTGAACTAATAAACTTGAATTCAAGTGAGAACGATTCTACGAAATATGTAATGAGTAAAGACATAGAAAAGAAAATGAATTTAAAAAAATTATGTGCATTACTTCTGGACCTACATAGTAATGCAGTGATCACTATGATAAGTGCCACCCTTGCTAAAGAAATCAGATCGAATTTGAGGGATGAGGTTTGCTGGTTTAAATAATCCCCTTCCCTGGGAAGGTTTGCGTCGTTTACCTTTGCCTTTGCGTGAATAACGGCTAGATGATTATGATGGGTGAATGATAATGACAAATGAATTATGAGTGATGAATTATTACAGATGAGACTATGTAAAAATACGATATACGAATTGTACGAGAAGCCAAGTGCATGAAAACTGTTCATGCCTAAACGACACTCCAACTTGTAATCGTTAGCTTAGCTTCATATACTCGACCGCTACTCCATATTATTGCACCACCGGGGTCGAAAACTGTTCATCATTAATTCTACTTTTTATGATTATTATGTAGAATGTTTCGCTCATGCGCCAATTGACCACTAGAAACAAAAAAATTACTTAAGCTTCACCAAATTGCAGAAATTTATCGTTAAAAGTTTCTGTTATTGTTTTCATCGTTGTAACCACGACCCATGCATTTGATTCCTTTTCTACAATCAAATAAGCCTACCTCGTGAACTATTCATTAGGAAGAGAAAAGGGCCATTGTAATGAGCGTAATATGCACCTTTTTCTCCATCCTTGTTGTTTTACTGTTCCCATCGGTTTTACTGAAATACTTAATTCGTATAACCCCTATATTTCTAAGTACGAGTATTAATCAAAGAACTAAGCTACTTACTTAAAATTACTCTTCACTACGCGGGATATGAATTTATCGATTGAGTCTCATGATATTACTTATAAACATGTACATTTGAACTAGTTTGCAGTCACTACTGTACTATAACTTATTTTCGTGTTTTAAAATCTATAAATTTCAAGTACTTGATGCTTGTTTCTATTGGCTTTGTGCTCTTTTCTTTCATGTTTTATTACATGTTCCTTAAACGACTGTGTCAGAGGCCTTGACAACTATGAATTAATGAATGATTACACGAATTATGTGCTGGTTTCCTTTTCCTAACAAGCTAACATTGCATGAAGTACATGCATAACTCACAACTACGCACGCTCCGGCTGTCCAAGCTCTTCTCATCTCTGAAGAATATTGTAGTACGTCTAAAAACACTTTCTGTGTAAAGTATTTTATATCGAAATACTCCTTGAACATGACAAATTACGAAACAATTTTCATTGGGTATTACTTATTAAACTTAAAACCATTAAAATTTTTGGGTACTATGCTGAGCCATGGCTGCGATTTTGATCTACCCAGAGAATAGGCGAGCGAACATATGACACTTCCTATATTCGGTCATTGTCTCAGCCTTTCGAAGCGCATAAAAGTCATTTCTCTCCAAGCGGTAACTCATTTTCGTGTCCCTTTTGAACCTCTTATCTTAAAAGCGCGATATTGCGTGGTTTTCATCTCTTTTGTCGTTGAGTGAGAAATAATTCTTCCAGATTCTCTGTGGTTACTTTCGTCTTTCCTTTTTACCTTTCTATATTATCATTTTTTATCTACGGAGAACCGCAAGTTTTATCAGTCGATTCTCATATTGCGAGTTAGAATCTTCTTAAACAACATAAGAGAAATATCCTCAGTGCTTTCATTGTACTGAATTCCATCAAGCTCCCTGAAATGCGTGGTTTGCTGAGCAGAAAAAATAATAAATTTAAGAAAACTAATCTTCATCAATAACTTTTAAAGGTTAAATTCTTCACAAAACTTGTTTGATTTTATCATTGCATTGTTTTCATTTTTATTAATATTCTTTAAATTTTTTTCTGTTTAAAAATTATCTTATCTTATTAATAATACGTTTCAATTTATTTGTACTTGAAATAGAAAGAAAATCATTTTTTGCATTACATTCATTGAATGAAGATCTATATTTTTAGCACCGTTTTATGGTAAACTATTCTTTATTTATGGGTAAAAAGAAAACATATAACTTAAAAGCCTCACGATTTCACTAGTTGACAAGGCTATCTTCTAAGATCCATTTTTATTCGACGCAGGAGTAAATCTGCAAATATTCTGCTGGAAGCGACGTTCATTCAGACGTGTTTATTTAAGGCACTATGGCTCGTAGCGAACTTTTTGTACGACGCTCCTTTTCTTCCGTGTTATCGGGTGTTTCAAGCTACAAAAATGTCAATTTCCGACCCAGCGTTCTCGCCTGCAGCTCTTTCGCGGCGCGGAAGCTCCGGCGTTGCGAGCGGTATTGCCCTTCGCCACACAGCTTTCCCGTCTTGGCCGCCCTCCGACCCATCTACCCACCCACCCCTCTTCCCTCCCTACCCTCTTCCCTTTTACCCTTCCATCTCCGCTCCTCCTTCCCCGCCCTCTTCCTCTCTCCCTTCGTCACTTGCCTCTTACCCTCCTTCCCTGCTCTCTATCCTTTCTCTCTCCCGCCCTCTGCCCTTCCTTCCTGCCCTCTTATCTCCCTCCCCACCCTCTTCCCTTTCACCCTTCCATCTCCCCCTCCTTCCTACCTCCCTTCCCTCCTCTTCCCTCCCTTCCTGCCCTCTTCCTCCCTCCCTTCCTCCCTGCCCTCTTACCCTCCATCCCTGCTCTCTTCCCTTTCTCCCCCTGCCCTCTTCCCATCCTCCCACCCTGCCTCCTCTGTCGGAAGCTTGTGTCGGAAGCTCTGTGGAAGCCCTCGGCGAGCTAAGACTTGCCGACACCACCATCTTCCTCCAGCCTGAACCCACCCCGCCAACCTCTGGCAAGCACCCACCTCCCAGTGTTCCTGCGCTGCTTTTTTACCAGCCTTTCTCGGCCTTCTCGCAGGCTTTTATTATGTTCTTTGCTCCATGAAAATAGATTTTCAGTCTAGTTAGAGTTGCTTTCTTGCACGAACGCTAGTTTGATATCAGTTTCTCCACTTCCACATTTTTGATTCTTTGTGTTACTCTCCCTGTTACTTCACGCAGTACGTGCGTTTTCTTGTCTTCAAACTTCTCTTGTTCGATTTAAAGGTCTCAACAGACGTTTATAGGTCTTGTTTTTCTTTTTTGTCGTCTCATGCCATTTTAAATTAAGCATTTTTGTTCCCCATTGTCACTCAACGTTTCTCTACTTCTTCATTTTTTCATAATGTTCGAACGTCACTACAACTCTCTCTTTCACGCCGGGTCGCCTCCAGCCCGCCTCTCATCTCGCCGCTCCTCCCCTGCCACCTCCCGCACCTCGCGCGCACACTTGTAGCCGACGCTTTGTGGCGGCTTCTTGAGAGAGGGCGTTCAGCCTTATAACAACTTCGTGCCACTCAAGCGCCGTACTAGTCGATTTGCCACGTCCTCTTCGTTTTATCACTTGTCTTCCATTTCCTTTCTCGACGTCCGAGAAAACGACTCGGATAAGTCCATTTCTTCTTTCCTTGTCCGCGTCAGCTGTCACCTTAGTCTCCACTACCGCCACCACTAAGGACATTTTCACCAATATCCCTCATTCCCGGTCAGCCAGAATAGCCCACGTTGTCACCTCCATGGCTTCATTTATAACCACCGTCGTTCCCCCTCACCCTCCTTCCCGATCTCCACCATGATGGCCGCCTCCACTTCCTCAAGCGTTTGCCTTTATTGCAGCAGCAAGCGTCACAGATCAGTCTCCATCTCCTCCGCCCAAGTTTTCATTTTCACTAGAACCAGCAACACCGCCACCCTCAATATACGCATCACCTCCGCTGACACTAGCATTTACGGGCGCCATTGCACGCCATCCTCCCTCCTTCAGTCACCTCGCCAGCTCCTGCCACAGGCCGCAAATCCACTGACCGCCGCCACCTTCATCGTCGCCTTCCTCACCGCCACCGCAATCGCTATTGTTCTCGCCGCCGCTACTGCGCTCACAACCACGGCCCCGCCGTTCTCATCCGCGAGCTCATGGCCCCCCAAACTACTCCACTCTCTTCCTCCCCCTCGGCCTTCTCCCCCCTGCTCAGCCGCCCCGCCGCCCCCGCCGCCCCCGCCGCCCCCGCCGCCCCCGCCGCCCCCGCCGCCCCCGCCGCCCCCGCCGCCCCCGCCGCCCCCGCCGCCCCCGCCACCAAGTGTCGCTTGTAACGGCCCGCTGATTGTCCGGGTGCCGGTCCCCAGGCCCACTGCGAACGCTGGACGAGCGCCGTAATTGGGGCAGCGGCGTCGCGACGCCACCTGCTACGACGGCCGCGGCGCCGGCGCCGCCGGCGTCGGGGAAATTGCCCGTGAAATTCTCGCCGTTCTGCGGCGGGCGCCGCGCTCGCACGTCCCGCCCTCTTGCGCCGAGGCGCCCCCGGCGGACGCGAAGCACTCGGGACGGCGCGGCGAGGACACTGTTGTTACGGGGAGGAATTTCGTTCTACGGCGCGTCTCAGATATGATGTATATTCGCGCATTTCGTGCTTAAAGTAAACTTTATCGAAAATAAAAATTATTGCCCAGATGTGTAAGTGGAAATTTTCTTAAAATCCATGCCAGTTCATAGAACTTACTAGCAAGCTGGAATTAAATAAATAATCAAAATATTAATTAAATTGACCTAATGCTAAACCTACGCAGTCTTTGACTCTTTAATTTTGTTTAGTTTTGTGCATCTATTCTCTAAGTATTTTTTTATCTTTGAGATCCTGCAATAACGAAAATGATGATCATTGATGAATCCTGTTTGATTTGGATCCTTAAGATTGGTGAAAGGAGCGTAGCTAAATTTGCGTGGTCAGACGGAAGAGCAGGCCTCATGGCCTGAGTCTCGCCACGTAAAATAAGACCAATTCAATTCAATTCAATTCAAGATTAACATGATACTATTTTGAGCAGGACATGATCTCTTACTAATTTTTGTGGATACATAGTGAGTGTTTGGGGATTTTAAAAAAATGACCTTCTACTTCCTATTTGCTTTATGTCCCTTTTTAGTCTGCCACACAGGGCTGTTATGATATCACCATTTTAACACCATTTTCCAATTAGAAAACTCTCATGAAATATTTGAAGCACTACGAGACAGATATAAGGACTCTATTGGCTAAGAGTAATAGGGTATTTGCGAAGGCAGTCTACTGCCGGGAGTGAAAGCATAAAGGCTTGGAGGAGCAGCAGGTTGTTTAGAAACGGAGACTCTGCAGATGGGTAGATTGCTGGGCAGTGGTCTGGGTGAAAAGCCAATAATCCCTAATGTTCGACACGCGATGCAAGGAGGCGAGACGAGAGTGATGCGCAAGTGAGCAGGCGGGTGGTAAAAGGAATTGCTTTTCCATCATTATACTACGATGCAGTGTACCGTATAGTGTTTTATCAACGTCATTCATTACCACAATTCGGCTGTTTCTCTGTTCGTAAGAACAACCCAATAAGTTACTTCCTCAGAAACGTTTCCATTTGGTTGGAGTCACCACTTCACCTATTTCCGCCTTTGTGAATCAGATCATAACTCAGTTATTATAAGGTTGCCGTTCTCTCGCATTTTTAAGTATGTTTCATCATTTCATTGCAATAAATACTCGTACTATGAGATCAGAATTCACGTCTCTCCCATAGCTATTGATTAGAGTTACAGCTACCACCATTGCAATTCACCATTGCCTCTGTCATTTCCATTTACTGTACCGTAATAATTATCTTGACTTCAGATCCTCATCTCCACAACTATCAGCATCTCAATCTCAACCTCAACTTCAACCTGAACCTCCATTCCACAAGGGTCCGGGGCCCGCAGCGACCGTAAAGCAATGGGTGAGCGCGAAATTGGCTCCGGTTTAACCCCATAGCCCTGGCCTTGAATGGTCGGTCGTAAAGTCCGAAAATGTTTGTTTACGGGCTCCCGCACGCGCTTGAGCGATAGAGCCGCTACTCATTCGCCTCCGCCAACGTCTCTACCAACGCTTTCGACAATGCCTCCATCGTCTCCGACAACGCCGCCAACAACGCCTGTGACGTCTTCGACATCGCCTCCGACCACGCCTCCGACAACGCTCCGATGCCTGTGACAACGCCGCCGACAATGCCGCCGACAACGCCGCCGACAACGCCGCCGACAACGCCGCCGACAACGCCGCCGACAACGCCGCCGATAACGCCGCCGACAACGCCGCCGACAACGCCGCCGACAACGCCGCCGACAACGCCGCCGACAACGCCGCCGACAACGCCGCCGACAACGCCGCCGACAACGCCGCCGACAACGCCGCCGACAACGCCGCCGACAACGCCGCCGACAACGCCGCCGACAACGCCGCCGACAACCGCCTCCGACAACCGCCTCCGACAACCGCCTCCGACAACCGCCTCCGACAGCCGCCTCCGACAAACGCCTCCGACAAACGCCTCCGACAAACGCCTCCGACAAACGCCTCCGACAAACGCCTCCGACAAACGCCTCCGACAAACGCCTCCGACAAACGCCTCCGACAAACGCCTCCGACAAACGCCTTCGACAAACGCCTCCGACAATGTCTCAAAACAACGCCTCTCCACCTGCCATCTCCATTAAGAAAGAGCATACCTGGACGCTGCTGATAGCTGTCAGCACCTGCCGCGATCACGGCTCCGTCATTTGTGTCCGGTTGCTCGCACGGTGATGGTGGCTCAACGGTGTTGGTGACGTTGACTTCCAACGTTGGAGAGCGTAATCTGTGTGCGCAAGATGAATTGTATCGTTAAAAAGAATTTTTATGAACAAAAATTGCTTAAACGGGTGCTGCTTTTATATGGTTTACGTCAACTACTTAAAGAACTTTCTTACCAAAAAAACTGTACATCGACATTTTTTCCATCGTTCTAAAATCGATAATCTTAAGGATAAAATAATGAATCTGTCTCTCCACACAACAACTACGATCTGCACTGTAACGAGAAAGTTTCATCATAGAAGTTATATTTGAAATATATTACTTGTTTGTATTGGAACTTATTACTTAATAAATATGAGCTTATTGCCCACATTGGAATCACACTGTAGTAAAAAAAAATTATCACGAATGTATGCAAATCCAGCGCTGTTTTCCGCAAAGTAATTCATGCTTGACAAACAAAGAATTTAATCTCACAATTCTTTCCTAATATTTAAATTCGAAAAGGTTTAATGTTTTCTAGCAAAATGCAAAATAACTCCATTGAAGGAGCCTAAAGAGCTGTTTACATTCTACTCGATTGTCATTGCTTTGAACAATTTTAAGTATCAAATCACACTGTTGGCGACTTTCATTTTTCCATAAATTTACGCATTACTGAGGGTTGTAGATTACGATTAACGCTAATCGAATGGTCCAAAATTCTTCATGATTAAAAGTTTGCCCGCCATCTTCAGAAATTCGTCGACTGCCTTACCTTCTGCCAACGCACCACCTAGAGGCCCACCGCGCCGTTTATGTGCACGTAGATGTCGACGCAGGGAAAAGACCGGCCTTTTTATAGGACGTAATCCCGAAGTTTATACTGCCTAAGACCGACCGATAAGGGAGCGGATTTCCATGTACTCGCTAGCACTTTGCCGGGTAATAACACGTAATACTGGTTTCTCGCCGCCTTTTGAGGAAACATCGAAGGGAGCCCTTGTGTAAGCAAAAAGCATGCAACGCTAAAGAAACGGGAGTCTCCTCGTAAATCATTATCCAAATGTCGGATTTGGTACAAAACTATCTCGCCACCTGTTAGCAAAGCAATATATTATTTATTTTAATATCAAGTGTGGCTATGTCGATGATATTTGACCAACCAAGAAAATAAAGTTAAAAAATATCGTTATATTTGATTCTGTATCCTGTAATACATACGGTAACGATATTTGGGAGGAGATATGTTCTTTCTTTCAGGAATGAAATTGATATATAATGTGAACTATCGACTTCCAAAGCATAGTTCTTCTTCAAATGTTCCTTAATCTTGTTAAACCTTCTTTGCCAGGCAAGAAGTACCTTATACAATATACCAGTTGTTATAATAATGAACGGGTATCCATATTGTTGATTTTGTTGTCGGTTTGTTGACTCCTGTCTTGTGGTAGTGGCACCTGCTGCCGCCCCATTAAGTAAATAATCTCTTGTCCACAATGCAGTTGGTGTTCTGAAATTATCATACGATATAGTTTCACATTCTATCGATTGTGTGATATATTTACGATCTGTTATCATTGTGATTGATTAATCCAAAGTTGGAATACCATTTTAAAGCTTTCTGTTTTAATTTTCTTTGTCTTGTGCTTTCTGTCATTAATAACTTATCACAATGCGTCACATTGAGAAAATTTTTTATCCATGTAAGTCATACATTCTAGGCATTGTCAATTTGTTTTATAGAGAGGACTTAAAATTTGAAGATCAACAAATAGGGTGGAACTTCGTCTCGTACTGCCGAAGCTCAGCAGTTGCCAAATCTCCCTACTACCTGGCAAATACTCGGAAATATGGTTTCTTGAATATAATACGGTTTCTTTATTATAATACAGTTTCTTATTAGAAGTCAGTTATCAGCAGCTTAGCTAGATACCAACCGAGGTATCCGAGTGCATTAATTAGTATTGTATGGGTAAATGCCAAATGGACGGTCTTGTATATTACTCGAAGATTTTCTTGTACCATAGCTTCTTTGAGACTTCTCAGTCCCTCAATGTTTACTTAAGTGCGAGAAGGAAGAAAATAATTAAAACAGAGTTTTTGCGAGCAATGAATCTGGCGAAATAAATATGGGTATTTTAGTTTGTATGGTGTTGTAAATATACATATCCGCTTCACAAGCTTTCTAATATTTTACGTCTTTTTATCACTTTTTTTTTATCGTAACGTTCGAGGTAACAAAATATTAAAGAATTTGTTTCGATTTTATATTAAAAACTTTTTTTTAAATAGACACGTTTAATAAAGTTTTGTTTTCCTCATTGAAAAAAAATCACATAATTTATTATATAAATGTATAATTTACTGCACCGTAGATATTGGCTTACCGCAAGTTGAACGTAAGGTGAAAGTATACAGTTGAACCTGAAGCGATGCTAATTACACGACAACACCTGTTGAGGCCGTGGCAATAACATCCATTGCACGACAAACGGGAGAGGCATTTAACAGTTGTCCAGTAGCTGTGTACTACAGAGAATGTGAATTCTCAGAAGCCCCGGCAGGCGCATGTAACGAGTCGTTGCATTCTGGGTTCACCGCTTAATCGCAATCCCGGCAGTTGGAAATAGACTACTCGCTGTCCGCTGCGGCATCTGCTCGCGACGCGTCGCGACTCCGGAGTCGCACGCGCGCGCTCCCTGTAGTCTGCATCCCGCCAATCACATTCATCCAATGCAGATGCGAGCGGAGTATATAACTGTCATTTTCACGAGGCTACTGCTGCATAGCGATAGCGCTTCATGAACGTCATGAAACTGTTATTGCTGCTTCAGTGTTTAATAGAACAAATGGGCAACTAATACGAAACGTACGGTATGTTATGACTGTTAACAAATCGGCGCTTATGCAGTAAATGAAATGACATCGTTACGGAACACATTAATAGTTGATACACTAAATTTAGTTAATTTATTTGCTTATTGATGTTTAGATGCCCGTCAACTACCTGAGTTAATTGACGTTAATGAGTGATGATCTAAGGAGTAGATGACAGCGATAATGACTAGGAGCATGCTAGTGGAGAAATGATGGAATGGCAGACAGGGGAATCGGGAGAACACCGACAAAACCTGCTGAGTGCTCGCTTATCCGCCCTAAATAGGACATGATTCGGGAAATTCGGAGATCAAAGCCGGGAAATTAAGTTGAGGTCTGCCTTATATTATAAATTATAATGTCCAAATACTTTCAATATTACGAATGTTACGCTTTTAAAAAAAATTTCACCAGTAAATTTTTACCTTTCTTTTTTTACCAGTCATTTTGACGTTATTTATTTATATTCTTATAAATGTGAATGAACGTTGTTTCATTCGTTCTCTGAAGCGCATAATATCTATTTTCGTTGTTGATGGCAAAGGAGGCACATCGTTGTTTTTCCTTAACCACCGAAATACCAATATTAAAATTATTTGGGCCATACCTTAGAGATCTCTGAGCACCAAAAAGTTCAAAAGTTTACTTTCAAAATCTCTTTAAGAGCGGGATGTTTAGAATCACGCATCACAATATAAATGTCTTCAAATCTCCACGAATAGTTAGCAAATATTATCATTTAATTTAATACTATCATGGATATCAAAGGTAAAACAAGGGCTTTAGAAATTATTGAAAAATTCATGTGTCACGGGGATAAGAATCTGCAAATTTTCAAAGCACGAATGATAACTAATAGGACTATTTCACGAACGAAATTGAAATTGCAAAGACCGGTCCTCCAAAGCAATGTGTAAGTAAATGTGATATACGTAAGAATTATGAATGGGTTCAATTAGTTTACTTATCATTCTCTAATTTCTGTTCGCTAAATGCATAACAGTTTGCAATGCTGTAATTTACAAGTAAGGGTTAAAGTAATACAAACATGAATAAATAAATCTGCACGTAACCCACACATTTTATTTTATTTTCCTTTTATTTTATTGTCTTTTCTTATTTCCTTCTCTTCTTATCTTTCTTTCGGTCTTTCTACCTAATGTATCAAAACAAAACGCATAAAGTAATAAAAGGTGCGATCTAACGGAAAACCGCTTCGTAAGCTAGTTCAGCTAGGAGGGGATAATTAAAAACGACAGTTGTTTTTAGAATATTGCCGCTTTAATTGTCTTACGCCAACTGCATTCTTGATCACTACTGTTTTTAATTTGGGGGGGGGGAGAATAACCTTTATAATTATTTTGATTTGAACCGCCAATGGTGAATGCGTGACTGATTCACACGGTTTTGAGGCTCTTTGGTCAGGTGCTCGTGAATATTCGAGAAAAGGGAAACAATTTCTTTACAGCAGTCTGGATAACCGTAACACTTAGTCATATCTCGTAGCGCAATGTTTATCATAGGGTTGAATTATGGGTTGCGAAAGGAGCTTGTGAGCAATGAATGAAGAAGGTCACAAATGCGCGATCATTGTCACTCAAGAACACCGCTCGCTGATATTCATTTTAAAAGTTTACAATAATGTAGTCGATGTTGATAGACCTTTACTTATTTCTTGGTGGAGATGTGCGAGTCTGTTAGAAAGTGATATTTATTTTATCAACACTCACTAATTTTTCTTTTTCTAGACAAATTGCCACTATAAAATGACAGAGATATATGAATTTCGTTACTTCGTCAGCTGATCAGTTTTTAAGTGTTTGAGTGACAAAAGAAAAATATCGCCAGTTGTTATTTTGCATTTTAATATACAGTTTTCTCAGTTTTTCGTTTCGTTTTCCCCAAATCGGTATGTTTGAAAGAATATTCAGCGAGTAAATTAAAGATAGTGTAATTAATGTGTCTGTGAATTCATTCACGTACTTTTTTTAATTATTGGTGGTATGACCTGCGTGACTCTTTCCAGTTTGCGCTTATTTCCCAAGTACCCAATCGCTCTGCGGCAGTTGCTATTTTTAGAGTTAAATAACAAAAACTGAAAATAAAATAAAATTCCCAGCCCCTGGCATTGAGCTTGAGCGATGGGCGCATCGCATGGAAGCCTCGAGGCCTCGGGCATCGTGTCGTCGTCCCCGTCGTGGACCGTCGTACGTTCGCCTGCTCGGCCGCCCGCCCGCTCGCTCGCGTGCCGCGTTATCGGCGCACGCGCTAATAAACCCCGGCCGCCGCCCCGCCCCGCCCCGCCCCGCCCCGCCCCCTCATCCCCGCGGCCCGCACCACGCCTCGCCCCGCGCCTCGTACCCTGCTCTGCCCCACTCCGCCCTCCCCGCGGTCCGCGCCCCGCTCCGCCCCACCCCGCCCCGCCCCGTCCCCCGCCCCGCCTCGCCTCCCCGCCCCGTCTCGCCTCGCCTCGCCCCGCCCCGCCCGCGGCGGCCGGCTCCCAGCGCCGAGTCGCGTGCGTACGTCACCGCCGATAAAGCGCGCGATAAGCGGCGCCCCAGGCCGAGCGCCGCCGCGTCGCGCCTGCCGGCCGGCTTCTGCTCCGCTCGGTCCGCCCACGCCGCCACCTGCCCGCGCCCGATAGCTGCCAAAGACATGCTGATAGGAGGTGACGAGATGCAGCGTGTGTTTCGGTACAGTGTTCGTCAATATAAGAAAGGGTGTCGTAAAATAATACGAGTATTAGCTGAACCTCCGCGAACATTCCGCATTTAAGAAATCAGTTTTAAATGTGAGAATAGCTTCATACCCAACCTTCAGAGTTTATAAAAACTACGCCAAGCGGGTAGGGAACCTTCCAAAATCAGGGCCAGAGAACCTTCTAAAAATGTCATATTTTGTAATACTTGTTGGGTTTGAATATTCGCCTGAACTTGCGTCATGATCTACGGATTTTTACATTTTTTGACTTAAAAACTCTTTCGTGGAGAATTGAGGGGAGGGGATGGTTCTTATAAATCGTACAAAACAGTCTTTACTTAGCATATTTTATTTAGAGGGGATCCTCTTTGATTTCGAGGTGACCTAAAGACAGGAAGTAGTGGGGATGTGGTGTTACTTACAAATGCATGGGATTGTCCGGAAATTTTGTCTCTTATCGGTGAATGTTTGCTTTTGCGGTTTTTTAACTTTGTCATATTTCTAATCTGCTGCCTTGAAATTAATCGGAAAAGCTGTCTTTCATTGCGAGCTATGCCTCAGTTCTTAGGCACATTAATCTAGCACGTCGTCATTCATACACCATTTTTGAACGTAATATTGATGGAATAACACAGAGGTTGTTTCCATGTTTACAAATGAGCATTTGGACCTACAGGTTTTCAGATTTTGGTGAATTCTTCTTTGGAAGCTTTGTACACATGTTGTTTCTAGTATATTTCTCTAAGCCCGTTGACTACAAACCTTCAGTTCAGGTTATCTATAGCTTATAGAATTTCATTATACTTTCGGTGAGGGTAATCTAAACGTCTTGTCACTACGCGTTTCTCATGCGTTCTCAAACATACATCTTTACAAACATAAAAGAAAGAAAAACAACCTTACGTAGAAATATTACCTTCCGGAATGGATTTGATAATGAAAGTGTTAGATAATTGCAATTTACGACTTTGTTGTCCACTTCCGTCATAAGCAATTTACTTTAGAACAGTTTTGAAAATCTACGTATGTCAGTTTTCTTATGATTGTAGCAATTTGATTTAGGCCCTTTTATATTATCGAATACTAGACGTAAAACGGAGTGAAAAAATTATTGGAACTTTAAGCCATACATTTAATAATCTTGTCATTTATTAACTTATACATTTATTTATAGTGTGGATTTAATTAAAAATATTGAGTGGATCTTTCGTGGTCTAAAATTGTTCTTCCGTTGTAGAGTTAATTTTCAAATGAAATGGAACTAGTTGCGCTACTTTCTCGAATTATTTTTAACTTCTGCTATTTTTGAAAATTCAGAGAGTTCAAATAAAATAAGACCTACGACATTTTAAGTGTCATTTACTTTAGCCGAGGGAAATATTTTTACAAAACATTTTGTGCCGTTATAGAGAATTGTTTAAATAAATTATATTAATCTTAAGCAAAAATTACGCGAAATTTACTGGTTTTTTTTCTTCAGAAAACTGTTCATGACTGTTTTTTAAGATCAATTTTCATCGAAACAAATTTTATTATAAAAATTCTAAATTATCAATGTTGTACTTTTGCAATGTTAATTTTTTACCCAGCACCAGTTTTTATTGTAATTTGTTACATACGAGGAGAAAATGTAAAAAAATTGGAACCGTTTTGAGAAAATAATTGTTCAAAAACTACCTGTATTTCACGCAAAATTATGCGAAAACTATTCTAAACTAAATCGTTATCTTCAATATTGTAGTGGTAGGAATACGGCGAAGAAATGTGAGGTTTTACAATTTTCCAAAATTCAGAAATTTCAACGAAAATGAGACCTGCGCTTTTTATCGTCTTTGATACTATCCGAAGACAAAGCTTAATTAAGAAAATATGCGCCACTTTTTTTTAAAAAAAATTTTAAAATGTTGTTGAGGCTTCATGTGAAGTACCTCTAGAAATCAAAATATCAGTTTCAAACGTGCAGGGACTTTATCTCGTTTAGATCGATGGGCGAATATCAGTTTTGGAGAAAATCGTCTGAACGGTTTAGGTTTTAGCGTTGACGAAAGACGGACGAATAAACGTCAATCCATTTTTCGATATCTAGCTTAGATATCGAAATTAGAGGAAGTTATTTACTCTGTACGGGTACAAGATGTATCCATTTCTTAGATATCAAGACCGCATAATATGAGTTTTCGGTCGCACAATTGCTGATTTCCGCCGCAGCATTACACTACTTTCCCTTCATTAAGTTCTCGTGTTCACGCCTTCTATCACAAATTCCACAATATCACGGATTTTCCGTTATTTGTGGTGGAGTGCTAACTGGCTGACAGTTAAGTTTGGGTTGCCCCAGAATGAAAACTGTATTTCGACTAAGGAAATTACTTATCCTTAATTGTGAGCATCAACAATTTACCTAACGTTCTGCACACCTATCGTCACATTAGTGAAATGTGTCGAAAAATAGAAATCTTAAAGTCATTGGCATTAATGCTATAGTAATATCAGAAATTTGATTCTCATTGGTTAGTTGGTTGCACGAGGCGAGATTATTACAGTCATTCATAATGCACATGATATTAGTCATTAACGTTTTTACTGAACCAACGTACCTATCGCATGTTTCCGGACATTTTCCATCTCTTCGGAATTGATGATGACGGCTATGCCGTTAGCGGCTACGTCCCATTTGATAATATAATTCAATGTTGAAAACAGTGACTACTTCCTTTTATTTTCAGGTAATGTCAGGTCAATTTATGATTTAATGTTAACTGCGAAAGGATGGCAAACAGATATTTCCGTCATTACTAATACATCCGATCAAAAAAAAAAGATAGAGATTTACGAAAATATATCTGTATGAACCTTTTACGCAGTCACATGAATTTATAGATGAATTTGGAAGGATAATAAAAACTTTGAATAATATCTATTATTCTATTCGATTATGAATATTAAGAAATCTGTATTGCCTATTGTTATTTCTTCAAAATGCAGTTGGAATTATGGTCCCTTCCGACTATTTCTGTAAGCCTCTGGATCTTCTCTGTCGTTCGTCTCTTTGGCACATTTTCTAGTTACGAACTTTTGCCAAAATTTATGGGGTGCTGGACAATGCCAGGTCGGATCCGAGAGGAGTGATGTGAAAGGATAGGTTTTTTTTTCAATATCAAACAAAATAAAACTGTTTGATTGTCTAAGCACTCGACGGGTTTCCCGGCATGTGTGGTAGTGGGATGCATGCAAGGAGGTGAGGATTGAAAAAGGAAAGATAGCGCGCGGTTCGTGGCCCATTTGTTAAGGTTTTGCTTCGGCATTCGCCAGCTATTGATATGAGAAACGGAACACTACAGATCAGAGCCACCGACCGCTAGAATTCTCCTCCAGACTGCGACTGAATATCACACATTTATCTAGCTAGTGTCGATAATTCTGCCTCCGTTGGGATTCGAACCTACGACCTCCCGGTCAGAGGCACTGCAGTGACATTAGTAATGATGCTAGAGACAAAAAGGAAAACATTTATTTTTATGAAATTTTTGTATCGTATCAAAAGTTATAAACAAATTTATTTTATGGTTTACTAGTTCATTGCTGTGTTTTACGGACCAGAAACAAAATACGTAATGGTAGTGTTAATACCCTTGTGGACCTTTCTGGTTCTTTATGCCTGTGCGGGCCTTTTGAATACTTTATGGACCGCTCTTATCACCAACACAACAAATACACTGTATGAATTTGGTTTATTAAAGTTAAGACACAAGCAAATACAGTAAATAAATGGCATAATGCTTAAATGAGGAAAATAACTCGTTATAACCTTATTTTGCTTAATTGATGTGAGATTTGTAATTTTGGAAGGTTCCCGACAAATTATAATTGCCATCAGTCACTCGTATTTCGTAGGTACCTATCAACTTTTTTTAGAAACATTTATGCTTCATGAGTAGCAGTACTTCTAGTTGTAATAAGATGCATAAGACACATCAGCTAACATCCTCGAAATATAATTTTTTAACGTTATGAAATACTCTAAATAGCTTTCGGCAATAGAGGTAAATAACTTAAAAGTACCGTTTCATCAGCGCAATTCACCCTGTCATTCACACTGTTATATAACTCAAATACACCATAAACGTTTTGATATATTTCTCGAAATTTTATTGGAAACAACTGGCCGTATCTTTGTTAGCTTTTGCGAGAATTTCCGCAGGAACTTCACAATATTCTTTCATTTTGTACGAACAAATCAGTCCAACAACGATTATGCAATAGTTATTACACACGATTATGCAGTAGAGTCACACTCTATTTGGTTAATCGGATGTCCTATTACCAAATGACTGTTACAATGCGTCTTTTCACTTTAGACGCAAGAAAAATTATGAAATGTTTCGATTTCTCGTTCGATTCAGCAACGAAATAGTAAACCATACAGTATTGTATGTACCACGGGCGTCACTGGATGTTTTTGCCTCTCAGGCGACTTCCAACCCCTCGGGCCAGAGGCCCTCTTGGTGGGAAGTCACGCTCCGTGCAACATCTAATTATCGCCCTAGATACTTAACTATTTTCAAACGCTTCCGTAACTCACTTCTTGGAACTTTTCAAAGAAAATATATTAAGTTGTTTAGAGATGTTTAAAAATGATTACTTTTCTAAATTACTTAACTTCAATACAAAACATAATTAGTTTAGAAATAAAAAATGATAAAAAATGAAATATTAGTCAGCTTCTGGATAGTTTAGATTCTTCGTTTTTATGATAATTAAACACTAGCAATGTTATTTGTAGAAACAAATAACTATTTTTTTCCGCCAAACTAAAATACAGCTTTTCTTGATACGGCATTGCGCTATTTGCTGTTCGGTGTAATTTATTTTGACCGTGCACATAGCCTCACTTTCTTTATAACATTCGTAAACTGTATAAATCTCTTAAATTTCATGTGAACGGATATTTCTTTTCGTAAAATGATGATTTATTGACCTATTGGTTCCGTTATCTTTTAAAAAGAATATTATGAAATGTGTGTTTTTATTTGTTTGTTATATTAACTTAAAGAAGAGATTTTGGATGTAAAATGTGATGCAAAAACTGATGCGATCTCCACACTATCATTCTTAATCCTTTTATTTATAATTCTTCATATGATTCTGGAGAAAATGGATATTGGCAGCTCAAGGTCCATTAGAAACAAATTTCTCTACTATTCCCTCTCATGCGATTCTTGTCAAAATAAAAAACAATCAAAATTAATCAGAAAATTTGAAAATAATTAAGAAGTCAACAAATGACAGAAATATTGAAATATTCTAGATTGAGAAATTATAGGAGGTTACATGCATCGTTCTTTGTGGCCAAATGCCATTGAATCCGCACTGTGGAAATATTGGATATGTGGCTGTTTTGTTGTGATAAATGCTGAACTGGAAACCTACATACGCGTAACATTGTATACTCTAAAACATACCCGTGCCTGATATTTCTGTCACACGAGAAACATTATCTCTACAAAACGTATAAAATATCTCCTCCTTTCCCACTACGTTTCAGATTTTAGTTGTCAATAACGTTCGGAATTTCGTCCGCCATATAACGAACATACCTGCCATGTTTACGATTCTGTGAAAGGATCGCAAAAATGTGACCTGTACAATGTCAGCACCGTTACCGGGTTTTATCACCGTCCCAAATACCAACACTACCATCAAGAGACAACCCTGTTCCGGGCCTCTGTGCTCGCACTCTCCGGAGAATGCAACACGGTCGAGTTGGCCAGATTTTCATTTCCAAGGCCGGGCGGCGAGCAAAGGAAACCCCGCTGAACGTTCCATCAAACGCAAAGCGACTTCTTCGCAGAAGCAGTTGCTCCGCCGTCCTTTCACAAAACACTTTGGGGAGAAATCCCATCGCCCTTCCTTCCAACCGGGCCGCGCCTGTCATCAATCTGCGGGCCTCGACGGCGCGGCGCGGCGCGGCGCGGCGGCGCACGTGCTCAGGCCTGCCTCCCGGAGGTGCGTGAAGGATGGGGTTCAGTCACCGCCGGAATGCGATGTACGTACAAGGGACGAGCAACACAGTGATCCTGTCACGAAAGGCCGCGAACACAATGCGTCAAGAATTCGTGAGACGTTGGGGTGACTCGTTGAAGTTGTGTTCAGGCGCTGCAGGACGTTCCGAGTTAACACAGAGAAACACAGTGGGGAGATATTGTACGTTTGTGTACACATTTTATTTAGAATTTTATTTTTTTTATTACTTTGTTTTCCGAGGCTTGGGAATGCATTCATTGCGAACATTTTATGAAAAAAATGATCTAATATTTTCAGATCTAATTACCATTTAAGAGGAACAATAGATCTTCGTATCAGTTTTTCAGAATACTAACGGGGAGTGCTGCAATTCTGAATGCAACTTCGAAATGAAACAGTATTAATATATGTCTGCCTTTCTCACACATTATCTAAGATCACTGTTCCTGAAAATTCCCATCCCATTCAGTAATCATCTCAAGACATTTATTTGACTCGTAATTAGTGTTTTCCTTCTCTACTGCACTTAATATTCGTATACAATATCCATGATGACGCCATGACTGAAGGCAAATGACTGAAGGCCATGACAAAGGCATTTAGTATTCAATCGTTCATTTCCATTAATTAAAATCCAAGACATCAAATAGAAATACTGCAAAATCATTTTAATGCCATGAGAACTAAACATAAATGGTAATTTTTCCATTAATATATTGCTGGAACCGTAATCAAACGATGAGTTCTGGTTTTTAAAATATTTTCATTATTTCGTAAAATTAATTAGACAGGGTTCACGTGTTAAGAAATTTTTTTATGAAATAACAGATTTTTTAGTTTTAGAGTGCCTGTCAAGTAGCTATAAAATATTCTCTTTATCGGATGTTGCAATCATCGAACGTTTATTTCTTGGTAACTTTAAATATTAGAAAAAATACTGCAGAAACTCAACAAATCTTTGTATAATATTTGGGGAATATTTAGTACAAAAAGTCAGGTAATTGAATTGACTGAAAACTTTTCCCATAATTAAAATAATTGACATTTTGTTGTACAACAACAACCGTCGTAACTTGGGAATAAACAAATACGTAATTAAAAACTGATTCTGACGTATGATGCGTCTCCTTGACAACGACTGTGACGTTCCGCAAGTGAAAGAGAATTCCATGAATCGGGTCGCGAACAAATCATTAACATGTTTTAATAAAATGATAGCAAAGCAATTTAGAACCGTTTCAAATTCAAAACTGAAATGGGAGTCACTTTGATTTTCAAAAACCGAAATCGAAATGTTTTATTCAGAGAAATCGACACTTTATTTGAAACTTTGTGATGCTTTGCTAATAACCGACATTCGTTTATTTGTGAGATAACTAAATTGGCGACTTATAGCGCTGTCTAAACCTCATAACTGAACGGGTTCGTGGCGTGATTCACGTGCACAATATTTCCTCCCTATCGGATAGTCCGGTCCCTCCACAGCGCGTCGCCCGCAAACCAAAACAGGCTCGGTCCGGAAGGCTTGCGGAGAGTTATGAAAAACCGACGCCTGCAATACCACAACCTCCACCTCTTTTTCCTGTGCCTTCTCCTCCTCTTCGTCCTCCTCCACCCCACCCCTCCCCGCTGGCTCGCCGGGCGGCGGAGGAGAGCGTAAGGAAAAAATCGGCGCGCGCCGAACGCAACGCACCCGGGTCAATGGGCTTCCCTCCAGCCGCTCCCGGAGTTCGGCCAACATGCTTTTCCACTCCGGCCGGAATTTTCGGAGCGACCCCTTCCGCACGCATGGGAAAACGACGAGTGGGATGTTTGAATAAATTCTGCTGCAGCGATTCGTTCCGAGTTTGTAAGTGCTGCTTGATACTACTTGAGTTTTGTTCGTTGTGGTCAATTATCGAATGTTTGAAATAGATGTTAAAGAGTTCTTCACTTTCGTAAAGGTATCCTATACGCTCGTATGTTATTCAAATGTTTAGCAATGTTTTTTGGGGGGGCTTTTGTATGTAATAAAAATTTATACGGCATCTCCTCCTTTTCCTCCTTCTCCTTTTAATTCTACTTTTTCTTATCCTTTCCCTCCTTTTTCTTTTTATTCTTGTAAACATTTGCAAAATTCGGTAACACAATAAACATTATTAGATTGAAATAAATATTCATGAGTACTTAAATACCGAATGTATATTTCTTTGTTAAAATTCTTCTTTTAAATTGCTTGTGAAAACCTGTGGAGGAAAAACGTGTTTGCATAGTTCTGCTATTTATCTTCATCGCTGTCAGCAGTTTGGAATTGAACATCCGTTGACGAGCAACAACTTTATGCTGGAAGTGGAGCGCTAAGCGACGCTGCGAACAAGCGATGCGACGACTGAGTCAGCCTGCCAGCGGATGCGAGCACAAAGTTCGGTTCTCGACGTCGGGAAGATTCTCAGCGAAACGGATCAGAGATGGACCACACACGGGGAGGGGAAGGACATAAATTCTGTTGCTCTTGCAACATACTAACTTTCTTCTACGTTTACTTTTTCTTCTGTTTTCATATCTTTTCTTTTTTTGTATATTATTTCCTGGTGTCTTTATACAAAAGATTTCCGTTGCTTCATTTCGGATGGAACTTCCTTGGAAATTAATTTCGTTCCATTTTCTGTAACCCTTTTTATAATTTTACCATATCATTATCTGCCTGGTTATTTATTTCCCCACATTTTCATGTTTGTAATGAAGAGCATTTCCTTCGCAATCTCACCAGGTAAAAGAAAACGTACTCTATTTACTCATGCCCTATATACTTAATATTGCAAATGTTGAAAGTAAAAAGTACAACTCGTCACCTCAGAATATGTACCTTCAATATTTATTAGAAGTTCGTTGATTATTCTGAAGACCGAGAATCAATCTACTTTGCATCTTTTTCCAGATGGTATAAATTTGTCGTGTTCGTACGAGTGACTTAAAGAATCGTATTAATAAAAGTTAAAGCTCAATGCGTTTAATTTATTAAACGGCATTTAGATAATGTAAGTATATTTGTGTTAATGATTCTTCTATATTTCCTAACCTCCAATCTCAGTGTGTGATCCCCTCTACAAAATAAAATATCTGGGAAGGCAGGAGTGAATTCTCAATGGAAAACATTCCGTACTCCTTTCCAGACCTCGTAACATCCAAAAAAGAAGCAGGAAGTCGCTGAGATCTCTCCGTGAAAGACAGACGCCCTTTCGACGGACCCGAGCTCTTCCCACTGGTCGCTGACGGCGTGTGGCGTTATTTCCGTCGCCGACGTGGCGTGCAGGAGGGGGGGGCGGAACGATTGCAGCGTGGAAAAGTGCCGCTCCTTGCTCCTCCTCGCCCCTCGTCTCTGCCCTCCCATTCTCTCTCTCTTGCTCTCCCAACCTCTTCTCTCTCTCCCTTGCTCTCCTACCCTCTCCTCTCTTTCCTGCCCTCCTACCCTCTCCTCTCTTTCGTGCCCTCCCACCCTCTCCACTCTCCCCTGCCCTTCCACCTTCTCCACTCTCACCTGCTCTCCCAGCCGCTTCTCTCACCCCCGCTCTCCCGCCCTCTCTACACTCCTCTGCCCATCCTCCCTCTCCACTCTCCCCTGCTCTCCTACCCTCTCCTCTCACCCCTGCTCTCCCACTCTCTCTACTCTCCTTTGTCCATCCTCTCTCTCCTCTCCATCTTCCCTCCCCCCCCTCGTGTCTATTCTTTACACTGTTCTCCCCTCCCTTTGTATCTCTTCTCCTCCCCCTGACCTCCCCGCCCCTCGACTCCTCTCCCCTCTCCTCCGCCTTCCGTCTCGTCACTCTCCAGCCCTGCCCTCCCGTCGACTCCTTCCCTCGCCGCCAAGACGCTCAACGCGGGCCCGCGACACGACTGTGTGCGGCGACAGCGGCAACAAAGGTGACGGCGGCGGCGGCGGACACGGTCCGAGGATGCGACCCAGATTCCGAGCCTGTTTCCACAAAGCGCCGGCGACGCTCGTCTCCGCCCCGAGCGCCACCCCTCGCCCCCGCCTCCGCCCCGCGCCGACGTCGCGTTGTCGTCGGCTGTTGGCGGCGCGGCGCATGACCTGCGACGGGCACGCCCACGTTTGTAGCTGTCACTGGGAGTAGTTGCTTGTAGCATTCCGACTTGGAATGTCTTTTAAATTCAGGTATTCAAACACATTTATAGATCCCTCTTCCCAGACCATGTCGAGATATATTTGTTCCTTCTTTTATTTTCGTTCCATGAAGTACTTTCCTTTTCTTCCCACTTGCTTTCGTCTGGGTATTTCCTTTATTTGTTAGGTTCTTTTTTATTCGTAACCCTTCTGGCGGCTCTCATTTTTCCATTTATCGCAAATATAATTTATTTATTCAATCATTCATTTAAATACTACGTTACTTCCAGTTAAATGTATTACATTTGTCGATTATGCTCGTACACTTTCAAATATTCTACTAAAATCTCTCTCTTCTCCATATTTTTATTGTGCTGCATTACCTATATTTCTGCACCACATAATTTCCTGCTTTTCTGAACTGTCTTCTGTCTCGTTTCTGCAACCTTTTTGCCTCCTCATTTATGCTCTCCACATGAACGCCCCGTTTCCTCTCCGCAGCCATGTCGTCACAGTCTTCGACGTCAAGACGCGCGCGTCGTCCTGAGAAATGCGTCCTGCGCCGAGACCCCGCATCTCCGGGGCCGCGCCGACCATCCCCATTAGGAGCGCCGGGCCAAGAACCTCCATCACTCCACCCCCGCGTCGCGCTCCTCGGCCAGTGCTCCCGCGCTATGGAGCGCGCCGCTGCCGGCCATCGGCTGCCGGCTTCCGCACTGCCGCATATCTCTGCCCTGCCCCCGCCCTGTCTCCACAATTTGGCCCCTTGGCATCTCGCCTCCGTCCCTGCCCGCGATGCGATCTGCTCCCCGACTTCCACTCCACAACCTCTGCAGTCCGATCGCACTTCGCGACCTCATAACCGATCCTACGACCTCATCCTCGACCTCACTGCGCCTCTTCTCTGAGCTCTCACATCGGCATCCCACAACACTGCCCCGCCCCCCGAACTTTACCTTGCGGTTCTCGCATCCCCGTCCCTTCACACCAGTCTCCTCACCCCGGTCCCCGCACCCCCGGTCCCCGCACCCCCGATCCCCGCGCCCACGATCCCCGCAACCCCGGTCCCCGCAACCCCGGTCCCCGCAACCCCGGTCCCCGCAACCCTGGTCCCCGCAACCCTGGTCCCCGCAACCCCGGTCCCCGCAACCCCGGTCCCCGCAACCCCGGTCCCCGCAACCCCGGTCCCCGCAACCCCGGTCCCCGCAACCCCGGTCCCCGCACTCCATACCCTCGCCCCCGTACCCTCGACCTTGCACTGTGGTCTCTGCATTCTCTTCGCCGCACCATGTCCCCGCACCCTCATCCCCACACCCTCATCCCCACACCCTAGTCCCCATTCCCCGCACCTTGGTCCCCGTGTATCGGTCCTTGCGCTCTCGTCCCCGCACTCCGGGCCCTGCAATCTCGTCCCCACACTCCAGTCCACTTGCCCTCGTTCCCTCTCTCCGTCTCCACCTCTGACTTGTGCCCTAGGCACACGCCCCCTGCCCTTCCGGCTAATGCCCTCCTCCAGGCAGCGAGGCGTCCATTCACCCTGCCTTCGGCGCCCGTCAACGGCCGCCGCCGCCGGCCGCGCCCCAAGCCCCGTGCCCCGGGCGGCGCTCGGACGCGCCTTTACGGCCGCTGCCGCCTCGTCTCCGCCGGAGGCAGCGCGCGATGGCCGAGCTCACGTCGCCCCTAGCCCCGCGCCCGCGCCCGCGCCCGCGCCGATGGCTCTCGTTTCTTTACACACAAACGACTCTCTCTGTCCCTCGCGCCCCGTGCCCCGCTCTCTGCCTCACTCGCGCTTTCAACGCTCCCCTTCAAAGTTTTTCCTGCCGCTGTTGACGTTGTTGCTATGATTTGTAAGCGCCCACCCACACTGACAATGGGTAAAATTTCATTGCGGACCTCAGTTACTGTTTGCTTACCTTAATAAATCGCCTCTATTTGACGCAGTATCTTTCTTGACCGTTTTAATGAACTTAATTTGTACTTCTTTTGCCGCCTATTGCATCTCGAAATCACATATTTTATTGCGACTTTTGTCTTTCTTTGTCCTTCCTTATCCTTTTATTCTTCCCATTTTATCGTTACCTTCCCCTCGATTTTTCCTAATGTTCCTCATTATTCCTGTTTTCTCTCGATATCCTTCTTTAATTTTCCGTGCACCTTATCCGTATGGATTATGTGCACCATCCTTCCAGATTTATCAATTCCGTACCATTCGTTTGCCTTGTCTTTTCCTCTATCTTCTTTATAAACTGGTCTCAACCCCGCGTCTCCCCCTGGGCCACCCGCTCCGCCCTCCCCCGACGGGCGGCGCCGCCGCGCGCCCTGGCGCCGGCCGCCGGCGCGGAGTCGTCGTCCTCATTGGCGCGTCCGCGAGGGCAGTGCGAATGCCTCGGCTGCCTCCCACACGCCGCCGGCCTGCATGCAAACGAGGTTCAAATTGAAATTTTGGTGTGTGCTAATGCTTCGGATGTTTGCTTTGGGATTCGTAAATGATGTTACCTATTTCGATTTCTTCTCTTTGTTTGGTAATTGTAGAATGAAAATGAAGTTGGACTATCAGTTTCACTACAAAGTTGAACTAGTAAATAATTTTCCTCTTTTGCTGATTATTCGTTGGCAAAAAAAAATTGATATCCCTTTCGAAATTGCATTTAAGATGATCCAATCTCATTTTGTCCTGAATTTTTTTATGAAAATAAAGTTTTAGTGGATGAAGATGTATTTCTCGTCTTAACGTTACACAGATAACTATAATGTGACAAGTTCCAGGAAGGAATGCGGATGAGATTAGAAAGATTTCTGGATGGGAATAAATCATCTAAACTTTGGTGATAACACATAAAGGGAAAGAGGGTAGAGATAATATGTGCATGATTACAATCATGGAACAGAGGTCAACTAGATTTCGATTAACATTTCTTTTCAGAAAATTCTAATATCAATCCGTCAGAAAGAAAAATGTTTTAGAAAACTGTTTTTTAGAACGAATATGCATGTCGTCGCAACACGAAATACGTAATAAATAAATGTCGGGAACGTTTCTAAGATATTTGTTTCTTAAAGCTGTTAAGCAAGGTTTTTAATGAAGAGTAAAATATGGCAAAATTTCAAAATAAAACAGTATCTCTCGACAGCTGGTTTTTTTTCTTCAGAAGAATCGTGTCCAAATAAAGCATGCAAATTCCACGGTTCTCTCGCTGACCGTCGTCCTTTCGTGTGCTTCTTGGTCGCTTTGTGTGCTTTCAACGTCTCCGCAGCCGCATCGCAACTCATCTCCGAGCAGCGTCTCCGCGACGTGCCGCCCTGTGTCCCTAGCGTCCGTCCCCTCGGCCGCCCTTTCACTCGCCCGGCCGCCCTCCCCGGCCGCCCGGCCGCCCGGCCCCCGGGGGCGTCCGCTCCATTTGCGCCGGAGAACCGGCCACGCTCGGGGACCCCGCGCCACGCGGCACGTCACTGTCGCCTGCACCGCCCGCTGCCCCACCCCTGCCTTTTCCACTCTCCTCCTCCTCTTCCGCGCCGGCTCGGCCTTTCCCTCGTCCACTCCCTCGTCCGCTCCCTCGTCCGCTCCCTCGTCCGCTCCCTCGTCCGCTCCCTCGTCCGCTCCCTCGTCCGCTCCCTCGTCCGCTCCCTCGTCCGCTCCCTCGTCCGCTCCCTCGTCCGCTCCCTCGTTCACTCCCTCGTTCACTCCCTCGTCCACTCCCTCGTCCACTCCCTCGTTCATTCCCCCGTCCACTCCTCGTCCACTCCCCCGTCTACTCCATCGTTCACTCCCTCGTCCAATCCATAGTTCACTTCTTCATCCACTCCCTCGTCCTTCCTCTCGGCAATTCCCTCCGCCACCGCCTCGGGCGTCGCTTCTATCTCCAGCGCATCGTCCCCGCCTCCCTTCATCATCTTCGCGACCCCCGCCATCTCACTCCCGTTTTGATCTTTCTACCTCCGCCACCTCCGTCCCAATTGTCACTTCCCCTTCCGTCTGCGAAACTACCGCATCGCCCCCTATACCTCTCCCGCTGCCGGCTCCGTCCTCGCTACGCCCTCCACCGGCACAACGATTATCAACACCTCCGCCATCTCTTCTTTACCGCTCTTCTATCTCCTCATTCTCTTCATTTCGTCATCCTCCTACTCCTCAACGCATTCCTTCTTTCGTTACTTTCTCCGTTTTTCCTTCTCGTCTTTTTTCTCTTGTACTCTTCTTTCTCTCGTCCTCTTCTTACTATTTCCCGTCCTCTTCTTTCTCTTCCCAGTCCCCTTATTCCTTTTCCCTATTCGCGTTCTTCTTCTTCCCTAGTCCTCTTATTTCTCTTCCCCGTCTTCTTCTTCCTCTTCCCCCTCCTTTTCTTCCTCTTCCCAAGATCTGTCCTTTCTCTTCCCTAGTCCTCTTCTTTCTCTTCACCGTCCTCTTCTTCCTCTTCCCTAGTCCTCTTCTTTCTCTTCTCTGTCCTCTTCTTTCTCTTCCCCGTCCTCTTCTTTCTCTTCCCTAGTCCTCTTCTTTCTCATCCTCATTCTTCCCTTCGTCTTCCCATCATCTCTTTTATTGCATTTGCTTTAAGCTTTCCCTGTACCTCTGTCACTACTATTCCCTAGTTCCGACGTCCACTGCCTCCGAGGCAACTCCGCTACTACTGCTCGAGGGTCCGTTGCCCCCGCCCATTCTCTAGTTAACCACCACGGTCGTTAGGCGCGCCTTGCTACCACTTAGCCGCTTTCCTTCATCTTGCCTACGCGTTCTGCTTGTCCCACACCGCCAGTGTTGATCGTCCTCTAATCTTCCCTACGTTGCATAATTTATCCTTCTCATTGTATTGCTCACCATTCAAAATCTCCTTTACTACATTATCACTATCACTACACACACCAATTCTTCCAGCTACTTCCTGAAACATTTACACTCACCTAGTACCTCACTGATATAAATTCGCATTTCTTAATTATATTATTATTATTATTTCCATTCTATTAGCACGTTTTCTGTCCTTTCTCTGTTCTCTTGCCTCCTGACCTCTGACACAGTATCCTTAACACTTCTCGTTAGCCCTCGCAAGTAGCTCTCCTTGTCCTCCTCTGACAACATTCGATCGATATCCTCCGGAGTATAGCATTTGTCACCCCCTCCCTTGTAACTTCGACGCCGAGCCCGTCGTTTGATCTGTGTTGCCCCCCCCCCCACTGCCCCCCAGCGCCCGCTCGTCTTGGGCCGTGGCGGTGCGCCCACTCGGGAGAATCGCAGCCTCCGCCGTGCCAGGCCTCAGTGGTCCTCCCCAGAGGTCACAGGCGCCCCCGGCGGCCGGCCAACGAGCGGCCCCCGATAGTTCTGTGCCGTGATAAAGGCCGAATTCGTTCCGCACCCGCCGCTCACAAGGCTCCGGCAACGCCGAGGCGCACCCCACGCTGCGCCTCGGCGTTGCATTTGCATTTTCATTCTTGTTCGGGATCCGGACGCGTCTGCTGCGGACGTACAGCGCCCACGCCCACGCCCGTCCTCCCACGCCGTCAGCCCACGCCCGCCCACGCCCGCCACGCCCGCCCCCACGCCCGCCCGCCCGCCCACGCCCGCCCACCCCCGCCCCCACGCCCGCCCAGCCGCCACGCCCGCCCGCCCACCCCCGCCCCCACGCCCGCCCCCACGCCCGCCCCCACGCCCGCCCCCACGCCCGCCCCCACGCCCGCCCCCACGCCCGCCCCTTCTGCCTGCCGCCCGCCCTCGTGTCGCTCCCGCTCGCTCTCCCGTCGGCCTCTCTTCCTTCCTCTTTCCCCATCACTTCCTCTTCTCTCTTTCCTTCTCTTTCTCATCCTCTCTCTTCCTTCCACCTCATATCTGTTCCATTTCCCTCTCCTCTTCTCTCTTCCGCTTTCTTCCCCTTCCTCCCTCCTCGTCTCTCTTCCTCTTTCGTCCGCTTCTTTCCTCCTTTCTCTTCTTTATTTCTCCCTCCCTCTTCCTACATTTTGTTTTGTCGAGACCAGTGTCTCATTTTTAAACCCTGTCGTGAACTGGAAAGTTGACAATCAGTTCACTTTTCCTCTTGTTTCTGCGATATTTCCATTCCTCTTTCTCTGACGACCATTCTACTTTTTATCTTCTTTCTCTCCCTTATTATCACGCTTCTCTTCATTCTCATTTTCATTTCCATGCTTTTCTTCCTTACAAGAATACACCTTGCGAAAATCTTTCTCGTCGTTCTCATCCTTGTAGCCATTATTTTTCTTCTTCTCCCTTTACTCTTCTCTCACATTTTTCTCCTCTTCTTCTCTCACCCCTTTCTCTTATTTCTCACCTCTTTCTTTTGCTCTTCTGCCATCCCTTCTTTCCTCATATTTTCACCCTCTCTCTGCTCCGTAATCTATTCCTTCCTACTCTGATTTCTTCTCTGTTTCATACCAGTTTTCATTCCTGACTGCTCAGTGAGACGCGCCTTGATTCTTCTCTGCCCATCCCCAGTCGCTCGGTGTATTGTATTCACGCCCCGCGCCTCCCCAAATGCCTGGCACATTTTTCATCGCGGAAGCTCTGCCGTGTATTTGCCTGCTCTGTAATGAGCTGCGGCGGATTCTGGAAAAGGATCTTGCGGAAGTAGCATTGTTGCGTTCAATACACATACACGGAAAAGTACCGAACTCGCATCAAGCATAGAGATTACATGGAGATGGTAACATTCTACCCTTTACTTTGTTAATAACCTCCTTATATTGTTGCAATAGTTTCAAACTCATCTCAGAATAAATATATTTTCTCAAAACATCTCGTGTACTAATTCATATCAATGGTAAAAAATTATTCGAATAAAATGAAACATATTAATATGGAAATTGCTGTTTTATTCTGCTTTATGTGGCTTTCACGTCATGTCAAAATATTGTGCTTTTACATTCGTTTTTAAACTTTTTACATTTATTACTGTTCTAGAAACACATTAGTTTTACAAGAATAATCGAAGCTTCAATTTTGAAGAGTACTAGTCATTTGTCGTAAATGAGGTATGCATGTGCTTTGATTCGCATATTCCTGATAAATACTCAATTAAATCTGGGGAAGTGAAGAGAACGTTAATGGTGCTGCCCTACTGGGTAGTGGCTACTAATTATGTAATATACTTCGTGTTCTATATTCTTTTTTAATATATTGTATTAGTGATGGTGAAAGCGAGTTAATCTCTTGATCAAACTTTTGACCTAATTACAGGTGAGCAGCAATATGCTAAAAGGGTTTCGGCATAATGTGATACCCAGACCGAAGACTAAATATTTTTGAATTGACTGATTGAAGAAGTATGATTGTTTGAAAAAACAAAACGAAACTTTTCTCACATAATCTCAAAATAATTGTTTCTCTCCGCCTGAAGTTCGGACCCGTCGACAAGGCTGACCAACACGCCTGAAATGCAATTGTGTGTACGGAAGGAAATGAGTTTGTATAAGTGCGGGGTAGACTGGAACGTACAAGGAACACACAGGCATCGGCAAACTGACACGTCGAGTAGTGCACACAAGAACCATGTGAGCATAGTTAGTGGTTGGTTGCGCAGTGCCTGTGACCGCTCTATGTCCAACAGGACTGGGCATCAGTGTGGAAGGCTTGTGTAGTTCTAAGGTCCGGAAACAAAAGCAACAGGGGAGAGCACAAGCCTCTTTGAACTCGCGTACGAGTTTGGACGTGGCTTCAAATGTTGTTGATACGCAGAGAACAAGGTGGAAAGCACAATGAGATTTGAAGCACTGTTGCTTGTCCGTGTTTGGGAGTGGACCCCTTCTAAATGCTTGCGTTTTGCTGCCACTGTCTATATTCCATTTCCCTCCCTGTATTGTTAGGTAATATATTACAACAACAAAAATCTTATTAATTTGGTAGGGAAAATAGTCACTAGACCTAACAACAATTCGAGAATATTCATTTTCTCTTTTCTCAGAATTCTGAGTAGAGTTGTTTTGCATGTTATATTAATACTAGTAGGGTCTGTGCAAACATTCTGCATTTTGTAAATATTCTTTTATGATGAACATAGCTCTCTATTGGAACCGAACTCTCAACTTTCAGACCTTGAAATGTGCGTTACATCTAAATGGCCCTCTTATGTGCACAGGCAAATATTCCAATATGCTTAATCGTTTATAAACAAACATTAATACCTTTTATTAGATTAGTGCGTTTAAATTGCATATAATATTGAATAGTCAATTTCATTTTACTTAGATACGGAGATTCTTCATGTTTTTGACCATCCGTGCTATGAAGTTCAGTTAGGCCGAAGAGATAACTTTCAAAATTGCAATAGAAGGTCCAGAAATGTCTCATTATGTGTATAACAATATAAAAGAACGTAAGTGGGATTCCTAAAGGTGCTCGAAGCGGAGTTGCCAGGGTCTTGAGTGCACCGTTTTCGAGTCATGGCTGATGGTGACGTACGTTCCGTGATGCATGTGCGCCTGAATTGTTTCTACAATCTTCAACGTTCTCAAATGTTAGTATTAGCATATTATTTATATGATATATAATTATATTCTTATATGATTTAAGCACTTAGAGCTGTTTATTCTCTGAACCTGCGGTTCCTCATTTACGACGTTTTGTAGTGTCGATGGCGGGTAAATCGTACAAAACTGTCAAGTTTCCTTAACGTAATATTTGGAGAAGGAATAACAATCGAGGGCTCTACCCGAAATTCATTAGGAATGTAATAATCTATTCAAGTTGTTATTTATAACCTGGTCTTTATATTGTGGAAAAATATTCTTTCGTACTGTCGGCGCCACTGGAAATAATCAGTGGGCACAACTGTATTTGGTGGAGCAAATACTGCATTTAATTCCTTACAGTAAAAATCTCTCTACTTGACGTACTATTGAACGTGTCCTGTACAAACGATTGTCTCGTTTTCTCAGAACCCCTCAAAGGACGCCAGAATGAACCTTATTTTATCCTGTTCTTAGATTAAATATTCTTAATTTAAGATAGCCTTTCCTACTGCTAGATTTAATGCTCTCGACCGGTCTTGGTGTAACCGTTGGACTGATATTTGTTACAGTGTGGATCTGATCGAAGTTGGTATGTTTGTTCTGTCTTCTTTAAATTCTCGATCTTATCCTCGTCGCCCTTGAAATAACAATGCGGCGCCCATCGTGCGGGGCGCGGGCCCGGGGCGAGGGCGCGGGCGAGGGCGGGGCGGCGCGGCACAGCGGGCGCGTGGGCGAATGGGCGTGTGGGCACCGCCACCGCCGCCGCCACCGCCGCCGCCACCGCCGCCGCCACCGCCGCCGCCACCGCCGCCGCCACCGCCGCCGACACCGCCGCCGCCACCGCCGCCGCCACCACCGCCGCCACCGCCGCCGCCGCCACCACCGCCGCCACCACCGCCGCCACCGCCGCCGCCACCGCCGCCGCCACCGCCGCCGCCACCGCCGCCACCGCCGCCGCCACCGCCGCCGCCACCGCCGCCGCCACCGCCGCCGCCACCGCCGCCGGGGGCGCCAACACGGACCGCGCGTCCGATGCCGCCGCCGCTGTGAGATGTTATCCGGCTCGCGTCAGCGGCGAAACCGTCTCGCGGAACCTGTTCCGTGGGCAGTTGACAGCCCAGCCTCCGCTCCGCTTGGCGAGACACGCGCTGCCGGCTCCGTCCCCGACAACAGCACCGCGGTTGCGCTGTCGCCCGCGCCGCTTCCGCCATCGCCTCGCTCTCTGCCGCTGCTGAGCCTCGTCTGTTGGTTACCCCGTATATGGTGACATCACTTTGTCATCATTATCTTAGCCACGAGTTGTTTTCTGTCAGTGGCTTTTAGTTCATAGTCACTCATTACTACCGTTATTGGCATAGTTGTTGCAGTCGCCTTTGCGTCTTCAATGCGTCCATTATGGTCCATAATTCCTTTCGTCATTGTTTTGGACATCGTAAATGCTGTAAATGATATTTTTGTAGTTGCGGTCGTAATTGTAGTTGTGTTCGTAATTATAGTGGTGGTCGTAATTGTAGTGGTGGTCGTAATTGTAGTGGTGGTCGTAATTGTAGTTGTGGTCGGAATTGTAATTGAAGTTGTGGTCTGAGTTGTAGTTGTATCTGTAGTCGCAATTGATGTTGTTATAACTGTTAGCATCGTAGAAGTCGTAAGAATCATCATTGCTAAGTACCTCTTCATTGCCGCCGTCGTCGTTGCTTTCGCACTTGCCATCCACGCCCCTGCTCGTCTTCGTTCTCAATTCAGGTTCTCGGCATTACATTCACATGCTTTGCCTGGAGCTGAACGACGTTCCTGACACGCGGGGACATATTGTAGGCAGATAAGGGATGCCTGACCCGGCGTGCCCATCGGCAAGGTGAACGAGTTCGATGAACAGACTAATCGAGCGGAGGAACGATCAGACGATCCTGCAATCCTATCGACATCTCTGGCATTCAGGTTTTTGTTTTTCGAACGAGCTCAAGGCAAAGGAGGACACTAACCGTCGCTAGATATTTATATTCCCGGTGCTAGATAGTCGAGGGGGCTACACAATCTGACACAACTTAATGAGGCAAACACCGTGATTTATGACCATTTGTTCGACTGCCTGCGCAATCGTTCCTGAGCCATAAGCTCATACGTCACTTGTAGTAACAAATCTCGGATCTATTGTGAGGCGTGATAGGCGTTCGCGCAGAGGTAACGGAGCGGGACGACCCTGCGCCGAGACGAATCGATGGCGGGCGGGCGGGCCGTACCATAGCTCGCTGCGCAAACGCCCGCCACTCTGCTGGCGATTGGAGCGTCTCGGGGCCGCCTAGGTAGTGATGGCAAATTTTACCAAAACATCGATACATCGATGTTTCGATACATTAATGTTTCAATACATCGCTGAAGGGTTTTCGATGTCAATGAATACATCGCCGAGGAAACATCATGTTTTAATTATATACTAATAAATATGTTATTTTCCTATCAATTTTTAATTACAGTACGTAAAAGGGATATATTTTATTGTTTGGTTACCAGCCTGTTAGTAGTATGTAAATATTATTATTAGTAAAGAATGAAATTAACCATAAAGAACATCGTGTTTCGCTATCGATTTCGTGTTTCACTGTCGATTCAGGCAATGACACGCCTGGCGATAACATGCATTCATAACACGAACAGCTCCCAAAATTCCTCAGATTGCACAGGTGAATTGTGCATCGTGATAAAGTGGATGACGCAAAACGACGACGATGTTTTTGCAACAAAATATCGATGTGAAGAAATCATCGAAAGCAAAATATCGATGTTTCTGGTGGAGAACATCGATGTTTTTTTGCCATCCCAACGCCTAGGTGTGTTGTATCTACACCTTAGACCTACGCGGCAGAACACAATTGTATTTGTGCTTGTGAGTCCAATGTTGAGTTCTAAAACATTGTATCTTTAATGTCACAAAATATCACTAAAAACAAATGAGTATATTCTGAATTTTTATTGTTTCAGGTAAGTATCCTGGGAAATCTGAAGCTCGAGTGTGAAGCATGTGAACTGAACGTGAGTAAAAATGTTTAGTTGTTTAGAACGGATAATTTAGAGGTGTGATATGGATGTTTTATTAAGAAATAATTAGATTACTATTATTAATTTTATTATTATTATAATTTTTTTTATATTTAAGTTTATTATATTTATTATTTCTGCAAAACTTGAACAAAGAGTTATTCGTTTCAAATGGCTTAAGATCATGACAGATACATTCAACTTTGATACTCTACTATTCTGTGCGTTTAGATTGAAAAAGCAAACTAGAGGAGAAAGAGTATGTGCTCTTTATAATACATTATTTTCAAATTGAGAAGTCTATCCAAACGGCTAAATTGGTCTTTGCCACAAAATAATATACGCTACATTGTGTAAAATATTTTAGTTTCTTTTGGTTTTAGACCTGATAGACAATGCATAACACACTTTTCTTCTTCGTTTTGAGAGTAAACAATTATTTAATTTTAAAACGATTTGGTTTTCCTACGTTTGTCGTGTTTCATGTTCCATCTTTTTAACAAATTTATGTTTTTAATTTTCTCTTTAAAAGACATCAATTGTTTGTAAGGTAACAATGTACACAATAGTTTTATACTAAAAATGTAGTTTCTTCCCGTATTGACATAATAATCCCGAGCAAACTTAGTTCAATAGGATCATTAAAAGACTTTAGAAGTATAAATCTTCCTGTCTCTCGGAGTAACGAGTCTCCCACCTCGCAGATTGTGGTCTCTGCCCCGCGATGCTTCACCCCAATCAAGCGAGTTGCCATTTCCATCAGCTCCTGGGAGGAAATTGCGCTTTCACTGGCGTTGTGCTCGTCGCCTATCTCCGCGGGATGGGTTTCATTGGTTTTCTGTCAGGATTTGCCTTCGCTTGGCCCCGGGGAGATCCCGCCGCCGCAAGGCAGTTGGTGGCGGTGGTGCTGGCGGCGGCGGCACACTGGTATCAAATGGGACAAAGGCTGATAATAGACTAAACAAAAATCGATGGGAGAAACGTGTTACTTCATAATGCGCAACTTCTTAATGAAAGGGTGGGTTTACGGCTATGTGGTGTCAACCCCTCTCAGATAATGTCTCCTGCACAAACTTCATTATATTTAGTTTTTATAGTAAAATAATTTCATTCTTTGAAAAAACATAGATGTGCTTTGTAACTTCAGTAGAATATTCGGGTTTCTTCACTGGAAATCTCGAGTTGATTGTGACTGGCTAAGAACCCAAATATTGCCAGAAAATCATTACTGTATGGATATGGACTGTGCATGTAGGCCTAATAGGATATAATAATGCAAAATTATGGCATATAGCACACAATAAACAAAACATTGCTTTCTCCTGGAGCTTCATAAAATAAGACAACGCTGAACTGAAATGAGTTACAGTTTTAATGTGTTTCATTTTATTAATGAAAAGGAATTTATGCTACAAGTAATATTTGGACCTCCCTCAACATGAAAATTACCGTCGGAAATTAATAAGAAAGTCGTTAAAGCATAATCAAGGTATTTCATTTCATTGTGTTACAAATTAATGTTAGCATTTTATTGATTGATATCTTTGCTAAAAATCGCATATTCTGTGCATACTATTTTGATTAAAGATGTGAGTGGAAATATAAGTAAGTCTTCTGTTTTTTCTGAGATGCCTTCTTGGATTGCTGCTTCTGGGACCTTCACCTACGCATTATCTTCAAACTATCCTCTGCAACGAGCGCTCTTCGTGTTGATTCTGGCCCACCGTGCAGCGATAGGCAGCGGCTGAGGCAGTGGCGGGGGGGGGGGGGCTCTTGTTTACCGACCGCGCCTGCTCTTCGGGACGAAAGGCCGCTGTGGAACTTCTGCAGCTTTTAATGAGAGTAATCACGCCCCTAGTTATCCTCCGGCGCTCTGATAGCTTCGCAGCCGCTGGCGTAGGGCCTCTCCCTCCTCCTTTGCATCCGACCTGAGCGTCGGCGGGACTTTGTTGTAACCCCCGTCACCGTCTCACTCCGTTATCTTTGGTAGGCATCAGACTCAAGACTCGGAGAATTAATTGAGTTGTTCTAGCTTTAGTTTAAATATTTTGAAATCGCGTTTCTTTCTGTTAACAATGTTACTGTATAACTGCTTTTCACTTTTGGAAATTTTAGTGAAGAGAGAATACAACTAAATTTCTGGTCCCTCGCCCAATAAATCTGAACTTGTTGATGTTTATTTTAGTTATATATTTTTAAGCTTACCGTTAATAGACTGAAAGGGATACCAGGGAGCTAATGAAACAAATTTATGATGAAACAATTTTCATCTGATTATGATACTTGATTAATGTTTTAAGCCTTAAATATTCATGTTGGTATATTGTGTGTTTTGTAGAATATAATCTATTTTGGCTACGTCTAGTTTACCTTAGATCACAAATTCAGTCTGCTTTCCTTATTAGTTTCTTACATTAATGAGTCTTTAATGCTCCTGGTATTGCTCATTATGCTGCAATTTGTAGTTGGAATCAAATTCTCAGTTTTGGAAATATAGTTTACAATTTGGATGATACCGTAACTTTGCGTTTGAAGTTCTAATGTAGTAAAGCCAACATTCTTTTTCTCCAATAAACAAAGAAGTAAATGCTCAGTTATAATTTCGAATTTTGCAAATTCCTCTTAGGGTCTTCGCGTCGTCATACATGCAAATGTTATCAAATCATTTGAAATTATGTTCAAGCACACTGTCTTCCCGATAATGAGCGTGCAAATTGCGCAATGTGTAAAATTTAGCCTAACAATACTAGCAATGAAAATTATTTATTTTACGTCGATTATTGATCGTAATTTCTGCATAATTTGTGACACTTCCATCATGAGGTTTCATAGATATGTTCATCAGTGTGGGATAGTCATTAAAGATAGAAATGCGGAATTTCAGGAAGAGAAAACCCATGAACAAGTTTCGAAATCTTTGAAATATGAGCGAAAACATTTGAGAATCAAAAATATTCCGGTTTGTTTCCTTAATTGCCTTTTAAATGACCGACGACTGTAATTTAACGTTGTAGTTTTAGTCTGAACATTGGGAATGTCGTATCACTTCATCACTTTCATCGAATTCATCATGGATGATAAATATTTAACAGGCTTTTAATGAATACTTTTTAAATCAGTGAAGTCCTGAAAAAGTGATATGAATCGGAATCTCCAGAACAAGTTCATAAATTCTGTGAATTAATTAGTACGTGTATTAGAATTTTAAGGAATACAGAATTAAAATTCAGTGATTTTATCATTCTTCACTTCTTGTGTAAACGTTTCATTTCTAGCACGGCATCTGTGTAGTAGCCGATGACTATCAGGCCGCGACGACCCGGAAAAGTTTTGAAACTGCCGCTTTAACGACTCCCGTCTTCGCCTGCCGACCCAAGCCCGGATCGAAGAACGAGCCCATAAAAGCAGCAATAAACCACTTGGACAGCGTGTAATTATTTCATTATAGCAGTCGGGCGAGCCGAAAAGCTTCGTCGATTAGCGGAACGAAATGGATTTGGTCTAACGCTGCATCCATATTTACTGGCAACAGGCCGTAGCGACATTTCGACCTCACTTAATCACGATTCGCCACAGACCTCCAAATGTAATGAAATGGTTTTGTCTAATGCCATCTCTAATGTTCAGGAGAAGTGAGCTGGTTTGCTACAGCTGTTGCAGGCCGACGATCCATGCACTTGTCTAAGACATTTAGATTTTTTAATCACTCCAGAAATATATTAAAGATGTGCATAATTTTAACAGAAAATATATTTCTAAGGTAAATATCCTGTCAGCGACAAAATACCTCTCCCGCCCTATTTCTGTCATTACATTACCGTCCATTATGCTGCCTTGGCTTGTAATTCATGATTCTATTGAATTCCGTGGTTATATTGAATGCTTACATCCCGCGATCACTACGCACTTCGTAAATCACAGCTTCTCAATGTAAGAATTGGAGGCCAGACTGCCCGCAATGGCATGCGTACCACTTGACTTTCACTAAACTAGAGCCGATCGTGCTCGAAGTGCTCGTCTGTTTACACCTATACCAACATGAACGAAGACACCTTCTTGTAAATCGGTATCTTATCTCTTGTCAGCGTTGATTGTAATTGCAATCTGTGATGATTTCCGTGAATTATTATTATTATTATTATTATTATTATTATTATTATTATTAATATTATTATTAATATTACTGTTATTATTATTATTATTATTATTATTATTAAATTTGCTTTGTTTTGATAAATGGATTGTGAGAAGTCAGGGACTGTACTCAAGTAGTGAAGTAAAAGTCAAGAACGTGTACAAGAAAATCTCACAATTAGCGCGTTTTTAATTTGAAAGTGGAATTCGGTTATTTTTATACTTCGAATTGTTCGTAATGCCTGATATAGAAATAAATGTTCATTATAATAGAAAAATATAATTTGGTGCGACACTATTCAGTTTCTGGGACCAGTTTCCTTTCTTTCATCAGTGCATGCAGCACCTCCCCCACGCCCCTTGCTCCGGGCTCGCTCTACAATGAGCGAGGCAAGAGCGCCGCTCACTTAACCAGCACTGATGTTAATCGTTATTTTTTAGAGTGAAAATGGCCTCATAATATAACCGAATTCCAAGCCCGAGCTCTGATCTGTACGATACGTGTATCATGCGGGCCTATGCGTAGGTAAACATTTAACATTCCTAAACGTTTATTGACAAAAATAAATAATTGTTGTATTCAAGTGATGAAATTGCGCATTGTATCAAGTTGCCAATTTATTAGATATCGAAATTTGGCACATTTTTGACTACCTATGCTATGTGGTATAGATAGACCGAAGAGTTAAAACAATAATTGAATATTCAAGAAAGTCCCATTTTGTAAATTACAATCTAGTTTTCGTAACTGTGGTCCCGTTATGGGTCCAAAACCCTAGTTTTAAAGGCATAGTTTTCGCGTTATTCACGAGTGATATCATGTAATGTTTGTGTTGCCGGTTTCTTGTGCGCCTGCTAAATTCATCGAAGCATAATATATGAAACCGTACAGTTTTCGTATTAAATCTATGTAATGCACCACGCGGGGTAATTCCTACCAATCAGTAGCACACTTACAGGGATTTGTATCCACAGCAGCTTAACAATCCTTGAAAACCATCAACCTTCTGTAGCGTATTGCGCAAGATGTTTCGGAAAGCAGTGCACGGAGAGGACAGGTAAAAGGGGTCAAGGAAAGCTGTTCTTATCGGTGAATCCCGGATTTAAAGGGCTGACACTCAGCTGTGTCAATAAATGTCAGTTCTTCGGCAAGGTCAATATTTCAACATACAATGGAGTCCTACGGGTGGCCACTATTTGAGGCTGAGAGGTAAGACAGAACTCAAGGTCATATTAATCACAGTAGACTCACCAAATAGCGTCACATTTTGGAGGGAAAAGATATAGAAGTGTCGTAAAATGAATAATGATTTATGCGTTATACTTTATTCTTAATAATAATAATAATAATAATAATAATAATAATAATAATAATAATAATAATAATAATAATTGTATAATGATAATGAATAATAACAGTAATAATAATGAATAATAATAGTAATAATAATAATTGATAATAAAAATTGCATAATTTAGTGTAAATCTGAAATAATTATTAATTTTCCAGCGCCTCTATATCCTACTAACACGTCACTCTTTTTGATTTCTAGTGCAATAGTGTCTTCCTCGTGACCACATCTGTGACTCAAATGTGTTGATGTAAGGACCTCACAAATGGAAAATTCGTTTTTGACCCGGAAGAGTGCCGAATCGTTAGACCTTGTGGTCATTGGCAAAATCATATTTCTTTGGCCCCTTCTTGCTGTCCTCTGCGTTTGTGGTCATTTTATGAATCATCCTTGCAGAAGGTCTAATGTTATAATTATTATTCCGTTCTTAACCAGGTAATCAACGCATTTTTGGTGTATGTTTTACACCATCACTAATAAACTTACGTTTAGGTGATCTACATTCCTCTATGTCCGTCTTAGTATTTCCAACGGTAGATCATAGGCCCTTACTCTCCATACCTTACCCATTTCGGTGCAACCTTATGCCCTGTGGTAGAACCGAGGGAAATATAAGCCTTTGTCAGACAGTTTTCTGTTCCTTTCAAAGCGTGGTGGTACCTGGTACGGCATTGTCAGCGTCTGATAACATTTCTACCTCTAACTGAAAAGGGGATGATGATTATGAATGAAAGCCACTTGCGGATGATGAGATGTACGAGTTTGAAAATGGCTACCATTCCACAAACACATGATGAAAACATTAATGCCTGCTCCCCGCCCTCACGTCCTACGCAAATCGGCCGTCGACTCTATACAACATGATTAAAATTTTGGCCGTTGCAGCACTTGATCCGTAGTCCATCCTATTTGTAGCCCAGGACTTTTCGAATAACGGTAACTGGCGCTCCAATATGTACATACTTAAATATTCATATATTTTTTAAAAAAAGCTTTCGTACTGTACAAAGGCAAATGGCAGCGGAAAAACATTTTCCAGGGGAGGAGGTTCGAATTCCGAGAACCGGCGGTGCGCGGTCGCTCTCGCCTGGCGGAAGCGGAGCCGCGGCGGCGCGGCGCGGGTGGGCGATTTCAATGGCAATCAAAGGCCCCGCGCCGCTGGGGCAACGCGGCCGGCGCGGCGAGGCGCTGCGCTGCGGCGGTTCCGCGAACACGCCGGACGCCGGGAAACAAGCGAGTGCGACGGCCGCTTCAACGGCGCTGTGCGCTTCGGGCCTCGGCGAAGCATGGGCAGCCGTGAGAGGTAGAAGTTTGATCCGTTGCAGGAAATGTTTTTCTTCAACTACAGTTTGTTAACGAAAGGTTCTGCTGGTGGAAAATGTTTAGTTGGGAATTAACGGTTATTGTTAGTTTTTATGGGTGATGCAATTATATTATTTAATATTATGCTCTGATTATAATCGGTTGCGCTACCAAGAGGGGTGACTCATGGGGTTTTAAATTCTCAGAGTACACTATGACGCACATTCACTTATCCATAGTTTTCACTAATATTCTATAGAAACGAAAGTCATTAATATCGCGTTTGAATATGTTGTGAATAAATTTAAAATGAATAAAACATGTAGTTTAAAATTCAGGATAAATTCAGAATTATTTATAAGAACCCATCAAGTCGCTACTTATTTCGGGGAAACTATTACGACCGAATATTATAAACAAACATTAGATCGTAGTCCTGGTCACTCCGTCCGAAGGTTAAGATGGCCGAGCTTTCAAGTCGCACATCATCAAATGAGCATGGGTTTTTGCACCGTGATTCCGTGGCAGGGTTGCATTCTCGTACCGTCACAAATCGTGTCTGAATCATCATCCCACCCATAATGTGTCTTTCTTCATCATTCTCCCCTCATGATCAAACCTTTCATCATCCATCCTGTAAAGTGTAATGGCAAATCGCCTCTGTGATCATCAGCTGAAGGATATAAAGCGATATGAAGGATATAAACTCTCGTCCCTCGACTATGCTCAGAAATGAGACTGATACAGATATTTCTCAATTATTTATTTATTAATTTTATAATGGCAGCAAAAAGTTTGCCGTTTCATATCATACAAAAACTGTACATGACGAATCTACAAATTTATCATATAATACCTCACGTAGCATACTTCATATAAGATAACTTTAGCCATAAAACAAAAACAGTGACTATCGTACCAATGGTTAATAGACGTCATGTATCCCGCCTATCTTGTAATCGCTCATATATCTTTGTTTAGTTGATCATTTGAGAAACTTTCCAACACTTAAGATCTTTATTTTTGAAATCTATTTGTACATTCCTTACGTAAATATTAATATTGGATGGTATAAATCGCTTGCCATTATGTGATATATATTGGACTTAATAGATTCATGAAACTCTCTCCAAGTTATAATTTGCTCTTACAGAGTAAATCATTATATCTCAATGTATGTAAAATTTAAATTTATAGAACGATCAGAAAAGTATTGGAAATTGAATGGTATTGCAAACTTTTTCAGTATTAATAAGTGTAAATGTTGTGATGAATATCTCCAACCACATTTAGAAACGTTTTCGTTACGAATTTTTTTGGAAGTTGACGAGGTTTTGGCCGATACATTTGTGTAGTCGCGTATCTCTTCAGCAAAAACCGATATTCAAATAACTTTGAAAACTGTCAAAGCGCTTTTTGTGTATCTTTCAAAATTTCTATAGAGATACTGCAATGTGTGTATACAAACTACTGTGCTTCGCGTACTGCATTGAAAGCAGCAATGTTAACATTTTTGACATGTTATAAAACAGACGTACTTCGTTACCATAAAGTATAAACCAATCCCAGGAAAGTTACGTACTATATCTCTCGATACTAAAGACCAACATCAGATGTCTGGATGCATTAAGCCCTTTCACTGCATTTGCGAAACTGCAAGGCGAGTGGAATGGACATTTGAGATGGATGGCGATGGGTAGTTAGAGAAGAACTTTTTTGCGGAAGAAGAAAGGGGAATGTGTGTGACAGGGCATGACGGGTAAAGCGGAGGGAAAATATCGCCCCCCCCCACACACACACAAAGAAAACAGATTTGGGTCCATTTCAAAGCATCGAGTCTAGGACGAAATAAGCTCAGCCATCATTGATTTCGAATCTTTCATAGATTTGAAATAATAATCATGATGGGAATAATAGTAATAATAATAAAAATAATCGTATGCTATGACTGTCTTCTTATTAAATATAATTATGTAAATATCGTTTCCTATATATTTACAAACAGCCAATTTTTTAGCCAATAGAAATAAATACTGAATTTGGACGAGTTTCTAGGCATGCTGGAGCAAAATATAAAAAGTAGCGGCAGAGAGCGGCGCATGTGTCTTGATGTGTGACGAAAAACAAGGAATCTGGGCTACAACAATATAATACAGATACGTGAAATGAGATAGATTGGCATAAATGAAAGAGAAAGCGGAAAGGGGGATGCGAAAGGAAACTAGGTGGTGTGGCAGAGACAGCGAATACTCCTGAAGCAGAAGAGGCGCCGACAACAGAACTAATCCTCCCTAACGGAAGTTCAGATGGGGAGGGGGTGGCACCCGCAGCGGCGAGGGCAGCGGGGTCTCCTGCCTCACGCACGTTGTGAGCGCCCGCGGCCGACCCGCTTCCCATCGGACCATCCATCTTGGCGGGGCGCCTGGGGGCAGCATTGATTTACGCGGGGGCGCCCCCGACTCCCTTGTAAATTCCTACTTGGCGACGCCTGCGCCCCCGCACGGGTCTCACCCCCGCCATTCTCCACCCCTCACCACCCCGGCTCCCGCCCTCCGCCTCTCTACCACCCTGCGCCTCGCTGCTGCCTTCAGCCCTCAGCCACACACTCGCTCCTGCCCTCTCTCCCCTCACTCGCCTTCACTCACCCTCACTCTCTTTCACTTCCCCTCACTCTCCCTCACTCCCCTTCACTCACCCTCACTGTCCCTCACTCCCTTTCACTCTCCCTCACTCCCTCTCATTCCCTCTACTACTGCCCTCACTACCGCTCTCACTAGCGCCCTCACTACCACCGTCACTACCGCCGTCACTACCACCGTCACTACCACCGTCACTACCGCCGTCACTACCGCCTTCACTACCGCCTTCGCTACCGCCGTCACTACCGCCCTCACACTTGCTCCCGCTTTTGCTCTGCCTTGTTCTCACCCACACACTCGCTTTCACCCTTGCTCTCCCTCGCTGCCACTCTCACACTCGTTACCCCTTCGCTCCCCCTCGTGCCCACCCCCACTGCCCTTCGCTCCCACCCTCCCTCACGTCACTCCCAACTCTCGCTACCACTCTCTCTCTCTCGCACTCCCGCTCCCACCATTGCTCCCCTCGCTTTCACTCTCACTGTCTTTCTCTGTCTCTGTCCCTTTCACCGTCAATTACATTCTCGCTCTCATCCCTTTCACCCTTGCTCCAAATTTCTCCCTCGCTCTCACACCCACCCTCAGTCACCTTCTCGCTTCCACCCCCTCTTCCTTGCTCACACTCATCCTTCTCTTCCCTCTCTCGTCCCAAATCTTGGCCGCTACCCCTCCTCCCCCGCCACAGTACTCCACGCCTTCCGCAAGCAACCAGTCCTTGTCGCCCTCGCGTATCCTTTCGCCCCTCTCCCCCTCCCCCTAACCCCTTCCACACTCTTGACCTCGTCTTCACTGCGGTCTGTGGCGTCTGTCCGCTCCAAATGCGTTGCCTGCAGTATTTGAAACTAGAGCTTCTTAAAGCTTCTCAACCGCCGACTTAAATACTCCATTTTATGTTGTCCTTTAATATCAGTCTTCTCTAGTTGGTACATTCTTCACATTATATTCGCTTGGAAGATATTCAAAAATTGACACTAGAAATATTACACAAAAACAAATGCAAATTTCTGTAAACAATGATATATTCAACTGTATATAAATTTGCATGCAATGCAGCGGCTGGTAACAGAAGATACAAATCCTGTTTTAATCGATAAGAATATTAATTCAACATTCATATTTACTTGCCTGGAAATGACTGGATAAATCGTTTTGTTTACGTAACATGAATAGGACAAACGAAGGATGCGTTCCATTGTAATGTATTCTATAAAAACAAAAGCTACATTATAATTCTAACTACTCGAATTTTAAACTCACGGAATCATGACCAAGTTTCGAAATTGCTCATTCAGATATTCGTTCAAAACTTTACGTTTATGGAGAACACTGCACGCCAAGAGATATAGCGTTTGTGAAATGTCTTTTCCGTGCTGCGGGTGTTCTAGTTGGGTAAAGTACTGACGTAACCAAACAGACAACTCATTGTTCAAGGGTCAGATAGTATATTAAATAAAATGAATATGAATTATAACAATATTGTTTCCCAATTACACTTCGAACATTTTTCCGATTCTTGACGGTTGTTTGCATTTTCATTTTCACCTATATCGTTTTCATTAATTTGTTACCAGCGATTGTATAGGATAATTTATTGAATGGAAGATCTTAGTACGATCATTTAATTTCTGATGGGAAAATAAATATCTTCGAGAGATAAAGAACAATATCCCCTTTAATGTACAGAGACAGTTGTAATATATTATTGCAAAAAATGATGATAACAATAATAATAATAATAATAATAATAATAATAATAATAATAATAATAATAAATTAATTCCTTGTTGGATTAAAGTCATTCAGTTTTTTCTTGTATATATCTGATTTGTTATTTCAATTATTCATTACAAGTCGACAACGTTTCGGCTAACATCTTATAGCCATCTTCAGACCTCCTCTGGATGTCTTTAATTCAACAAGGAACTGGTTATTATTATTATTATTATTATTATTATTATTATTATTATTATTATTATTATTGATGATGATGTGTTACTCGTATATTATACAGCATATCCTGTATACCTCAATAAACACCATTACAATAAAGAACAGGTCACTTTCGTCTGACAATGAGTGGAAGTATGTCCTGTGCCAAAGCATTTCACTGCGAAATCCTTTGCAGTCGTCTGGCGCCGTGGGCCAGAGCGCGGTGGGCGGAAGCTTCCCCGTGCAATATTAAAGGCGCTCGGCGGCCACGGAGCGGCGCGGCGCCCGCCCCGCACTCCCGCGCACCGCATCCCACTCCATCGCCGCGAGGGCGCCTGCCGGTGCCTCTACCTGCAGTCGTGGTGGATCGCGTGCCACTGCGGGACTTTTCCTTTAAACGTCGCCGGTGGGATTCGTGAGAAGCTCAATTGATTGATTGATTGATTGATTGATTGTTGATCCCGAGCGCGTCAACTACTGAGGTCATTAGTACAGTAAGTGTAGTATCTGTTTTCCATCGTGAGGTGGTGGTGGTGTTCTTCCCCCGCTGGATGGCGAGATCCGGCGCCGACCTACCGCCGGCTAGCGGGGTTTCCCTCAACCATGTATCTCCTACCAGCGGAGCACCCCCTCCCATTCGGCACAAGCTCTTAGCCTCCGACCGGTATCCCGGCATGTGTGATAGTGTAGGACATGTTAGAGTAAGTGTGTGTAAGAGTTGAGGATAGGACAAGAAAGAGGAAGGAAAGATCGCGCGGGGCCAATGACCCGTTTGTATGGGTACTGCTCCGGCATGCGCCTGGTGTTGTGGGAGAAACCACGGAAAACTACCGATCAGAACAGCCGAACGCTAGTATTCTCTTCGGGACAGCGACTGAATTCGACCTAGCTGACAAGCTAGACAGTGGCTCCCGGTCAGAGGCACTGCAGTGACATCAGTTGATGCACTGAGCACCTCTCCCGGTGGGGGCCGAATTATTGTTGTAGTTTGCGTGCTACTTTTGGGAACTTATGGCCGCTTGTTGAGACTCAATCCAGGGATTAATTTTTATGACGATGGATCTGCCTATAAAATTTAATCGAAAAACAGCAGCAATCAAACAATTATCAGGAATATTCTTTGTCATTCAAATTCTGCATCCAAAAGAGATGTGTAATGATAATTTATTGTATTATTGTGGCCAAACAGGAGCGTTTCTTTATTTGTTGAATATAATTCGCAAATTACTGAATAATTGGAAGGAAATAGAGTGAAAGGCCTGAGTCATGTCAGATAAAATAAATGCATTAAAATTTAATTCAAAATAATTTTGTAATACTATTAAAAGAATTATTATACAAATAGTGTATTGTTAGTTGCGTATTATGTAAATAGTATATTACACAATAAATAAAACCTCCAACTTTTCCCACAAGAAAATTTTGGCTGTAATTAAATTCTGATGTCACACTACTACGAAATTCTCTGTATTAATGGTTCTTCATATTCCTAGTTACAAACGAAGCATTACAATGAAATATCAAAACGTTTTGATGTAAGAAGAGCAAGATGATTTTTAAATGATTGATTTAACCATAATATGACATTAATAAAATTCTATTTAAGAAGTAACTTCAATAAGACAACGAAACATTAATATTTTCCAACCAAAAATAATGAACATTAGAAAATTGTATTATGTGGAAGTTTGGCTGTAGGAAGTTCAATTTAAAAAGTAAATAAATGCCTTGGGATATTATTGTAAATAAAGTGCTTGAATGTTGGAGAGTTACTTTCTTAATTTTTTAATGATTTTGATACGTTTTAATTAGTATTCAAAAAGACGATCCAAGTATGCAAATTAATATGTGTGTTGGGTTAAGACGGAATAAGACTGTATTAGGCTGACCCCTGTTGACTCTATTTAGGACGGTACGTTGTAGAGTATTGGAAAATTCGATGTTAGTCATCTGAATAGAGCTTTGTGGCCATTGTCCTGTTGGTTGGCCCGGCCGCAGCATCCTGCCGTGAGGGCAGCCGAGAGTCGAGCTGCGGCACGCGCCGTGAAATAGCCATCACCGTGAAAGAGAATCACTTAATTGCGGTCATAAATATTAAGTACCCCATTATGAAAGCTATTACCTCGTTACAGCCGCGTCGGGGGGCGATTATCCATCACTTACTGTCAAAGGGCGAACTTACGAACGGCGATTCTCCATAACGTCATAACGTCGTCCAGCGCGTGGGTAATTGAAGACCTCAACCTTCCCCGAGCGCGCGACATTGGCCAATGCCGTGGCTGTTAAAGGAGACCGTTTTCTTTTAGATTTAAGCCCGCGCGCCGCCGGAGAGAGCGTTGGGGTTTTAATGAAGTCTGCGTGCAGCCCTCGCCGGCTCATTTCGTCGCGGCCTTGAGGGAGAAATGCTTGCGTTGCTCCAGGCGGCGCGCCGCTCAAGAGGCTGATGCGGAGCCTGCTGGTCCGCGTGGCTAATTGCAGCGGGTGTAAAGTAGTATATGTCGGTAGTTCGTAGTAGTAAACGTCTAAAAAAGCATTATGTCAATCATAATTTTGTCTAAGGTGTAACAACCTGGCATGCAACAAGATTGTTTACACGAAAATTACATTTTTGACTGTGGTTATATGATACAAGAACGCCCATAAAATGTAGAATGAAGTTAGAGCAGACGACAATATTCATTCGAGAGCAGCTGCAGTAGCAACAATGGGTCCAAATGTATAAATCAGTGAGTTTTTGAAAATGGGTCAGAAAATGTTCAGAGATTAACTAAAAAGGAGAATCCTTGTATTTCTTCCTGTTCGTGCGCAAGAAACAAATCTTAAATCAAATTATTATTACAACAATTATTAGTAACGTTGTATTATTTTGCATTCTTTAGTGTGATTTATTGTTATTGTTATTGTTATTATTATTATTATTATTATTATTATTATTATTATTTACTTATTATTTTATTCCTTTAACAATCGTTTCGTAAAATTTTATTCGTTTTAGCAGTTTTATTAGTTTAACATCAAAACATTTTTTTAAAATTTAAACATGTTTACTTCAGTCGTTTTTGTTCGCAATCGCATCCCCGTACACAATCTAAGCGTTCTACTAAAAAAATTCAAAAAATGATCACGCTCTACCAACCCTGGCGCCTCGCCACTCGATGTGGAAGAGAGAGAGAACCGTGCGTAAATTGAAGTCGCCACGGGAATGAGGCATTTATTTTCACCTGAAAACCCCTTCATCAACATAGGCGGGAAGTGCAAAAGCAATTTTGTTTCAGCACGATAAAGGCAAACTTTTAATATTATAAATTGTGTAGAACAGCTTTTAATATTCGAGTCCATAACGTTAACGTGAGTATTTCGAATTTACTTCCTAGTTAAGAACTATTTTAATTTATTAACTGTAGTATCCTGCGTTGGACGAACGCTTATTTATCAATACTATCTATTCACAGTTTGTTTTCCTTCCAAATTATTCCCTCAGTCCCCTTTACTTTATCTTATTCTTTTTCATGCATATTATTATTATTATTATTATTATTATTATTATTATTATTATTATTATTATTATCAATGAAACAAGAAGGACATTAACTATATTTCCATTCGTTTTTGTACATCCCCTCGCCCCTTCTCCATATTCCCGTTCCCAGCACCGTCCCGGTCCAGCTCCACTTAGCCCCGTCCCGTTTTAGCAGTACCAATTTAGCACTCACTCGCTCGGCCTTGCTGCAATCATGTAAAGCCTATTCCGACGATCATCGTTGCTATCGGCAACTCTAATACACCTGTAATGGGTTGCAAACATTGTTGATTGCATATCCTCAGCGAACGTCCAGAAACAAAAATAAAATTGAATTAACACCGCACAATGAAGTCGACCATCAAACCGATATGCATTTTTTTATATTCCAATACAAGAAGACGACGAGTTGAATAAATTTAGCGTAAATTAGGAGGTACTATATTTTTTGTAAAAATTCCTTTAAAATCGGTGTAGTCGTTCGTGATATTAGACAGAACAATCAAACATAAATGTGAAAAATAATTAAATGTTTTCATACAATTTAAATAATCATAAGAGATTCTAAAATGGCAATATGAAGTTCGAATATATGAATGTGGAGTAGTCATTGTTCGTCAAATTATATTTTAGTCATTGTTCAAATATTCATAATTTTAGTCATTGAAATCTTGAGATTAAATATAAAGTACATCACTAAAGTTAGAATTCCGGTAGTAGCCACTGAGATTGCGAAGTACAAAACCATTGTAAATCTTTACAGTATTAATAGTCAAATGAGAGGGAGTAAATCGTAATGAAATTCAGTGTATGTGTGTGTGTGTGTGTGTGTGTGTGTGTGTGTGTGTGTGTGTAAATTTCTTTTCTGCATTATTCTTCAACACAACTATTTCATGAAATTGATGGTGCACCATACAAGTTGTATATTGAATAGTAAATTAAACCTCACACAAAGAGTAACTATTTTTGTTCAATTCTGAGGTGTTTAGACGTTTACAGACTACCTTTTTGTCTGTGAATCTTGGATGACTGTACAAATCTCATTACTCGAAATAGGACATTTTATTAAAAACGGAGCAAACATTGAGTCTCGCTAGCATTTACCAATTTATTTAGAATATTCATGAGCAGTGTAAATCCTCAGTGTCGATGCAACTTAATTGTTAACAAAAGAGATAATTACAACAACACACAGCATGTATGAAAGCGTGAAATAAAGCTTCGCGTCTCCTCATCACATAGGCGCAAGAAACGCTCTGTGTGCGTCGTCCAAGGAGACAACGGACAGCGCGGCGCGTAGTATTTTGAGGCGGGATGAGACGGGCGGGGGCGAGAGCAGCCAGTGTTTCGAGCGAGATGCTGCGCGCGGGACGCGATGATAGCGGCGGCGGTATGAGCTGGGGCGGGATGTGCGCCGTTGTCACGTCGCCAGATTCTGTGCAGAGAGGGTTTCTCTGCGCCCGCCTACCTCCGCCTCCCGGCCCCTCCCCACCCCGCCCCGCCCCGCCTCCCCCGCCTGTGGCATTCTGCTCCTTAAGCCACCCTCGCTCCGCTGTCCTATACACGTCACTCAGACCCTCACCACTCTCGACATTATACCGATCCCGCACCCCACCGCAATGTGCCATCAAACGATGGATCATCTGGTCCACATCATGCCATTCCATCGAATGTCGTGTTATTCATGACGTAGTAGCCTCTTTCACAACACACCACCTCGTACCATTCCTCTCAAACAGGTTTCCTTCAGTTTTTACTCTCGTTAATTGTTATTCTCCTTTTTCGCTTATTTCTCTTCCTTCTCTCCTCTTCTCGTTCCTTCTCTCCTCGTTTCTCTTCTCTCCTCTTCTGCCTTCTATCATTTTCTACCTTCTCTCCTCTCTTTGCTTCTCATCTTCCTTTACTCTTCTTCTCTCTTCTTTTATCCTCTTCACTTTATCTTCTCTTCTCCTTCTTTCCTTTCTTCTTTTCCTTTCATATTTTCCTTTATCCCCTCTTCTTTCTTTTCTCTCTTCTCTTCTCTCCTCTTTTCATTAATTTCTTCTCTCCCATTTCCTTTTGTCCTCTTATTCCGTAATCTCTTTTATTATCCCTCCCTATTAAATATATGGACCTTCTCCCAATTACCCACCACTATCATCGTGAACTGAAAAAAAACACTTCTTGTTTCTTCTTATCACATTCACCCCATATCGGTTGACTTCGCCTTGCCTCCTACGTCATCTTTCCCCAAATCCACGTGGCGGCACCTTCACTTCATCCCTCCACTTTTCCAGCGTTCTTCGCCCAGCACCCCCCCCCCCCCAACTACTTCCGCCCCGCCCCCTCCGCAGCCAGCGGTGCTTCGAGCGCCGCGTGGGATGTGGCGGAAGAGATTAGAAGCTTCCCTGGCGCCCGCCAGCGCCGCCCCTTTTCACCGGCGCTACCCCCGCGCCGCGCCGCTCCCCGAACAGGCGCAGGCCGCGCCGCCGTCTGCCCTTAAACCCTCGCTCTTAATGTGTGCGTCTGTCTCGCGCTCTCGTGCGCTCGGGGCTGCGACGTTCTATTCTCGCCTCGACAAATATGCACGGCGGCTGCCTTTTTTACAGTTGTCTTTTCGGTGAGGGGAGGGAAGGAGAAGGTTCAAGTCATGAATTATGCAGATGAAGGGAGGGAGCGGAACTTTCGTCTATTTGGAGATGTCAACTTTAGGGCACGTTGATTTTCTTGTGAATTTTCAAATTGATTGACGTTGGTTTAATCGTTTTCCACTCCGCAAGTTTCGTGTTCTCGAAATTCAATAATTTATAAGTTGGGGTGTAAAAATTTTTAGATGGGTAATAATATTGTAATTTTTAGAACCTGTTTCGTGCATAAATGTCATTAGCTCATTTCATTCAATTATTTTCTTTCTAAGACTGTAAAGAGAGTTATAAATCCTTTATTTCTAGCCTTCTCGTGAATTGTTGGGCACATTTCCTTTATCTCTTCTCTCCTCAGTTTTCCAAAATCAAGTATTTATTTGCAAATAAATGTATTGAGTATGATACAGAAAAATATTATAAAACATTTTAGATAATATCATTTTTATCTTATAAATAGTGAATAATAATAAGCAAATTTTAATTGATTGCAGATAATATTTATTTCAATTTAATTCACGGTACCTGAATAAACGTAACGAGCACTTTTCTCTCAATCAAAAATGTCTTCTGTACTGAAATTTACCTACTAGAAAGAATGGCAATATTTCCTCAATTGTGCGTTTCATAATATACCTCAAAAGATTTTCTATTGACATTTGAATCCATAATTTCCAAACGTCACTTTAAGTGATATTTTTTAGTTTTGTAGATAATAGATTACTCTTGTAAGAATAAATGATTATAATAATAATTATTATTATCATTATTACTATTAATAATAATAATAATAATAATAATAATAATAATAATAATAATAATAATAATAATAATAATAATAATAATAATAATAATAATAATAATAGTGAGTTAAGTCTTGAATGCCGTTATTATTGAATCATAAATACATAAATACAAAAGAGAATATTTACAAACCTGAAAATAAGTGGTGGTAAATTATGTAAATTAGAAATCAACATCTATTAACAAGATAATTATTTACAGAATGGCTGTGTACCTGCATTCCTTTCTTTCGCATTTTTCACATAATCTCTGATGAATTTTGGATGTCGGTTGATGAAAATATGTGCGAGTATGTTCAGTTCTACCTTCCCTCTAATGACATAAATCTACGAATTTGCACTCTAAACGAACTTCAACATTGCGTGGGATTTCTCGCTGCCAAAGAATTTTCAATATGCAGAAGTCGAGCGTTTAATGTGGGCTCGGACATAGGCATAGGTTAAACGATACGTAGTTGTAGCGGGAAATGAAGAGCAGATGTACATTACTACTCCAGTTACTCCAATGTTTGCAATAGTCTTCCATCAAAGGTAATCATCATAAGCTAACCTAGAATATTGGACGGAGGCAAGTCAAACTTCATATCCTCCTAATCCTACGCTATGCGTTCGACGATTCCTGGGAATACATCGACGTTTGAAACTGAGAGAGTTCGCACCCCTAGGTAAGGCGTTCCACAGGGATCACACATTGAACCCACATTAAAGGCGTGCATGTACCTCCAGAGAGCTCTTCCCTTTTGCAACGCAAACCCTTGGGCAACGCACAAACGACCATCCGGCGAATCCGCGTCGATGGCGCGTTCAATATCGACACGACAAGTCGATCCCCCAGCGAATTCCCAGCGACGCCGTGTAGCGTACGCACAAGGCGATATTTCTTCATATACGTTGCCGATGTCACTTTTGTCTTCCCCGATCGCCGTGATGCTCGCCGTAACCTGCCTGGAAACGTCACTCGGCGGAGTTGGCAAATACTTCCTGTCAGCTGCAGGGTAAAATATGCGCGTGGGCGTGGTCGGCGCTTTGTGCGTCGATCCAGACGCTTCCCTGGGCGCTCGGCGATTCCTTTGTACGCCCGCGCGCCGCTCCGCTCGCCAGCACAAGTTGGTCTCCAGGAGATTCAGCCTTCGAAGACTCGCAAACCGGCAAGGCGACGTTTGACTTTTTCAGGAGACGCTTGTTGGTTCTATCTGCCCTTTGTCGTTTTCATACTCCTGCTTCGTTTATTTGCAACATTTTATGTGAAATTTGGGACGTCCTTACTTCACTTTTGGTGTTCTTTCCCTCTTCTCGGAATACTTAAACGATACAAGCATCTGCATATTCAAAGGCTGGTCTACATAATTTACAATAATTTTTGCGTAATTCGTGTGCCATTCAAGGATGCTTCGACAGTCGTCGCTCTTTTTCGTTAAAAACTCACCAGTTATATTAGGCCCAGAAAGTATTTTTGGAAATGAAATTTACGTGATACTCGTAGGTACCGGTAGTGAAATTTTAGAATATTACATCTCGATACAAACGTATTTCTGGGAGACCCGGCGATGGCCATCGTGATGTTTTTCGTTTCGGAACTAAGGTGCAGTCTTCACTGGAATGCTTGCATTGTGATAAATAATAAATTGTAAGTAACATTAATGATTTAACGAACAATTATGTTCCAACTTATCTCTTCATTTACGTGTAAATTTCACTATTAACGACATTAATTCTCCACGTCTTGAATGTCATTCCCGCTTTGGTTGGTCGATTTAATCAATACATTATTTCACTTTTGCCTACCCCATTGCTGTAGGTGTTATCTACTAGTCTATTCAATCCTCCACCTTTCCATTGTTACCCAAGGACCCTCTCCTTCTCTTCCCACCGTCCCTGTTGCCTGCCTCAATCTATACCGCACTTTCTGTTTCTTCCACCAGCCTTGTCTTCGGCGCGGCAGCTGCCCTCGCGGGTCTCCGCGCTCATAAAAAATTTCCGAGTCACTAAAGCGTCCGCCTCCGAGCCCGTCCTTCTTCCTGAAGAATTCAAGAGAAATGGAGGGGGCGCGGATTATGCGATGGGGCGTGCGACGTGCAGCGCCGAGGGAGAGCGGGGCCGAGAAGAGAAACGCGAGGGGACGGGACGAAGAGCCGGAGACGTGGAGGTGGAAAGGGTGGTCGCTGTAATTATCAATGAAGGAGATGTGTCAGTATCAACATTTCGATGGGAGGTGCTACATAATTTCTTTGAATCCAAGACAGCACTTAATCTAAAGTGAATGCTAATGGTTAAGCCTTTGATAAAAAACGTTCTTTGAATACTAGGCTCAATGGAAAATGAGGCGAATAAATAGCAACGATGTCTTTGCGAAAGAACGCCAGAGCAATCTCGCGGATTCTTCTAGTAAACAGATGAGGGATCCTTAAGCAGTCCTTGAGGATTGCCCGTCGACAAAAGGTCCGAAGATATGGACTCTTTAAATGTTCAGTTTGATATCAATATGTATTCATGATAAATTCCTCCTTAACTAAAAATCTGAAGCTTACTACAATATTACAGTAAGTGGATAGAATCATGGAACCCAAATCATTTTTTTAAATCGAGAAACTACTGTTATCAGAATTAATTTTATGTAATATATCAATGTCAAACCCAGTCTGTCGAATAAGAAAGATATTTAAAGTACCAGACCAATATTACGTGTCATAAAGGAGACAAACGAAAAACGTCTCAGAAGTAAACCTACTTTGCGATTAACGCCAGTTTTTTTAATATTAAAGAATATAAATGCTTTATGCTCATGTGGGGTATGTGTCATTTGTCAATTATTATCACCCAAGAATTGAGAGGAGATTGAAAAACAGTGTTAAAAATATTCGCTTTTCTTTCATTATATGTGTTGAATGTACCCAATGAATTTTGTACTTTTCATTACTTGTTTTTGTAACCATTTTTAAAACAATTATTAACCGTTGTAAAATGCCAACTTATTCATCAATTACTATGCGCCATCAAGAAGACATATGTTAGCATTAAATACGTTTAAGATTGAAAACGTAGGGTTTTCATTGAGTTACTGGTTAGTGGTTCCGGGCTCGTTAACTGCTAAGGTTATTAGTCCCGTAAGTGTTGTGCATGTTTTTGCTGGCGGTGACAGCCCGCACTGAATGGCGTGATCTGGCGCCGACCTATTGTCGGCTAGCAGTGTTTTCCCCAACTAGGTATCTTCCACCAACGGGGCACCACCTCAGCCTGAACATGCTCTAAGCTCTTGACCGTTCTCCTGGCATGTGTGGTAGAGTGGAACATGTGTCTGTAAGTAAGAGTTGGGTAGGATAATGAATGGAAACGGAAGATCGCGTGCGGTCCGTGGCCCCTTTGTACGGGCACTGCTCCGACATTCACCTGGTATTGATCGAATAAACCATGGAAGACTACCGATCAGAGCAGCCCGCCGTTAGAACTCTTGCTCCATACAGCGACAGAACTCGGCCTAGTTATTTGGCTGCGTCGAAAATCCTACCACCGTCGCCACTCGAACCTAGGACCTCCAGGTCAGAGGCACCGCAGTCCGAGCCTAAGTCTATAGTTTCTTAGATAGGTGCTATTCGACAGGCTCCCCTCCACCCGATGCTCCCCTCTACTCGTTACATTCGGTGAGCTTCCCCTCCACCCGGCGGCGGGGCGGAGGGGAACCTCACCGTATGTAAGCCCGCGAGCGATCCATGCCCGCGCGTCTCTCCCCGAAAGTCACTGTACGATAATTGTGCCTAGGACGCGTCATGTCTCTAACAGCCTATACTCTTCACTGCATCATTACTTGTTATCCCTGTTACGAAATGAATATATAACTAGGTGATTATAAGGGAACGACCAATTGAGAAATGTAATGGGTTGTAATGGCAGCAAGTTTGTTTTGGGAGAGGCTACCTAGAGTTAGTAAGAAATGAACGCTTGAAAGGATGTCCAGATATTTGAAGCGAAATTCATGTTAAATACCCAACTAGTAGCGTCTTCAATAGTTAAGAAGATTAGAGAAAATTTGGAGAAGGTATCCGATATAATTAATGAGTACAAAACAAGATATTCTCAAAAGTGGAACAGGTAACAGTTTGCCGATGGATTAGCCATCCAGAACTTACGAACAATATATTTTCTTTTGGAACTTGAAGTGATTTATTTGACATTAACTCAAGAGCGAGGTGATCGGATAGCGACGTTGGTTAAATGAAAAGCAGTGGCAGCTGAATTATATTGGAGACACCCACGATGGCGGGCGCCTTTGGGAGCGTACACAGTTGCGGGACGGAAGTTCAATAGATACGTAATAATCCTTTTATTTTTCTGTAGCAGTTTCGTAACGGGAACAGCGGTCTTCTCCAGACGAGGGCCTTTCAACTCCCACATGGCGTGGAGGAGACCATTAGAGTGGCGCACCCTCTTCTAGCACTTTCTTATAGGAACTAAAATACGAACTGCTGCAAGTGATACTTAAAACGTGCGTAGCTGCTGCGTGGGTTCGCGAGATGCAAACAGGCGCGTATGTCACAAAAGATAGCGCCGATGTTCGCGCTTTCTTCAGAGGTTTCTTGTATGCATATTTTATAAATAATTGAATATTTAGAAGACACGTCTCGTATTTCTCACAAATTAGGGAATTTTTATGGGCGGAAGTTGGCGAATGTAACCTGCAGCTGTACCCGGCGACATTAGCGCCTCCTACCCTAGCACCCTGCAGCTTTTTGTCTCTGATTTTGATGGAGGGTTCATAAGTCCTACCGGGAGCGGCAGGATTTTCGACACTAGTTTTCCAGCTACATCGAATTCAGTTGCTGTCTGGAGAATTTTAGCGTCCGGCTGCTCTGATCGATAGTTTTCCATGGTTTCTCCGATCAACACCGAGCCAATGCCGGAGAAGTACCCTAAGAAACGGGCCACGGACCTCGTGCGATCTTTCCTTCCTCTTTCTTGTCCTATCCTCACCCCTTACACACACACACTTACACTAACATGCACATTACTATCACATATGGCGGAGACGGGTCGGGGCTTAGAGCTTTTCCCGGCTAGGGCGGTGTCTCGCTGGTGGGAGATACCTGGTTCCGGAAAACTCCACTAGTCAAAGATGGGTTCGGCGCCGGATCTCGCCATCCAGTGGGGGAAGTTCACCGCCACCTCCCGATGAAAGAAACATGCACTACATTTACGGGACTAATGACCTCAGTAGTTGACGCGCCCGGAATCACTAACAATCAATCAAATCAATCAACAAATATATCAATCAATCAATCAAAGGTCCTTCTCCAGACGGTTTGCAGACCCACTGTGCGGGGCGTGAGTCGCGCCCGGTTGCTAGGTCGCGCTGCGCCGCGCTTCGTGAGACGGGTCGTTGCCGTGTCGCGTCGCGTCGCGTCGCGTCGCGTTGCGGGCGGACTCGCCCGTCTCGGGTTTGTGTTTCCGCGGCCGCAGAGCTCCTCCGCTGCTCCGCGCGATGGGGGTGGTGGCGGGGGCGGCGGCGTCTCGGGAGGGCGGGAATCCGCGCTTAGCGGTGGAAACGGGAGGCGCTGTTCCCCAGGCACGTCGTCTGTGCTCTGTTCCGACCTTGAGAGAAATGTCCAAAACCCGCCTCGTGGCGGCGAGGTCGCTCGCCCGTCGCTGCGGATCCATCTACATCTTCTATATAAAACGCGGTAAGTGATTATTTACCGTTTTGGAGCGCATCGATTACTGTGCTCAGTACACTGGAAAGTAAAGGGCGTGTTATAATACGGGAGGTAATAGGTTTCTTCTTCCACTGGTACTTGAGATCCGCTGCCCTCACAACTGCTTGCTGGTTTCTTCCCCCCCCCCCTTCCAGGAAACCCGCGCAGTCCGCAATTTCAGCCAGGTTCAGCTCTAAGCGCTCGACAGGGCTTTCGACATGAGTGGTAATGCGGTGCATGTGTGTGTGTGTTAGAAAGAGGGAAGGATGATAAAGGAAGATCGCACGTAGTTCATGGCCCGTTTGTTCGGGTTCTACTCAGGCATTCGCCTGGTGTTGATCAGAGAAACCACGAAAGACTACCCAGACGCTAGATTGAGAATTACTACCTTCATGGATAAATGAAGTACATATACAAAGAAAAAATTAAAGTTTGCAGATTATGATTCAGAAATCAGCAGATTTACATGCAACTTGCGACAGATGTTGCTATGCACATTGACATATACAATTCGAAAATGGTACATGTCTATTTATCCTTTCTTACTGTCTCAAGTCTTCGAGTCTCTGGAGGAACAAAAGTCAAGTTTGGTACGCCGTTAACACAATTTTGTCATTTGGACTGTGTTTTATATTTTTGGAGGGTACGTCCACTCTGTGGCACCGTTGTTAGTCATAAATGTTCAAAGTTGGATCTCAATATGAATCTATTTTCACTTGGTTTAAAAAATGGTTAAAATGGTTTAAAAAGTGTGGAATGTTCTTACGAATCTAACCAGTAGAACCATCCATCTTGTAGTTTGATTGTGGAAAAAGCGTTCAAGTTTTTATTTATTGTTTTGTCAACAAAAAGGCCGAGTGCAGTTAAGATGAAAAACAACTGATAGCCGCATATACCTTACACACATCTTTATCCCGATAAGATTTCAGTTTTTTTGTTATTATTTTTCTTTAAATCAGAAATGTTCAGGTCGCAGGCAAGCTAACTAGTTTTCCAGAACTGCAAGCAGAGCAATGGGCGCTTGATTTAAAACAAGTGACAAAGTGTTCCGTGGTGGCAGAACGCCACTAGCTGTCTGGTCCATTACATTCTTTTGTCGAAGTCAGTAGCCACTTACTGACCCAAAAGATAAATTAATTACCATTTCCTCTACTAAAGAAATGAAATGGGCCATTAAAATGAAATACATTAGTCATATTTGAAACTGACACTCAGAATTGTAAGTAAAATTAATCATTTAGAATCAAAGAGATTTTGGTACCGTAATCGCGTTACTTAATGCAATTATTGCAAACTTACTACGTTCAAGTTAGAATGTTTAAATGGCTAAGATTTTTATGTGTTGAACGAGCTCTCCTCTAGTTAGAGACAGTTATAAATTTATTTCACATTATTGCTATAGTCAACAAATTACAAAATGATTTAATAAAACAAAAGCAAATCAAAGTAATAGCTATTCAATTGTATTTCGGCGCTGGGTCAAACATTTTTATTAAAGATACAAGATAGAATTTGAAAATAAAATAAACATGAAATAATGTAATAAGTAATAAAGTATATAAACAAAATTCAAATGCCAGTTGTTTAATAAAAAACACCGGAAAAACCTATTTTTGTAGGAAGTCACTATTTTTCGATATACTTCGAGCACACTTTGCGCTTCCATTCTCCGCTTCAGCATTCGCGTTAACACCCCTTTCTCGATTTGCAGGGGAAATGAGAGCGGAGTGTCTCCCAAAGTTTTGACATCATCCTTCTTTGCTAATCCCGCTTCTTCAAAACCATAACGTGGTAATTAAAATAGGTCTCTAAATATGTTGGTCAATGACATAATTCGATTCACTTCAAACACCAGTATCCTTATTAGGACAAATTACAGAAAATTCGTGGAATAACTGCATCGTAGTTTCCGAACACAAGCAAAAATTATACTCTTTGCTGCTCAGCTTATTACCCTTTCAGATTGTTACTTCTAGTCTATTACCTGGAAGTCACATTCTCTCTCTTGTTATTTGTATTCATGGCGGGGAGACATCTCCAAACTAATATATAAAGACTAATACAATAATATATTCCGAAATGTTCATACGTTAAAGAGTTTTGGACATGACTTCAAAATTGGAGACTCTGCGAAGAACTTCGAGTTACCTCTTGCTATGAATGGAGTCGCGGTGCATTCTTAAGAAAGCCACGCAAGCCCGCAAAGGAGGATAATAAATCTTTCCGATTTTTTACTCTCTTTAGATCTGCTTTTAGACCGATACGCGAAGAAAAGTGAAGCTATTGGTCTCCAACGTCGATGAAATGGGGTGGAAGATTGACTTTCGAAAATCGATATGTGGAATTGAGTCATACATTTTAAATATCACGAGTAAGTGAATTCCTCGACGGGTAGAATCTCTTTCGATATTGAGACTATTTTTCGGATTGTTCTAGCTTTTGAAGATTACAAATATACCAGTTTTTGTTCAAGTAACTTTTCTAACAGAATTTTCTTCAAATTTGTAGCGATGTTTATAATTAAATAAGTTATCACATCTTCACACTGATAGAATCATTTCTATTTTCTTCTCAGGTTTTTCTTTATCCTGACAACACGAAGGTATTAAAGTATCCTGGCATGATATGAAAATTGCTACCAGTTAGTGCAGAATCTTGTTTACTTCGAATTACATAACAGACTAATATTTGTGAATCAATATGGTTGCTCCAGAGGACTGTTTTGGAGAGTGAAATCTCTGGTACATGCTCGGATTTCGGATGTCATGTGTTTTACATTCAATTCCACTACACAGTTCACAGAAACTGATTCCAACAGTTCATGTTTCAATTTGTGTAACGTCTGGTAGTATCTTGTTTGTAAACATTATTCCAAAACTAGTTTCCACTTTTATCAGCTAATAAAATTTTGGCAACGAACGTTCGAATTCTTTTCTCGGAACAACTTCAGTCTATACAACGATACATAACCTCATTTTGGTAATAATACTCGTCAGAGTATTGAAAATTAGAATTATGAATGAGAATTATTGATTGAAAATGAGAATTATTGATTTTGAAAAATCTGTTTTACAACTTGATTCTTCAAATTACTAGAAGTCATAAAAGAAATATGTGGTAATGTACTATGTATAATTATCATCTATTTAGTACGTGTTTGCGATTTAAATAATGAACGCAGAATTCTTTATTGGCAGACATTATAGAAAAGTGTCACCACCAATATGAAACTATGTAGTAAATATAAACACTATCCGCGTCAATCATCCTGTTGTAATCGAATCTCCCATATCTCAAGTTGCCACACATGTTTTCATGTCCTGTTACGAAGGCGGCCTCCTTCCAAGAAGGCACTTGGTTTGGAGGCGTATTGGAGCGCCCTGTAGCAAATCTCTGCTTCTGGGCCATCCCAAGTCTCGGTCTCCGCTTCTGCCTCCTCCCCTGCGCCCGCGCCGCGCAAGCGACTGCGCTGAATGCGCGAGGGGAATTAGGAGGGGCGCCGGCGCCAGCCGATAACCGCGCGACGCACCCAGCACCCGCGGCGCTCACCTCCGCTACCACCTCCACACTCCGCCCTCTACCCTCGCCCTCCGCCCTTCGCCCTGCGCCGCTCACCTACCTCGTCCTCCTCCCTCGCCCCTCGCCCTCCGCCCTCGTCCGCTAACCTCGCCCTTGCCCTCGCTCTCCACCTTCCGCCCCACGCCACCGCCCACCGCTCTCGCCCTTGCCCTCGCTCTCCGCAATACGCCCTCGCGCTCCGCCCCGCCTACCGCCCTCGCCCTCCGCCCTTGCCCTCGCCCTCCGCCTCTCGCCCGCCCTCCGCCCTCCGCCCTCCGCCCTCCGCCCTCCGCCCTCCGCCCTCCGCCCTCCGCCCTCCGCCCTCCGCCCTCCGCCCTCCGCCCTCCGCCCTCCGCCCTCCCCCCGCCCTCCGCCCTCCGCCCTCCGCCCTCCGCCCTCCGCCCTCCGCCCTCCGCCCTCCGCTCCGCCCTCCGCCCTCCGCCCTCCGCCCGCCCTCCGCCCTCCGCCCTCCGCCCTCCGCCCTCCGCCCTCCGCCCTCACGCCCTCCGCCCTCCGCCCTCGCCCTCCGCCCTCTACCCTCGTCCTCCGCCCTCGCCCCTCGCCCTCCGCCCTCGTCCGCTAACCTCGCCCTTGCCCTCGCTCTCCACCTTCCGCCCCCCGCCGTCGCCCCCCGCCGTCGCCCTCCGCTCTCGCCCTTGCCCTCGCTCTCCGCATTACGCCCTCGCGCTCCGCCCCCGCCTACCGCCCTCGCCCTCCGCCCTTTCCCTCGCCCTCGCCCTTACTCCTCGCCTTCCGCCCTTGCCCTCGTCCTCTGCCCCCTCTTATCGCTCTCACACTCGCCCGCCGCCCTTCCTCCTCGCCCTTCCCCTACGCCCTCTTTCCTCGCCCTTCTCTTTCCTAGCCCTCGCCCATCGCTCCCCCCTAGCATCATCGCTCTTCTCCGCTCCTCTGGCTCTGTTGCGGCTTTCATCCAATGGAGCGCTCAACCCTCCACCTCCGCCACGACACTGAGACCTCTTCCGCAACCTCTTTCCTCTCTTCCTTTTTCTTTCCACGCCACCATTCGTCTTCGCATCCTCCGTCTCTACAGTCCATATCATAAACGCTGTCTGCCTTTCCTACTTCCACCTTCCTTTCTTCCGCCACTGTCACTATGTTTCCTTTCGTCTATGGCCTATTTTTACTTTCTCTCTCCATGCCGTCCCTACTAATTTTCCCTTTTTCTGCGTACACGTCGGTCATCCGCATTTCTGCTGTTATCTCAATCCTTTTTTTCTATTTAATTCTTATTTTCCTCCACAATTATAGTCTTCTTTAGTTCGTTATTACATTTTTCTTTTCCAAAAAACCTTATTCTTCCTTTCCTACAGAATTGTTCCCTTGTGTAGTGCCAACTTTTGTCTACACCCTGTAAATCCTTCTCCGCCCTTTCCCTCTTTTTTATTTTCTTCCCCTTCATATCTTTCCTATCTCCCGTCCTGAACGCCTACCTTTGTCAATTGATTCCATCCCAGCCCAGCTCCCCTCGAACCTTTCATTCCCCCTGTCATTTCCTTTCTAGCAATCGCCTCTCTATAACAGTCTCTACGCCGTCTCCCCTGTAGCCACCATCCCTCTGCTGCTGTCGTCTGCTTAGCATAACAAGGCCCCTGACACCGTAGAAGCAGTTCGCTCTGACGTGCAACGCTGGCTCTGAAGGTGTTAGTGATGGTGGCGGTGCAGGAAAGGCTTGTGTGTGTGTGTGTGTGTGTGTGTGTGTGTGTGTGTGTGTGTGTGTGTGTGTGAGTGGGTGTTTTCAGCACGTGCGCAGGTAAAACGCTACCGTGTGTTTTGAGAGGAAGAGCGTACAAAGGTAAATATATACGCGAAAGAAAACATGATAGGAGGAGGCCAAAAGGGCCTTAGATTTTCAAAAGCAGCATTTAATAGCCATTTTTCCTTCCAATTCACGCTAGGTTTTTTACTTTTTTTTAAGTCTATTCATCACCCACGTTAATTCCCTAGAAATAATTCTTCTTATTTTGTGGCATTACTCACCGCATATTCATGTCAGTCAATTAGTCGTTCTCTTTTGAAACAAAATTGAATGAAAACTACGGATTTCACTTGTGTGAAGTTAGAAGTTCCATGAAAGTGGTAAATATTGCGATACCCCTTTCATGTCCTTAAATTAGTTGATTAAATGGAGGGATTTTAAAACATTTATTATTGCCTATTTTACCTATGATAAATATATTACAAAAGAAATAAAATTCATGAAATTTAATGTTATCGCCGAATTGATGCATTGAAAGTTATTCATTTATATTATTATACGCTATGTGGGAATGGGATTTCATTGACAGTTTGTCGACACAAATAACATTGTGTGTAGCATTTAACTGTGAGATTAAAACAACCGTATTCGTATTATCAATGTGAGCCCCTCTGGTTGCATTCTAGCGACTCGTTACATTTGTACGTAATAAAATACGAAATATTTTCCCTCTACTAATAATGTGCCTCTCAACTCTTCGAATTGATAAATTAAAGAAACCCTTCTCATTAGTCGGCATTTGTATTCATTTGCATTGATTGAGAAAAGCTTTGATGTTCAGCACTTACTGGCTTTAGTTTAAATAGATGATTGACGTGGTGAGTCATTGATTTATTGAAAAATGTGTTGGAAGTGTTGGAAGACAATGTAAAATTCCAAAAAGGAAATCCCTTGAACGGTAACGCAACCACGATTTTTCTACTGGAAGAGCTGTGGATGTAGTGTCGAGCAGATTTAATGTTTTCTTTTACATAATTTTTCATTGTGCTTTATTTTTAATATTGTTGCTTTATTTTCAATACCGTGGACCCAATTTTTGTTCATTTGTCGATTGTTTGATTAATTGTTTCATTAGTGATTTCTGGCGCGTCAACTGCTAAGGTCATTAGTCCAGTAAGTGTACTGCATGTTTTTATCGCGGGGGATGGCCGTATTTTTTCCCCGCTGGATATCGAGATTCGCTGTCGACCTACGTCGCCTTGCGGATATTTTCCTCAACCAGGTCTCTCCTACCAGTGTAGAACCGCCCCAGCCGGACAAGCTCTAAAAAAACACCCGACTGGCCTCCTGCCAAGTGTGGTAGTGTAGTGCATGTGAGAGTGTGTGTAAATAAGGTATGAGGATAGGCAAGAAAGAGGAAGGAAAGATCGCGAAAGGTCCGTGGCCCGTTTGTTAGGATACTGCTCCGAGATTCGCCTCGTGTCAATCGGAGAAAACTCGTAAAACTACCTGTTAGAGTAGTCATTATCCTCCAGACAGCGACTGAATTTGACAATTTGACAGCTGGCAAGCTAGTCTCGAAAATTCTGCCACCGTCGGGGCTCGAACCCCAAGACCTCCTGGTCAGTCACTGTAATGACGTCAGTCGATGCAGTGAGCTACCATTGGCGTTTTCAACTCGATGAATTTTCGAAAATTGCCGTTTATTTGTTTGGCGTCATCGCATATCTTCAATATTGTAGTTATACAAAGACGCCGAAAAAATTAAATTGCAATTTTTGAAAATTCATCAAGTTAAACGAAAATTGGACTTACGCCGTTCTTATCAGCGTACTTTGCTCTTTCCAAGAAGGAAATAAAGAGGAAAAGCTGTATTGTATGTATTGATGTAAAGTACTATTATATGTGTTGTCGGCTTGTGGGGAAAGGGTTACATCACATGAAAACTAGTAAAAACTACATGCGTGAAAAAGGTATCGGTTTCTGGGCTCCCCTTGAGTGCGCCACTGCCCTTGATAAAGAATATTACTTTAAATTTTAATGTTGGATTTTCTAATATACAAATCCATTCGTTTTATTTTGCCACTTATGTACCCTCGTTATATCGCTAGGTGTGTTCAATCTCTTAAACGCCCGTTAAAACAATTCAGTGTAAATTATAAACTGAAACACATTTTTATTGTATAGTGCCCATGGAATATCGTTATATAACTGTGTTAATTTTGTGCCTCGTTTGCATTTTCGTATTGTCCGCGCCAAAACGTCAATTCCACAAATTTCTCATTCCAGCGCCTGGCCGTATCCAGTCCATTTCATATTACACGTGAAGAGGGCCGTGGTTTTTCCTATTTCGTTTCACCAACATCAGCATCGGCAGAAAAGCAATTTTGCATCCTGTTAAATTTTATCACGCACAGTAGTCTGCAGTGGGCATAAAGTGCTTGATGAAATTAGAGCTCTGCTCCCGACGTAATTAGCAGGAGCACGGAAAGCGCCCTCTAGACGGCTGTTGCGGCTTTTTGGCGCCCGCTGCTGCCCTGAGCGGCGCGGGGGAGCTAGGGGCCGTGAGGGTCTGCGCGCAGCGGTAGAGTGGCTGTCTCGTTTACGAGGAGACACGCCCACCACGCTCGAGGTGGAAATTGATGTAATGTTATTTATGTATTACATGTTTTTATGTATGTATAGTTTATCTCTGTATGTCTATGTATGAGTGTATGTTTGTATGATATGAATGATGGTATGTATGGTGTGATATGGAATGAATGGTATGCTTGTATGGAAAGTAAATTATCTTTGTACTGATTACATTTTTAGATTTATTATGCGTCAAAAGCTTTGAAATGAGAATTGTTTAGAAAGGACATTCGGAATTTGTGACTAGACCTTTAAAAGAAATGACTCAGGTGAAATGTGTTTAGTGATAATAGTGAACATTTCTGTTTGCATAGATATATACATTGCAGATTAATAGGGAGTATTTGAAGTGCTCTTTCGTATTTTTGGAAAATAATGAGAGTAGGAACTATATTATTAATAAGCGATTAGAAATAGAGACTGCACCCAGAGATTATGTGAAATGCGAAAACATATCTGGAAATAAGCGTTAAAAGTGGACGATATTAAAACGTTAGAGGAATTTGCAAATGAATTCAGAAAGAGTGAATGAAAAGTGATTTATTTCGCTCAGTAATGTTCTTCAGCGCTTCCTACGTAGATACGTTGAACACCAATTTCACTACCTTCATAGACCGCATAATTATGAAAAGATACAACAAAAAACTTCGTGATATTTTGAAACTATTGGTCCAATTTAAACCGATAGTACTCTGAACTTCTACAAGACCTGTCTATTTAAAACAGCTTTCAAATAATGTTTGAATTATATTGTGTTTGTACTGAACGTATCTCAGAATTTGATGTAAGACCAACCAACATGAATGGCAACATTGCGGCTTTGTTTTTGTACATTCAGATCGTGGTTCTAGGAGCTCTTGCGCTGAGGTTCCTCTAAAGGAAGAATTCGTTCCGCGACACCTAATCACATCATCTGAACAACCATCTCTTCCACGCAGCTTCCTTCCTCGCTAGCGGGTATAACGTTTCCTATCGCTTGCTTCACTACTTCCGAATCCGCCGCGAGGCCGTCTTCGCCTTTGTGGCACCTGAGACGTCAGCCGCGGCGAGCCGCCACGTGCTGCCGCGAGCGACGCGAGACGAGCCCCACTCCAGAGCGCGCGCGAGGCGCGAGCTCGACGTCTTTTGTTTCCGGCGGTGGCGACGGCGTGCGGCGGGGTGTCGGAGACGCGGTAGCGGGTTGGCACCGTCATCGTCGTTCCCACCGTCGCTGCCGGCGTCACCGCCGTCGCTGCGCCGTCGCCGCCACCGCCACCACCACCGCCACCACCGCCGCCACCACCGTCGCCATCACCATCATCATCGTCCCGGTCCTGGTTCCCTTCTCCGGCCCCGGCCCCGGCCCGTCCTCATCCCCGTCACACTCGCCGTCGCCACCGCCTCCGCTCACTTCCAGCCGCCCCTGCCGTCACCGTCACCGTCGCCGTCCACGTTCCTGTCCGTCACCGTTACCCCCGCCGTCGTCCCCACCATCACCGTCACCTTCACTGTCGCCGTCACCTTCACTGTCGCCGTCACCATCGCCATCACCGTCATCTTGTCGTCGCCATCGCCGTCGCCATCGCCGTCGCCATCGCCGTCGCCGTCGCCATCGCCGTCGCCATCGCCGTCGCCGCCGTTGCCATCGGCGCTGCCGCCGTAGCAGCAGTAGCAGCAGCAGCAATCACTGCTGGCGTTGTGGGGCTCACAAAACGCGTCCGTTTCTTGCAGGGCGCTACAATGCGCTCCGCGGCCGCATTGTGGTGGCGGCGCTGCGCTGCACCGCTCCGCGCCGCGGGCTGACGGCGCTTTGTCTCCGGTTTGACAATTGGCAGCCGCTCGCGAAACGACGCGAAGCGACGCGCCTTGCGCTGCTCTGGAATGCGCGCCGCGATCGGGCTTTCGCAGCTAATGACGTCTCGTGAGAGCGCTCATTGCCTTGGCAAATCATTATCATCAGTGGTGCAAGTAAGAGTTTTTAATAGGGCCGGTGGTACAATGCCCAGACGACTTGATGTTTTCTTACATAGAAGTTTTTATTCGGCCTGAATTAAAAATGTATTTTTATTTGTTGATATACTGTTATTTATATCGTACTGTATTCAGAGATTGAATAATTTTCGGCTCCACATACTTGTATTTTTTAACCTATGAGTTGTGTGTGCGGCTTGGGTGGAGGGGGCTAATATGCAATGTTACTCACTTCGGGGTGCCACTGGTCATTATCACTACATTACTTTAGTAGAAAAGATACGCTTTGCGTCCGTCACATTCCAAACAGTATTAACAAATAAGGTGATACGGTGACGAATTGTACTTTGATTTTATAAATAATAAGAATGCGTTGAAAAAACGCGTCAAAATTCGCAAATTGCTGACGCAAATACAATCCCTCAATACATCTTTGCTTAACGCTCTTTTTCTTGACATAGATTTTAACAAAAGCTGTATTCTACAGTCTTAAAAATTCGCTTTCGATACCGCAAGCCACGAGAAATGTTCTTCGCACAGTCATCTACACAGATATTTTAGAACCTGTTATGGTTATAGTGTGTTTCGACAGTTTACGGCTACCCCAATTTCGTGGTAAGACATTTGCGAATTTCCGATTTTCTTTTGTTATATGTTAATTGGATGTTAGGGTTATATAATTTACAAGTAAATATGGTTTGCTAAACATTTTTGGTCTTCAAACGGAGGTTTTTTGATATGCGAGTTGTTGCACGAGTATGGTACTATTTTATTGTTTATGAATATGAAGTCGTTAATTATGTGATTCAGATTTATTGAAACCTTATTGGGAATTGTCTTCCCACTGTTTGACATCGCCCCAAGGTCAGACCCTTCTCTCATAAAGATACATACATACATTTATTTGAACTGCAATTGGGTATGATCCGGTGGCAGTTAAATAACAATATTTGCTTATTTATTTCTGTGTGAAGAAATAGCCAGTAATTCTTATTTCCTGTTAGAGTTGTAAGACTAATAACATATTGGGCGCGCAATGGATTAATGCATTCATTCCTTAGGAGGGAACATATTTAGTTTTTTAATATTGCTTTCAGTTTCAGTTTTCATGTGTGTTGTTGCCCAATAAAGCTACTTGCAAGATCAGAAAGTGAATTCTAACACCATTGTCTGATAAATTTACAAACGTCAAAACAATGAGACAGAGGGACTGTTGAAAGGTAACGTTTCAATGATTATTTTCACAACCACCTTCTTTCGCCGCGAATACAACGCGTTTACTCTCGGGGACAATGCCGTTCTTTGGCTAACTAGTCGAGCTGTGGAGTTCCGTTGACAAGCGAGTTCAGACGCTTGTCCGTATGCTTAACACAAAAGAGTACGTGTATTCAGTTGGCGCGTATGCCAGTGTCGGTAGTACGCGTTAAAGGAAAAATAGAACTACAAACGTGACCAATGTGACTACTGTTATTCATTGTTCCTTCCACTGATGCTGAAAGACATGTTTATAGAGCAGGACTGTTACCTATCTACTACTCGACCATTACTGACTTTATGCTTCATTATCCAAATATATTACGAGTATTATGATTTGCTACCCATTGCTCGATTAATACCATCTTGTTTAAATCCTATTTTGGAGCAAATTCATCTAAGTAATTATTTGACCAGTAAGATCTATTTTCTAGATTTCATTCAATTCAAATGTAATACATTCATTGGAATCACAATTTCCCCTGCATTTTGTGATAATAGGCGACTGGACAGATTGACTTCGAAATTATCTTAAATTGAAGATCTCGGTGCACAGACCCGCAGAAACTGTTTCAGTCATCCATATTCTTGCCTTGAATATTCATAATTTCTCCTGAATGATGTAATTTCGAAACGGATGCTAGCGCAGAACGCTGTTACGTTCTTCGGCGAACAGCGAAACCTTCCTACTGAATCTGACGTGCAAACTCAGATTCAATGGGAAATATTTCAATGGCCATATTACGTGTTTGGCGGATCAGGATGTACTTTGTAGTGAACTGATGTAAATAGTTGCATGGTTTTACATTAAGTATTTTGTTAGTTTTGCTTTTTCACAACTGATTCAGCTTATAACACGAGTAGTAATGTAAGGTGAATAGGTCTCTACCAATAGCTGTTATTTTTTGCGATATTTAGCTCAAAAATACCTCCGAATAATGATGCAACCACTATTGCTCCAATGGCTTCGAAAACCCTGCGTCAAAACTGGAAACTCAAAATGGTGGGCTGCGGAGTGCAAATGCTGCCGAACAGTGATGTAGTTACTGGAGATGCGAATGTCGCGGACCTGGGATACTGCTGGCCTGGGATACCCCCACCTATCGCAGACCACCGCCGCGGCCATGTGGCTCTTGCGGGCATGTGGGCGCGTCCCAGAAGTCCCAGCGTTTTTCTGCTTCTGGAGGTTTCCGGCGCCGCGCCGATGGACGGCGAGTAAACCGCAATGTGGTTACGGGATGGCCGTTGGGTGCAAGTCGCGTCAGTAGCTTTCGCATTAAGCTCCTTGATCGTTTTCCAGTCTCAGCTTTTCCTCAATACTTTTGATTTTGTTCTTCTCCACAGTCAATTTCTCTATTGTTTCTTGCGTACTGATTTTTTCTATGTTGAACACATTTTTTTTATTTCCATTTATTACTATCTCGTACGTTTTCTTCCGTTCGGTTCTTCTATTACCTTTCCAGCATAGTCTTTTTCTTTTCATTACTTTTAGTATTTCATCAATACTATCACACGCAATACATTCCGATATCAGTTATGCATTGTCAGAAAGTGTAAAACAATACCAAACTTTCTTTGTTCTATGAACAATCCGAAATGTTGGAGGCCTTTCGCAATCGATTCGCTTTTTCTCGCCAGCGATTCCTTCTTTTGTTGCTGAAGTGAAACTTAACTTTTCTTTCTGTTTAATGAAAAACATAGAAACCCTTTGGAAAAGAAGTGGAAATTACTTTTCCGCTACAGAGGTGTGTCAGGCGGACGCGCAGAGGCGTGGAAGTTGGCTGAAACGAACGGAAAAGCGTCGTCACTTCCCGTAATTCGATGCCTTGGAAGTCATTACCGCAGGCCTCCGCTGAAGGCGCGCAATTGGCAAATGGGGCGCGCGCGAACGCACTCATCTGCGCGCGCATCTCCATTACGCCGCGCGAACGGCGGGCGAGCGGGCGGGCGGGCTTCGTTCTTTCTGGCAGGACGGGGGCGGGGCGGGGGAAGCGGGAGAAGTTCGTCAATTGGTGCAAATTCCAATTAGCGCCTACGAGCGGCGCCGCCGCCTCGGCGACGTGGGCTTCCGCCCAGACGCACGGCCGCGCCGCGCGAGGCGCCTCCCCAGGCCAACAGCCTTACTCTGCAGAGGGAAGTAATTCTGGTGAATAGTTGGAGAGTCCATTGTTGACGCAAGAACGACGAGAGCAGTCATTGTGACGGGTTTGAAGTTTGTTTTCTTTTGTGTCTATGCTTATTGATTTATTGTTATGATATTTTGTGTCTTAATATTAGAGAATATTCTATAAAATGACGAAATATAATTATTATCGAAATTTTAGTTTTCGAGATAATAGCTAATTCTTCGTGGTTTATCTTCAACGATGGATAGCCGTCAAAATGACTGCTCGATTTGAATGCGATTGGGACGACGAAAAATGGCAGAAGTTCTCACTGTCAAATCTTAATCCACAGGCTCAACTCTCCAAGTGTTTTATAACATCGTCGATTGAGCTGGAATCGATTCTTGTATTGTTTATGAAACTATCGTCCATTCTTCTTCCTTTGTCATACTTCTTGTTGTCTCTCCGACCTTTTTCCGCCCGCTCTTTTTCTTCCTCGTCACGTCCTTCTCTTCCTCCTCTCGTCTTTCTTCTTCTTCCTCCTCTCCCAGTTTTTCTTCTTCCTTCATCCATCTCCCTCCTCTCTCGTGTCACGTGCCTCCTCGTCCGTATATCCGATGGCCGTCGTCCGTCTTCCGCGTCTGCTTCTGCTGCGGCCGTCGTCAATTACCGGCGGGGCGTGCGGTGTGGCGTCGGCGCCTAACGACCTCCGACCGGGTGGGTCGCGCGCGCAAGGCCAGGCGCCGTGGGTGCGGGGGCGGTGGAGGGGGCGGGGCCTGGGATCGATGCACGTCGCCCGCACGCCTACCCGCCCGCCTACCCGCCCGCCCACCCGACCGGCTGCCCGACCGACCGACCGACCGACCGACCGACCGACCGACCGACCGACCGACCGACCGACCGACCGACCGACCGACCGACCGACCGACCGACCGACCGACTGACCGACCGACCGACCGACCGACCGACCGACCGACCGACCGACCGACCGACCGACCGACCGACCGACCGACCGACCGACCGACCGACCGACCGACCGACCGCCCGACCGACCGCCCGACCGCCCGCGCGACCGCCCGCCGGATCGTCAGACTCCCACCGCGCCGCCTGGCACTCTTCTTCAGGGAGGTGGAGGGGCGGCGCCGCGCCGCCTGAGAGAGAGCCTCGTTAGGAATGCTGCGGTAAATACGAGAGGAGACAAGTTTAACGTATTCGCAACACGCGTTCGAAATACTGCGTTCGGGTCGGAACAGCAAATGAAGTTGAATACTACAGTTCTATGGGCGAGTGTGCCTGAATATTGCAGAATACTTAAATAAAACTACTGTATTAAATTTAAATAATACATGAAACCCTCATTCACACGAATCCCTAGGGACCGAAATAATCGAAGTTCGTATCATACTAATTCGTGTTATCCGAGTATTATAAACGTTTGTATTATCCTAATTCATTGCCGGGGCCGAAGATTTGTTCGTGTTACTGCGAAATTCGTGTTAAGCGAGGGTTTGCTGTATTTTAATCAATTAAAAATATATTTTTACATAATAAATACAAAATGTGCAATTTTTCAAGATTATGCGTTAGAAGATATTAACATTGTAAAAATAAATTTTGTATTTTTTGTTGCTGTTTATACAGAATAAATGATTTCTATTCCTAAGTTGGTCGTTAGATTCTCTTAGACACTTCCAAAGCGCAGCATAGCTTTGGGTTACTAAACGCACGTGCTTCGGGGTTTAAAGCATATTTATCTATCCTAGATTCATTTTCCCAGCAAAGAAGTGGTGTCTCTGATGTAGATAGTTCTTTAAAGAACACGAGATGATCTTAGTTATCTTTCTAAGACAAATCTATTTTTATCGCAAACGCAAAATTGGAAATAAACTGGAATAAAATGGAGGGATGGAATTAATAATTGGTTAAGAATGAATAACTATAGTGGAATGCTTTCTATTTACATCAATAAAATTTGAGTATGTGTTAATTTTCTTTTAAATTAGAGCATTGAAAAGATGTTTCTATTAATATTCAAGGCATTTGTTAAAACAAATTGTATTATTTTTATTGAATTTAACTGTATTATTTTCAATGTTCATTAGTGCTTAATTCAGTTAATGTTTCTGCGAGTGCCGCGCCATCTTCTAACCCGCGAAAGGCTCACAAGGCCTTGAGGCAGGACGTAACTACTGGCGCGATGCGTCGGCGAGCCAGCAGGAGTGTCGCTTGGGGCGGTGTGGGGGCTGAGGCAGAAGGCCCGCCCGCCGCGCCGGCAGCACGCGGAGCCTTGGGGGATGCCCCTTGCAGCCGCGACTGCCTCCGAGGCACGCCGCCCGCAGAAAGAGCTTTGCGGCAATGCGATGTGTCGCCCTTGTTGGTCTTCCATGGGGCATGCATCTGTGTTTTCAGTGTGGATACATAAATAAGAGCCATTTTGTTTTCATTAAAAGGTCATAACTGCGCGTGAATTTCGTTTACTTACGTTTGAAGTCCACATCCCGTTGTGCGTTCTCTTTTTCTTTCAATTCTTTTCTCATTTTACAGAATAGGAAAAAGAAATTGACAACATATTCGATTAAAATACCACTGCTAATAAAAATTAACTTCAGAGTATTCGACATCGTGCTACTGATTTTGATACTTTTTGATGAGTAGGCTCAATGAAACTGGACAACAAAATTCTGAACAAAAGAAAGCGAGAAAATATCTGCGAGTTCCTTTTCTGTGATCTTCAATTAATTTTGCTTGAACGCTCCCGGCCGGTCTCCCGGAATATGGTAGTCTAGTACGTGTTACTGTAAGAGTGTGTGTGTGCGTGTGTGTGTGTGTGTGTGTGTGTGTGTGTGTAATAGGAGAGGATATGACAAGGAAGAGGAAGGAAAGATAGCGCGCGGTCCGTGGCCCGTTTGTTAGGGTGCTGCTCCAGCATTCGCCTGGTGTTGATCGAAAAAAACACAGAAAACTACCGATCAGAGCAGCTGGCCGCTAGAATTTTCCTTCAGACAGCGACTGAATTCGACATAGCTGAAAAGCTACTGTCGAAAATCCTGCCGTCGTCAGGACTCCAACCTAGGACCTCCCGGTCAGAGGCACTGCAGTGGCATCAGTTTACGCAATGAGCTAACGCTCCCGGTCGATGTTTTTGAAACATCGATGTTTTGCACCAGAAACCTCGATATATTAACATCGATATTTTGCTTTCAATGTTTTCTTCACATCGATATTTTGTTGCCAAAACATCGATAATTTTATTTTTAATAAAGCAATATCGATGTTTTGCATCATCCTCATTACCACGCTGCATATTTCACCTGTGCAACCTAAGGAAATATGGGAGCTGCTCGCGTTATGAGTGTATTTTATCGGTTGGTTGTCATTGCCTGAATCGATAGTAGTGTTAGAAATGGCCCTCAGACGTTTTGATAGATCGTGAATCAGACTCACATCAAGGGAAGTCCCACACTAACATTACACAGTACTGTAATTAAAATTGGGTAAGAAAATAGCAAGTTTGTCATTCTATATTTAAAACATTGATGTTTTAAACATCAATATTTCTTTGTCAGTGTTTTCATCGAGATCGAAAACCCTTTAGCGATGTATCGATACATCGATGGTCGCGCGCGCGGGCGCCTTCTGGTCGCGAAGCGAGACCGCTGACCGCCCGAGCTCTGGATCACGCTACAAGGTAGAGGGGCTCATCTATATGCATGGATTGTGTAAGGCTTTAAAATCCGCACAGCTGTCCTTCGAAACTCGTTCCGTGTGATTGCTTCAGTAGCCATTTCTTGGATTACCCTTTGCGCGACTCGCCGACGCCGACGCCATCGCCACCATCGATGGGCACACGGCTGTCTCGATCGCAATCTCTGGACGCTCGTGACCAAATGATAGCAAATCGTAAGCATGAATTATTTATTTTTCTGGCACGCGTCAACTACTTACGTCATTTGTTCCGTAAGTGGAGTTGTTATTGTATCCCAGGATAGGATGGTGTTTCTTCCCTGCTGCGTCACGAAATCTAGCGACAACCTACACCTTGATTTGTGGATTTTTCTCTCCTCCAGGTATGCCTTCCAGCTGTGCACAGTTCCAAGCGGTACTAGTTTTCAGCTGCCGACATGTTTGGTTTATAGGAAATCTTAATTTCATTATTATTATTATTATTATTATTATTATTATTATTATTATTATTATTATTATTATTATTATTATTATTAATAATAATAATAATAATATAATAATAATAATATAGTTTAAGGTCTCTCTCACTGTCGGCTTGCTTTTGCGACACAATATCATCGGCAACTGCCGTCTTCCCAGGGGTCAAAACACATTAAATAATTTTTTCACGTTGCCAGAATTTGATGATGAAACGGGTGTTGGATTCGATATTCATGGGGCTGTGAGGAGGCATCCACGTCGCCAACGCAGGATGAAAACATTCGTGCATTACCCGAGAGTCGAATGCATCCTTTAGGTGTAATGCGCATTGGGGTTCACGCCCGAAGACCCTGCTTCATCAGACCAGCCTCGTGATTTTTAATATCTTGTTTAATGTCTGTGTTATTGAATGAGATAGCAATATTAATGACTAAAAATATTCACATAGGTACAATATTAACGTATTTTGATGGAGGGTATTGTTAATATAGTGTTGAATAAGGAGTATGTAAAATTGCTCTCATTATTAAATATTCTTAACACTGTAACGATGTTAATATTTTGGTAGTCAATATCGCTATTTCAAATTAATTTTTATGTCCCGCTTGTGGTGGTGCCCCGCTGCTGGGAGAGTCTTGGTTGGGGGGAACCCCACTAGCCGACAGTAGATGGGCGCAGGATATCGCCATCCAGCGGGGGAAGATCACCACCATCTCCCGAGTAGAAAAAATGCACTACACTTACGGGTCTAATGATGTAAGGTGTTGTTGTGCCCGGAATCACTAACCAACCAGCCAAAATCAAAAACATCCATGTTGTTGTGCCATCCCTAATGAGGGCCTCGCGGCGGCGCCACTGGCGGTGGCAGCAGCGGCGGCGCAGCGCGCGCTCGGGAACACTGCTCGCGACAGCGGAAGCGAACAGACACGAAGTGAACCGGCGGGATATCGACAGTTGCTTTGATGCACATTTTATGACGCTTCATTTAATATCTTTATTCGACGCTGTCACGTTCGTTGAAATGGCACGTGATTTGTGTGAATGCGAGGAGATGTAATAAAAACATTTACTGTGTTTTATTGTTTCTGTCATTTTGATCTCCATTTCGCTTCGATATTTATTTACAATTGGTGTAATTTCTTGATTTAAATCACTGTGAGAAACTAGAACATTTCAAATATGTAAAGAGGATTTCGAAGTCCATCATCATATGAATGTTCGGGAGGTGCTTAGTCCTAAGCAAATTGAATTAAATTTTATTTAATTTAATTGTCGTGTGATAGTGTTAGTGTCTCATTGAAAAAAAAATATATCAAACGTTCGGTTCTGTACACGATTGTCATTTTCTTCTCGAGCTCGTGTTCAATATTCCTTATGTCGCCGATGTCTGGAGTCTTCACATGCTTGTAGAGGGTGTTCCCCAGTCAACACACTAATTATCAAGGGAAATTAACTTTTTAAAAAGAGTTTTTCAAGTCACCTTTCCTGAAAACAAGACGAAAAAATGAGAACAGCAAGACTGTATACTGTTCTTCGAGCGAGATCACACGTTCGCAAAAATGTATGGGAGAACTCGTCAAAAGCTTTATTCTTCTGTCACGTAACCCTGCTTTTTAAATGATGTCGAAAATTCGACACTCCTTGAACACGATCGTGGACCCTGCGAACCACAAGATTAATTGATATGAATACTATCCGTATGTGATTGGGCTACTGAAGCTAAATGTATTTTTTTAGAAACGCCATAACTTCACTAGTATCACGTTAACTGTAGGTCACGGAAGTAGAGTACAAGATCTGCTTCTAATTTATATACACACAGTTATTTAGGATGAGCCATTTTATTTTCACTAACGTCTTCTTCTCTGTCAGATAAATTCATTCTCATTCTCTTATCATTTTGCTGTGTAATGTTTAGTTACCACACGGTAGTTTCTCCTGTTCTGCAATGTCCTGGAGGCTGTGTTTCGAGTGAGTCAAAGCGCTGGAATATTTATAAATATCCTCAATGGCAAAGCCTTTTTCTGATACAAGCGGCGAAGAAACAAAATTAGTAAAATGACGGAATTGGGATGCATATTACGATAGTCCTGAATCGAACGCGATCCTGTCGCGCCAGACATTAGGCCCTCAGAATCTGAAATTTCCAGCCGGTCTTCCAAATGGCAGTACTCTCGCTATTTACAAATTACGTCAATGACCTCCCAAGTCTACATCAGCGCTTCACTCTTGGAAATACACACAACGTTTCGATGACACACGCTGCAGCGAAATGAGGAAATTACAAAAATCACTTTGTATGGGAATCTATGCTTCTGAGACAAAAACGGTTAAAGATTTATTACTGTCGTTATAAGGGACCTGCTCTGTATACCGCAAGTATGCATTTAAGAATTCCAGGTATTGGAAGATCTGGTAACTTCTTATTTGCGTATGTTTCAAAGATTGTCCGACGATTTTCCTTTTGTGTGTCGTGGTTAAGGACGCGGCCTTGAAATTCGCGGGTGAGAGATCGTTCGTCGCGACCAAGGGCACGCCCTCCCCGCCTCCATGCCTCCTGCCTCGTCTCCGCCGCCGGCGCCAAGACGGAGTAATATGGAATGATTTACGAGGGAAGACGGTCTCTGGCGGCGGGCAGTGTCAGGCAGGGCGCCCTGCGACGGTATCCACTCGCGTTTCTCAGTGGCTGTCGCAGAAGCAATCTGCGGAAGGGAGCTGCTGCTTTCCACATGCATTGTAACATTCTGTATGCGCACATGGATTGGAGCTCCGTCTCTACACATATAGTCTGTCTAGGGAAAAATGTAACTTCATATTCTCAAGTTCGGTATACACGGTACAGTTTTCGTACAGATTGGGCGTACAGAAAACGTGCAGTCCAGACTGCACGTTTTCTATATGAGCATGTTCATAATTTTTCATGTAGAAGTACTACAGTTTGTCTCAAGCGCCTCTGGTGGCAGAATTGTTCACTAACGGTAATCGACCATTTGGATTTTGTGGTTAGGTGTGTCTAAATATGATTGTGTGAAGTGATATATTGTAATGAATTTCCCTTTTCCCAATTCCTGCCTTCCTATTTTTATTCTCTATACTCCTCGTGGTTAATTAATACCAAATAAAGATCACAGCCAGAATACACACACAGTAATACCACTAATGATTATACTCGGACGGCTTGTGTACTTCTCCCACATAGGGGGAAGGGAATTAACTTGCCACTGATGTTGTAGCTAGGCTAACTCGTACGCTTCCGATGAGTAAGTCACGAGCAAGATCTTTATTTATTTTCTCTCTGGACCTTCAACACTGCATGTCAGACATATCAGTGTCAGTTTCTCGTACAATGTGACGTGCGTCCAGTTATTATTATTATTATTATTATTATTATTATTATTATTATTATTATTATTATTGCGGATAATGAGAGAGAAAATGTCACATTCCACAGTTCTTGTAGGAAACTACAACGGAGTAATATTAGATGTGAAAAAGAATGTGATGCAGGCGATACGGAAAACGATAGGCAGATACCGTAGGAGTACCAATCTTTACACGAACAAGTTTCATTTATTACAAACCACAACCTACGTAATCTTCTAATGAACTAGAAATCAAAATGATCGTAGTTCCTTATATCTCTACGTTTCTCACTTGCCTAGATAATCGCCTCACCGTATTTTTTATGCCTCTTGGAATTTTCGTTCTCATCTCTTCCTTCACCAAGGTGGATAGCTCTCGTTTGATTATAATCAAATTATAACTATCATCAGATAATTATCTGCCTCTCATTGGTTACATCTCTACCACAACTAAGCCAACTTGCACAATCTCGTCATTTTGTTCTTTACAATCTCTCGATATTCCTCGAAACGATCACCAACTCAACACATTTCCTGCAATCTCTCACATCGATCGTTTCGTGGTGCTTCCGAAGTTTTCGCAATGAATATTCGACGCTACACTTTGACGCCGACTGCCTCTCACGTCGTGTCTCTCTGCTGTCGCAACTTGCTTACTGTCCACACGACCTTCGCCTTCATTCGCTCCCTTTGCTCAGTCGTAACCTCCATTCTGCACGCTTCCACCTTCACCTCCAGCGCCGTCGCGGCCGCCACCGCCTCCACCCTAGTTTCCGGTACCGCCTTGGTCGCTTATGTCACCCCCCTCTTCAGTCTCCATCGTCACCTTGCTAGCTCCCTAGCGAAGATTCTTAGAAATGACGAATCTTCTCTCTGCAAGGTTTTTAACTTTTTACGAGAGACTAACTTCTACAGCCTTTTCTGAGAGAAGATGATAATGCCAACTATTGGCTTTTACCCCGCGATTTTAAAGTAACTATCTGGCGTTTTTCTGACAAACCCTTTTATTAGGATACGTTCCTTTTCAGTTTTCCTTTGCTTTCCATTTAAAAATTTTAATTTTCCTTTGTTAGCTTGGCACTGCAATATTATGTATTGGTCTTAAAATAATTTGACACATGCGCTAATGACCTTAGCTGTTGAAGCGCCCTTAAACTCAATCAATCAATCAATCAATCCATCGTCTGTGACGCCGATTCCTTCAACTCAACCTACATTCCGCCCCCGCCTCTTCCTGCATCTCTACATCCCGTCCTCACCCACAGCGCCTTCTTCTCACGGCTGGAAAGGCTCAATACAACATTGTAGCCGCAGAAGAATCTCTGACCGGGAGGTCTTAGGGTTCAAATCCCGACGCGGGTTAATTTTCGACACTAGCTAGATGTACTGAGAGTTTTCCATAGCTGCCTGGAACACTTCATCAGCTGTTTCGGTGCCTTCCAATCGGGCCTTTACACGTCTCTACAGTGACGTCACTATGGTGGCGTTTAACCTTCCAATTGGATGACACCGTAATAGCTGATTTACTTTGCAGGCAGCTATGAATAAATCCAAGTATAGCTAGGTGGAATAAAGTCGCTATCTGGAAAATAATTCTTATCGTGGTTGCTCTGATGTATAATGTTCTGTGTTTTTTCCCAAACAGAACCAAGATAATACTGGAGCAGTACTCTAGGAAACGGGACATGGACCGCGAGCGATCATCATCATCACCCTCGCTCCTTATGCACACACACACTACGCTTCCCATATATCAGTGAGACGTTGAAAATTGACTTATAACTTATCCTAACTGGGGCAGTGCCCCGACAGGAGATACCTCGAAGCCCTGCAATCCGACTTCGCCAGGGGCGGATCTCGTGTATATGCGGGAAAGGAAAACCGCTACTTCCCGCCTGTAACGTGGACTGCACTCACGGCACTAACGATTAGCGTAGTTAACATGCTTGGAAACACGAAAAACTCACTCTCACCGTTCTTCCTCAGCCTCAGCTGCCTCAATCGCCTCCGCGCCGCCATCATGATCATCTTCCCTCAGCCTCTTGACAAACAACACAAGATGCTTCATCCATCTGGTTCTTCTTTGCCAATTGCATCACCATCTAAATGCTCTTTGCTTCCGACTGTCACACGGACCTGGGAGGCTCAGGGCATCAACTGATGTCACTGCAGTGCCTGTGACCGGGAGGCTTCGGGGTTCGAGTCCGGAAGGTGGCAGGATTTTTGACACTAGTTGGATAGTTAGATGTGTTCAGCCACCATTTGGAGGAGAATTATATCGGCCGGCTGCTCTTATCGGTGGTTTTCTGTGGTTTCTCCGAACACCAGGCGAATTCTGGAGCAGTACCCTAAAAAACGGGCAAATGATCGCGCGCTCTTTCCTTCCTCTTCCTTTCCTTATCCTCACCTTTTACTTACCCACTCTTACACGCACTTACCTACCACAAATGCCAGGAGACAAGTCGAGAGCTCACAGCTTGTCCCGGCTGGGGCGGTGGTGGGAGCTACGTGGTTAGGGAAAGCCCCGCAAGCCGATGGTCGGCCGTAGGTCGTAGGTAAGCCGTAGCTCGGCAGCGGATCTAGCTGTCCAGCAGGGGAAGATCATAGCCATCTCCCGCGATGAAAACATGAACTGCTCTTACGGCACTAATGATCTTATTAGTTGAAGCGCCTGGAATCACTAGCCAACGAATCAATCAATCCGACTGTCACCTCCAATTCCACTATCTCTGCATCCATTCTACTTGCGCCTCCGCTGTTGTCGCCGACCGGCTTCACCTCCGTTCGTTCGTCGCTATCGCAACTCGCTAACTCCGTCGCCTCCACCTCCAACGCGTTGCCGTCGCTGCCCCGCCCCTTTCCCCGCCTCGGCCTCTCGGCGGCTGGTGCGGCCGCTGCCCGCCAGGGCCACGATCGAAACCGGCTGCGGGCGTTCATAATTCACGTGCGTCCTTCGCTGCTGTTTGCGAGTGTGCCGCCAATGGCCCTCTCGTCCGGTCTCCCCTCCCCCATGGGCAGGAAAGGGGAAACTTGCCCTGCCTCGCGAGCGGGGGATGTTAATTGATTATTCATGGCCTTATTCTCTTATGGTACTTAGAAATGGGAGATCTGTGGAGTGAAATGAATTGTGGATTTTACAGTTGGCTTGTTTAACGGGGAGATTCAAATCAGAACATATAAAGAATGAGTGCATCATCTTCGTTTTACCCCTAGGATGAATATGTTTGTCTTGCGCTAGCTAATTTTTCAGAGTCTTCCGGAAAGAAATTTTATTCTGTTTACTCTTCTCCCACAGAAGTTAAAAGAATGATTTACCTCACCAGTGACTAATGAGACGTGGATCTTGGAATCGAAGAGTACGTTCTAGCTTGGTAATAGAATGAATGGTTGGAGTAACAAACGTTAATAACCCACAAAGTTTTGTCGCTGAGAAAGCGATAGAAATTGGTTTTTCCATAAATGAACGGCGCAGGTGTGAGTGACTGCTTGAAGTATGTGGACATCTGCCTTCGGCCGTTTCGGAATGTACTTAATTCTCTAACACGTTTTACTATAAAATATGGAACTTTACTCTTCAATATAGTAGAATATTTTCGGGCTCATATTTTAAAGACAGAACATTTTTAGTGTAGCAGCTTCGTGTATATATATATATATATATATATATATATATATATATATATATATATATATATATATATATATATTCTTACGGCACTGTCAACTCTTGTTTGCACAGATTAGGCTCATCCCTTACCTCTTTTACATTGGACTACTTTACGAGGCTACTGGGAAGCTAGCAGCTCGTGACTGGTACAAAAAACTGTGTTGCGGGTGGGCCTAATTCAAATCCCGGTTGGAGGTTTCCGTTTACTAATTTTACTACAAATTTAGAGCAATTGATCAGCTCATTAAACACATCGAAACCTAGATATAATCATTACTGATTATGATGTAATGCAGAAACGGAAGAAGCCTGTTTTCGCTTAGTGCGGACATGCGGTCATATTCGGGGAGCCACTTCTCTTCGATGCAAATTTACTTTTTCCGAATCTAAACGGATGTACATAAAATACAATAAATGTGTTAAATCACATTCATGAACAGAATTCCTATGATGATGACTATGAACAGTACATTGGTGTACGCTACATACCTATGTGTGCAATTACATCGGTTGCCTGGTGTATCAAATACATGTTCGACACAGAGGTGACTCGTCAGGTGAAGAAAGGGAAGTGCCACTTCATCTACAAATGACAATGTACATGTGGTAAATTAAAATGTTAAGCACTAACTACTGGATTGATATCGTGCCTGTTATCCTTTCTTTTTCTCATCGGCGATTCTGTTACGCATGTGTCTTGAAACCTCGTAACGAGCTTAGTGTATCTCCTTTTTTCTGCTACGCAAAGTGAAGTTTCAACCTCTTTGCTAAATATATTTTGGCGCTTGCGTTATAGCTTGCCGTTCTAAGCGTGATAACGAATTTGTTTCTACGGCAACTACTATGTATTACGGACCGTAAGCACTACAAGAGTACATCAATCGAGTAATTTCGACCTTTTGCGCATGCGGAGATGCTAGAAAGTGATGCGCAACTTGAACTGCGCGTGCCCAGAAGATCAATTTTGCTATTAATCGCTGCAAGCTGTTGTGCTGACGCCGTATTTTGTAGGAAAGTGAAGTGCCCGAGCCAGATACTTCGCGCATGTTAAGATCCAGAGAGCCAGCCAGGATTAGGCCCATAGATTGCAGCACAATCCATAGCGCAAAGTGGCAGTAAATATTCCTGTCGCAAAATACTTCTAGTATCTTTTTGTGATTTTCACCAAAACCTCCAATGTATTAAACCTATTTTGCGTATACGTTGGATGAAAATCTACATTAGAAGTGTTTTCTAGGTAGAAGTAATCTAGTTAGATGAAACTCTTTTATGTTTGGAAGTAAGCATTTTAGTCGTATATTACATACGTAACCATCACAATTAAAATGATTTTACAAGTAGAGTGTATTTTTTGAGAAATTCATCACTAATATTTCTAACACACTATACTCAGATTTGTATGACATCTTACCAGCAGGTAGTGCATAATGGAAAACGAATAGTCAAATTTAAATTGCTTTTGAGAATAAGATGTAGATTTATGAACAAAAATATCAAGTTTCGTAACACTGCCGTCGGCCATTGTTCGGGCTCCAGAGAGTACGCGGGGGGTGAATCTTACCTAGCGAAGGAATGTTTTGGGATTCCAAGTGCTGTAAGGACCTAGCCAACAATGATCTCAAACTCTTATCCGTTACTTCCAACACCATTTCGCCCCTAGGGTGTCTCATGGGTAGCGTACTACCTTCCCGTGGTGCGATCCTGGGTTGGATTCCCGGTCGAAGCAAAAATAGAGTTGTAGCTTTCACGTAAAATCGTCTCAGTTTCTATAGCTGTGTGTGACGGAGAAAAGCCCAGGCAGGCTGAGTTTCCTAGCTATGGTGAAGGGAAAACCTCATGTTTGCCACATGTCTCTCTTACTCCTCAAACGTGCGAATTAAACTAGGTCCAGGCATGGGAGACACCGTTAGCTAGCCGACCAAGTCGGTTGATCGACCCCAAAATGCCAAACACGTACTTACCCTTTAATCGTTTCGTAGTTGAACGGGTCTGATTAGGGAGGGAGATGTCGGGGTATGAAGTTTTAACCAGTTATTTCATATGCTGCAATCAATTCATTGCATTTACAACGCATTATGAATATTAACTTATGTATAAGTAGTTTTTCATTAAAATTAATGGAATGTTTAACAAAAATCCTTCAAGTTAGAAATTAATTATTGTAAATAAATAATGAAATCTGCTGGAAAAGGAACAATAGAGATGAATTCGGACATGCCGACGATTATAAGTTTGAAAATAGTGTAGTTTTGCAATCAAAGTGAATCCTCGAATCTAATTAATGTATTTTAATGCAATTTTTCTGTTGAATAATTATGTTTTTGCCTCATAATCACGCGGGGAAATCTGTTTTCAGAATAAACGGACATTGTTTTGAAAACGTATGAATACAGCTAACGAACATGAATTAAAAATAACAATGAGAAAAATGCTTTTCTAAACCTCCGTAACGGACTTAATAGAGCAAGTTTGGATCTGGATACGGACTCTGGGTACGGATGTGCGTGTCGGTCCACACAAGTTCATATCAGAAATTCAAGAATAATCTCCATTACTTGCATGGCATTAAAAGTAGAAGATAAACATAGTGTGTACAAGCTGTTACCTTGATATTATCGCCTGTATGATAATGTGCACGAAGAGATAACACATTTGAAACACATGTTTACAGAAGATTGATTGACACCTGCAAAATTTGTGTGGATATGACATGTGATGATACTGTCAGAGTAATTTCTTTAATTTCTTTCAATGAACGGTAGTGTGATATCAAATGTGCGATTCGTGTCGTTGTGGAGGTATCCGTTAAAGTTAGTTAATGAAATGTTGCATGACATATGAATGACACGTTCATGATTTACATCGAATGTAGTATCCACAAAATATCCACAGAATCTCTAGTATCCACAAAATATCTTTAAGAAGCTGCCGAAAAAAGAGGCAATGAATGGTATTGAATTATTTTTCCATATTCGGTTTTGACTTCCACTAAGGCATTACTAGAAGTTTAGTCGAACTTCATGAGTGCAGGTTTCGTCAAACATTACATTATTACTATAAAGGAAAACATTGTCTGGGTTTTTTCAATGTATGATTTGCATCGCGGCGGTGATGATTCAGATACGAAGGACACCATCAAATTCTTGCGAAATAATTTAGTAAGTATAACTATGATGAATAAAACACACTTAACATGTTGATATTGAATTATCTATTTAAAGTAAATAAATGACAATTGAGTAATACTATATCAAATGTACAACCATAGATGCAGAGGTATATGGTGTAAGTATTCAGATTCTGTGAAATTCTGATTGATTGATTTTCCACATGTAACAACTAATTAGCTGTAAAGAAAGAGAGATCAAGTAGAAGGAGAGTATCCCCATTTCTTTCTAATTGAAAACCATTATCTACATGAGAAACAACAAAACAAACAACAGGTGAACTTATGTAGTCCAAGGAGTTATTATACTTATATTTCTTTTTTAGTGACAAAGCGCGCGATGACTTATTATTCCAAAACAAAATGCTTGAAATTTAAAAATCGATTACTGTACTTGAAAAATTCGTGAGTTTTAAATCGCATCACATTGTAAGTCACAAATGAGCGTCTTTCCGTTTAAGAAAAACAAAGCACAGGATCTGAGCTTTATTAAAGCTCACGATGATAAAGTGGGACGCTATATATTCACGAAAAGTAAGTCTACCAGCGTGTGATCATTAAGTTAAAAAACAATAACAAATCATCGCTAGCCTACGAAAGTCAGCGCAAGCGAAACTGCCAACTGCGAAGCCTTTCAGTTGGTCCTTGCGCACGGAACTCGTCGACCTCCCCGGGCGTGGGCGCTGGGAAGTGCTTTCTGTTCCTTTTATTAATTGCTCCATTGAGCGCATTCGGAGCTCTGCGCTCTTGACAAACAGCCCCTCCCCGTCCACCCCCGCCTTCTAGCCGACGGGGCGCTGCGGGGGTGGGGGCGGGGGCAGAGGCTGCGACGACGGAGGCAGCACGGGCTAGTCCGGCGGAGAAACAGCCCGCCTGGGGGTGCGAGCGGGAGGTGGCGTAAAAGCAGCGCAGGGAGCCAAAGACAGCGGAGAAGGGCGCGCCCAGCCACGGGAAATGGCAATGGTGACGGTCGCATGAGCCCCGCGAGGACGCCGTGTGTGAGAAGAGACGAGCGGGGCAACGCGCATCACTGCAAAGTAGCCCGCGAGGAGGAGAGGAGAGGAAAAGTAGGATTCACGAGAATGCTCACTGAGATGAGAATCATCTGAAGCAGAAGTTTGCGAACTTTTTTATGTCACAGAGGTCTTTCAACCGAAGTTAACTGATGTGAAACCTATATTTCAGACTGGTGGTCGCGTGATAAATAATAGATGCACTACTCCTTGTTGTACTATATTTATTACGGATGACATGTGGATGAAACTTCACTCTCTCTTTCTTTCTCTCGCTCTCGATTTCTCTCTTTCTTCTTCTCTCCCCCTTCTTTCTTTCTCTCTCAAATAAGTGAAACGCACATGTTATCTGCTCAGAAGTTTTTGTTTCTCCACTTCGAAGTTGAAGCTATCTGGAAATGTTTGCGGAATGCTCTCACGCATCATCTTAACCGCATATTCTATTGTTTTTTTCTCTTTTTACCGTAAGATTCGATTTTAAGTGACGATGACAACAGAATTATAGAAACCTAAAATTAAACTTAAACTAAAAGAAGTTTTACTGCAGCTCAATCCAAGAGAAGCAGATAGTGTAAAACGTATCAAGTTGTGCAAATGAAACAATAAGTGTCAACGCATTCACATGGATGATACGTACGACTAATACAAGGCAAGTGTTCTAAATAAGGTAACATTATTCGAGAAAAGAACCAACACTTTGGCTTCGAAAACTCACTCTTCCTGTCTACATTACCTACCGCTGTTCTTATCAACATTATATCCCGCTTTTCTCCAGGTGACTGTAAGGTCTAATTTATGTGTCATGTGTGGTGTCTGGGTGCATACGTGCGGATTAGTTAGATGGAGTATTGAGAAAGAATGTCTTATTTTAGTTTTATATCTGATTAAGTTTCGAAGGTCGGTGCGTTCAATTAAGTGGGAAAGTTGTCTGTATTTTTTTAGGTTTCATTGGAAGAATATTGCATTCATTAATTCACATCACTTCATTTTTTTCAACGTCATAATTTATCGATTAGACTAATATTTTACCACATTAATTGGGATTATCGATGATTTCGTTAAAAAACAGGTTATTATAAACAACCTTATCAAGTGGATGTTAAAACACACCGTTTCAACCGAGTAACGCGAAGCGGAAGGTCTCAAAAATCTAGGGCTCAGTGTCCTCAAAGGCCTGATTTTCTTTTATTTCCCCTTCTGTTTGCGGATGACGAGGTTGTGTCGGATGAGGTATAAACACAAAATTTGGCAGTGCAACCGGAACTAGAGTAGAAAATTCGTGCAAATGCAAGTTAATGTGAAGTAAACGTTCCTTTTAACGTATACCCTAACTGTTCTCTGCTTGTCTACAGGTTGAAATTGCTTTCTAAGGGAATTCGTATCTTCTCATACACGGGCGTCAATACTACATCATAAAAAAATTCTTTTCTTTTCAGAATTTTTTTGTTCATGGTGTCTGTTATATTTGCACCATGCCATTTTTTTAAAGTTTCATAACTCATTATAATTCTAGTATCAATAAGAATCCAGCAGTCTCTTTAAGCATGATTTTCGCTTTCTTTACGGCATTTCATTCTGGTTGTCTGTAATTCGAAGAAAATAAATGTACAGTTTCAGGTTCAAATCGTCTTGTTAAACGTCTCTCTATAACGTATCTCACAAGCGCCATGTTATCGTGCCACTCAAGACAGCACATTGTTCCCTCGATTTTAAACCAACACCAATATCGTTTGATATTATCTTAATTTGAGGTTCAATAATGTTATTTCTGTTGTGCATCTAAAATAACCTATTGCAGAAGATGAGCGATGTTGGGGAAGTAGTTCATGAAGTTTTTGATGTTTTAATCCATCCTTTTATCTATTCTACTCAGACATATATAGCAAAGAAAGATGGTCCCCGCGTCCTAAACTAGACGTCTGTTGCAGAGGAGAGAAATGAATCTCCTCTGCGCCGGGCCTCATCCGTATCATTTCCCTGCGGCCTGCGCGGGGCGCGCTCGCCTGTGCTGTCCGCGCGCTATCGCCCCTTGGGCCGATAGGCGGCAGCAGGCCGGGGCGCCCGGTATCTCCCTCCCGCCTGACGGCTGCCCTACTTCCCGCCGCCCCCGGCGCGCCTCCCCGCCTCAGACCCGCCCCGCCCCGCCCCGTCCCGTCCCGCCCCACCCCTCCCTTCCCCGCCCGGCCCCGCCCCGCCCCGCCCCGCCCCGCCCCGCCCCGCCCCGCCCCGCCCCGCCCCGCCCCGCCCCGCCCCGCCCCCTCGCCGCTCCCCCGCCCTCCACGCCCCGCGCTGCGCAGCCGATTTCTATTTACTTCCGCCCGCGGCGACGCGCTCCGCCTTCGGTGCAGTGGATGGCCGGCCTTCCGAGCAGAAGGGGACATTCCTGTCGAACAGGGCAGATTCTCTTCTTTCTCCTCTGTTTCCCTCTTCTTCATCACATTTTCCGTATTATTTTCCATTTCTTCTTTTTTACATATACAGTACAACCCTGGTCTTCCGAACTTATTGGGGGGGTGGGGGGGTCTGTTCGGATTCGGAAATGTTCGGATTATCCGAAAAAATGTACCGTACATAGACACAAATATATCTATAGGATTTCCAGACAAAATGCAACCTAGCTTGCAGTGTGAGAAAATGGCAACATATCGTTAGCGATCGCATCATCAAGCAGATTTAGTTCCACACGCCAGAAGAAAATTACCGACTTTTCAAGATCCTCTGAGTGAAAATTACTGCTACGTATGCATGTGATGTACACCGTGGTTACCAGTGCAATAAACGTTTCATTTCGACTTGTTTTAATAATTAGTTGTTGTCTGCTTTTCCTTTTTCACCGCCTCCATCTTCTTTTTCCTTAGTTTTCTTTGCCTTTCACTGTCTTTTTGGCCTTTTCCACCGTCTTCTTTGCCTTTTACCCTGTCTTATTTTCCTTTTTCACAGTCTTATTCGCAATTTTCATCTTCTCCTTGTCCCTCTTCTTATCCTTCTAATGTGACGCACAGTTAACGAATTACAACTGTTCCTAGATTTTTCTGCTAAGGTTTTCTTGTTAGGAAAATGATAATTGAAAGTTTAGATAACAAGTTCCAAAACATTTGAAGGAGTACTCAGGTAATTCTGCGAGTACAAACTGATAACTACATGATAACTGAGCAGTTTTCTATTTTATATAATAGGAATCTAATTATTAATAAAATAATTTTAACACATTCAGTAATTAAAACCCAATCTCAATATTTGCAATAACCTCAATACTTGCAAATTGCAATTCTTATAAATTCTTAAATATTCCGTGTGCTTTAGCATAATCTGACGATGAAAGTATGTTATTGGACCAATTCACCTGTATTTTACGGAGATTGTACCCACGAAAATGCTTCAATGCGATTATTTTTTTCAATTCTTCCCTTTCTTCTATTTTCTTCTTCTTTTATTTTTCTAACGTTGTCTTCCCTTCAAAAGCTTCTAGGTAATGAGAACTTCATTGCAGATCAGTAACATTAAAATAAATATGTGGATAAATTCCTACTATTATACCATTTTTATCTGCAATATTATCCGCAGATTTTGGCTTTATACGGTAACAACGGCCCTCCTTTTAAAATTAATTTGTGTTTGTTCACAATAATTACCTGTATGATATTTTTTTAAATAGAAATATTTTGACTGTTCACAATTTGCTATTGTCATTACAATATTGCAACTGTCGTTCTTTTGTGTTGTGTTTCGTTTATATTGAAACTGTATGTGTATGCAATGTTGAATTTGCGCGTATGCGATGTGTTCAACATTCAGTATAAAAAGACAAGTGTTTGTTTTAGGCGTGGTGAATGACACAAAATGAGGTAGAGCATGAATAACTCGGCAAGTTTTGGTAATCTGCTCATAAATATGTTAAATTTCAGTTTATATGCAAGTACACTACTATTCAGATTCTTAACGTGTTAAGTGAAAGTACTGCCGATTTGGTGATGAATCGTTTTGCTTTTTTTCCTATTGGAAAGAAAGTTCTAGAGATAATTGTTATCGCTGTCCCTGTGTTATTACTCCACACTAGTGTTAATCAACATTTCCATGCATTCGTTTGTAAAATACCAGGTGAGGTAGATCTTTTTTGCTGATGACGATTCTTTCAATCGTGATATTTGATGATAAAATTAAAGAAATTTAGTGTACTACATTATCTTTTTGCATTACATTTATTGCATTAAAATTACTTTTCCTTCCTGTTAAAGTTGAAGGAAGGTAAATATTGTATCTTCTTTGACTTTGAATGCTTGCTTCTTGTGTAATATAAAAAGACCCTTGCAAAATTCTTGGGAATAATTTGGGATTAATTTGTATTTCCACAAGGACTTGTGATTTCTGTAAGTTCACTGTCACAAAATGCTACAGTAGTAATAATAAAGGATAAACAGACAAGTAAACAGAAATAATAGTTACTACACTGTCACACTTAATATAAAAACTAGATACTAACCTCCAATATTTTTCGTTCCTTAATCTCGCTTGAGTACCCAGTATAATTATTTGCATTAAATCTTCAGTAAAATTCCGAGTAATTCTAATTGAGTTACGCAGTCACTGAAGCGTCATAATCTTCTCATCGTCTTAGCGAAGAAAATTCACCTAAACCTCCTCCTTTTTAAGAAGAAAGGAATCCAGTGAACCCGCAAGACTGAGAAGTACGTCGTAGCAAATTAAATGAGAACGTTACTCTTGCTGAAGACCAGGGATTCAGATTTGTTGAAGGTTGCACAATGAGCTCAGCCCCGCTGATCCTCACGCAAATCCTGTAGAAATATATTTTATAATTTATTCCAGTCTCGACTTAGAGCCGTCCCAACCGCATATTGCATTATCCCCGCGTCGACGGCGGGTTCCCTTCACAAATCTGTATGACAAACATTTTACTGCAAAAGAAACACCGCTGATTCATCCAGAGTAAAACCTAGTTCTACCACATTGCGCTATGTCTACCGTGTTCATTTCCGAAGCGTCAGCTACGCGATTAACCCGCCAGTCAACGCGAAGCCGCTTGTCGTGCGGGGCGTCGACCACGTGGCCACTGCTTCCTCCTCTTGAAATAAACCGCGCTGCAGGCACCACCGTCGCCACCAACGCCACTGCCACCAACGCCAACGCCACCAGGGCTACCACCACCGCCATCAACACTGCTGCTATCTACGCCACAGCCATCAACGCCACCGCCATCTGGGTCAAGGCATCAACAGATGCCCCTGCAGTGCATCTGACCGGGAGGTTCAAGGTTCGAGACCCGACAATGGCTACATAGTTAGGTTGAGTTCAGTCTCTGTGTGGAGAAGAATTCTAGTGGCTGGCTACTCTTATCGGTAGTTTTCTGTGGTTTCTCCGATCAACCCCAGGCGAATGTCGGAGCAGTACCCTAGCAAACAGGCCACGGATTGCGCGTGATCTTTCCTTCCTTTTCCTTGTCCTCATCCCTTTCTTACACATACTTTCCTTTCCATTCACTACACCACCCACATGCCTGGGGACCGATAGGGGCTTGGAGCATGTCCCGGCTGGGGTGGTGCCTAGCTGGTGGGAGATACCTGGTTGGGGAAACCCCTCTAGCTGATCGGAAGGTCGTCGCCGAATCTCATCATCACGGAAGGCCACGACTAACCCCCTAGGAAACATGCACTACACTTACGGGAATGACTTTAGCAGCCCGGATCACTAATCAATTATTCAATCAATCGATCGCTCTGCCATCAACGCCACCGGCACCAATCTCACCGCCACCAACGCCACCGCCATCACCATTACCGCCACTACCATCAACGCCACCGCCATCACCATTACCGCCACTACCATCAACGCCACCGCCACCTATTCTACCGTCACCCAACATCTACGCAACCGTCCCCGACGCTGCCACCACCGCCCCGAGAAATACAAAACAGCCGCCGCCCCACGGTGCCTCCGCGACGCGGCCGCTTAGGCACGCTTTTGGCGACGCGTTTATTTGTTTGCGTCGGGCGGCGGGGCTGTCGGTGCGGCGCAGCGGTCGCCGTTATTTTTGAAAATGTCCGCGCGATTTAACGCGCAGCGTGAAATTAGATCCCGGTCGCCGGCGCGCCCACCGCGGTGGGAGGGGCTGGGCCGCGTTTCCTCCTCTGCGCCACATGCGGCGCCGCGCGGTGCCGGCGCGGCGGGCGCAGGGGCCGACGATTTGCAGAATAGAATAGACGCGCCCCAGAGAGGCGTGCGGGTGAGAGGAAAAAAGAAATGTGAAGTTCCTGTGGGAAAGCTAAAATGAATAAAGGAAAGAACGAATGAAAGAAGGAACAAATGAATGAACGAGCGAATGAATCAATGACCGAAATAATTAATGGATCAACGAGTGAATAGATCAACGAGTGAATAGATCGAGTGAATGATTCAACGAGTGAATGAATCATCGAGTGAATGAATCGAGTGAATGAATGAGTGGATAAATCTACGAGTGGGTGAATGGTGAATCTGCGAGTAGATAAATGAATCAGGGGGTGGATGATATATAAGAGAATGGAAGGTAGATCAATGGTTAATCATTAACTACAAATTGTTTGTCCCAGTGAATAATTAATCAATGTGAAAATTGATTATTTGAACTACCGTAATGGATGAGTGGAACGTAACTTGGGATGATTGCAATTAAACTGTGCAAATAGTCAGTGAAAGACGAGAGTGTAGCTGATTTTACGAGTAATAGCTGGTGGCGGGGCTGGGAGGAAACTTTTAACGGAGGCCCATGTGTGGCGAACGATGATAGCTGCGCGACGCGACGGACAGCCTGGTAGGAGAGCGCCGCGGAATAGCGTGAAGTGACAGAGCGCGTGGGGTCGCGTGGAGTGGAGTGGTTTGGAGTAGAGTAGAGTGGAGTGAAGTGGAGTGGTGCTGCGCGGGGTCGGTGGCGCGGCCGGAGCGGTTCGCGAGCCGGAAATGAAGGGCGTCGGCTGCGGCCGCTCTCCGCTCGACATCTGGCGCCTCCCATCTCGCCCCCGCTCCCTCCCACCGTCTGGCTCGCGCGTCAGTGCGGGGCTGTGAATCCGCGATTCCGCCCCCGGCCGGCCGCCGCCGCCGCCGCCACTCCGGTTCCTCCCAGCAGCCAGCGCCTCGCTGCGCCACCGGCTGCCTCCGTGCCCCCCCCCCCGCCCCCGGCCCCCCACTCGCAGCAGCCGCCCAGTCCGCGAGGGCTGCCGCCTTCAAGCAGACGGCCCCAGGGATGCGCCCGCCCTCGCCCCGGCCGGCGCGCCATGCCCTTGCCCTGCGGCCTCGCCCTTTCGCGGCCGCCGTGGAGACCTCGCTCTCGACGGGATCTCGTCGGCGATACGGATCGTCTTTGTACTTTGTGGCCTTTCGCCTCACCTTGGCTTCCTTCCACCCTGTTGTTTGTCTCTCTTTTCTGTACTTATCACGTTATTGAGGCTTTCTCGCAATTTCGTTGGGGACAAAACGTTAAAACGCTGAATACGTGAATATTTGTAAGGTCTGAGCCGTGCTTTGCGTATGCGTCTCGCCTTGTATTTTGCCATCTCTAATATTGTATTTCTTAGAATCTTTTATTTCTAAAAAAATCGTAAAACATTTTGTAATTTTTGCTCGTGTTCACGGTACGGGTTTATTTCTCACACATTATTCCATGTGGCCTACTTCAATCTCGCACCCCCACCACCCCCACCACCCGCCCGGCCTCTTTCCGACTGCCGACGTTACTCGTACGCCCGCCCGCCCGTTCACAGCCCCTTTCACCACAACTGCTGCTACCGCCACCCGCGCAGTTGCGTGTTCATTTCCATATCGCGGCGCGCCTATGGAAGCTTATTCTATTGTGTAATTTAATTTAGGGCGCCGCTCACAGTTGGAAGAGGATAACGGCAGCGAAATATCGTGAAATTCCGTCTGCACAAACTTGCTCTCTGTATCTCCTGGCACAGGTTGAACTGTTGAACTAGGCCTCGGAGATAACACGTGCGGCCAAGAAGTGGGTACGTGCTTATACAAATGGGAAAATGAGATGGAGTTTGAAAACTTGGTTGTTTGTGTTCGCGAAAAATTCATTGTTAATATGTACCGGCGCAAAGTCATTAAAGAGATGTCCAATTGAGAATTCAGCAACTTGATATGCAAACGTTGGCCGGCCTGGCTGGCCGAAATGGTTAGAAAGCGTACCGTCTCCGTTCGAATCGTCTAATCGACTAATCGGTAATCGTCTCCGTTCGAAAGGACATGAGGGACAATCCTTGAGTACAGTCCTTTGACATTTAGTATACGTTATATCTTTAAGGGATTCGCTTTATGCTAACCCCCACTCGAAGGGCCGACGAGTACCTTTGTACTTGATGTTATACCAGTATGATTGATCGATTTTTTCAAGTTTCCGGGCGCGCCAACTGCGTTGGTCATTAGTCCCGTAAGTGTAGTGCATGTTTTTTTCTCGGGAGATGGCGGTGATCTTCCCCCGCTGGATGGCGAGATCCGGCCGACCTACCGTCGGCTAGTGGGGTTTTCCCCTAACCAGGACTCCCCCACCAACGGGGCATCGCCCCAGCCAGTACAAGCTCCAAGCTCCCGACCGGACTCCCGGAAATGTGATAGTGTAGTGCATGTTAGTGTAAGTGTGTGTGTGTGTAAGGAGAGAGGATAGGACAAGGAAGAAGAAGGAAAGACCGCGCGCGGTCAGTGGCCCGTTTGTTAGGGTACTGCACCAGCATTTGCCTGGTGTTGATCGGAGAAAACCAGTTGTAGTGTACAGCTGGTAAGAGACTTACAAATATCTACAAGTAATCTTAACTATTGATTTAATGTTCTGAATATGCAAATTAAACGAAGGTGCGCATCATAAGACGTAAGTAAATTCACAGAGTATCATTCTTTATTGTTGACCATCAATACTTTTTAATAAAACATTCAATCGATCGAAAACTGTTTCGGTGAAATATTTTTAATCCGTGCATTTACCCCCCCCCCAAGAAAAAAAATCTTCGAAAGAAATTATGTCATTATGATTTATCTTTTGTCATAAATTATTCCTGTTTGTAGTCTTAAAAATACTGGTCATGCCTATGTAAGTGCTCTCTTTGTCTACTTGACAAGGTGTCGCGGTATACTGGGACAAGTGTTATTCATTGCTCACTACTCTTTCACTTAGTGTAGTCTGTCCCCCAGTTGGCAAAGTCCCATTCTCCTAGGTAATTTAGTGCGTTCATTGTTGGCGCAACACATCCCATGGGGCAACTTCTATTTCTTAGAATACATACGGTAAAAATCCTATGTAAATACCAAAATGCTGTTTAGTGTGTCCATCTTTACCTGTGCGACTGACGCTTTTATATATTTCTTTGCGCAAATACTAATGATATGTTATTCTGTTGAGACTCTTCTGCTACGAATACCTACACAAGACATCACTATCACTAGTCTTTCTAATGTAACTTTTAAAGAAAACACCAAAATTACAAATCATTCAATTATCCCGTTTGAATGAGCGTATTATTGTTTTATAACTATTCTTATATTCTTGTTTTTAAATATTCCATGTGTAATTTTCTTTTCTATCTTTCCCTTTGTACTTACCTCTCCTTTTGGAATACAGTCACTGATGCTTTTCTCTATATTGTATGAATTGTATTTTGATATCTGGAATTATTTCTGGAGGTTCGTCGCCCAATTAGATATACGAGTCATCGAGGTAATGCATTCTGGCGAACACTATACACTACTTTTAAGCAGATTAAGAATGTGTTCCTTAATTCATTTTTCATCAATGTATTAGTAGAACTCGTGCAATCATTTCGCAGTTCAAAACATCATTAATTTGAAAGGGAAGATCGCGTCAAACTGGAACCCAACTTCGTATATTTCTGATAACACCATCTCCGTAGGTGAGTTATCTCCCAAACAAGGTAGGTTGCGGTATAACAAACAACTCATGCTTATGCACAATGATAGCGTGACATGTGTTGCAGATTGCATATATCTGCTGTTTTTTCTTTCTCGCTACCGCTTACGCAGTAGAGCGCGTAATGCTGCGCGAAAAAAGGACGAATTTTCGGGAGAAAAACTCAGGGCTCTGGTAACAAAAAAGTGCCTATCCAGTTGCTAAATTTAGAAAAAATCCGCTAACACGTGATCTGATCCATGTTTTGAGGGTTCTTGATACCGAAAAATCGAATGGTCTGTCTGTCCGTCTGTCTGTGAACAACGCTAGTGGCTAAACCGTTCAGCGGAATTTCTCCAAAATTTATATTCCCCAGGTGATCTGACTGATGTCAAGGCCTCTTGAATTTGAAACCGATACTTTTACTTCGAGTTCTTTACATGAAGCCCCGGGACATTTCCCAAATTTTCAAAAAAAATGGTTCCATCGTTTTTGATTCAATTTTGCTGTTGAATATTGTGAAGGACGTTTAAGAGAATGGTGCAGATCTCATGTTCTTTAAAAAACCTGATTTTTCGAAAATTGCAAAAGTTCACATTTTGTCGGCATCTTCCTACAACTAAAATATTAAAGATAGCGATTTTTCTTTCTCTGAATGAAATCTGTTTCTTAAAGATAAGTTTTGAAATTAGGTCCTGTGAAATTTATGAAAATTTACGTACTTTTTGCGAAATGTTGCGTGAAAATACGGGGGAGATAGTACATGCTGATTTAGCACCATTAGTTTTCTGATATCTGCGAAAATTCTACATGCTTCGTCTTAAATATGTTTGATGCGCCCTGGGAGATAATTCCCGATCCAACAGCAGAAAATCTTGAATTTTTGTGCCAATGGTTTCTTATAAATCATTCGAAACTTCTATCTTGGCTTAGCGTATTATATGTAAAGGAGGATGAAAATTAAAGAATTAAAAAATCGCTTGTACACAACATCACATGTCATTCTTTCTTCACTAAATGCTTACCTTTCATACATTTTATGCTGAAAGTGTTTATTTACAAATTTGTTTCAAATTTTATGCAGAAAGTGTTGATAGTAAGATGACAATCATCAACAGAACAGGAAAGTCTTGCGTCAACGAATGCAATATTTTTACATTTCTGAAATCAAATGAATTTGCTAAGCTGGATATTCACTCTTTCAATCTTCTCGTCGTGATGCTTACTTGACCATGCTATTTTCGACTCAAAGCTGTGCCCCGGAATACATCAATTTTCCTGTCTCCATACTTCGACAAGCTCATGTGCTCTGTTTCGTGTTTCCCTTCTACCAGTTTGAAGGGCCATATGTCATATTTCAGCTCCGCTTTGAGCTTTGGAGCTCTACTAATCACGCAGCTTGAGTTTTGCAAAAAAGAATCGGTGTTTCCAACCGGCGCGAGAGTATAATTAGGCAGACACGCTGATGGACGTTGAGGACAACCCATAATTTCGCAGTTTTGTCTGCTCAATTTACGTCGAATGTGTTTATCGACGACGAGATATCTCGTTTCCCGCGCCAGCGGAGATCGTTTGGATGTACGGTTTACGAGCTGATTTACATGAAATTCTAATCGACGACGCACTGGAACCTCTCCGTTATTGCACGCTGCCGGCGGATGTTCGTGCCCTTTGAAGAGCGATTTGCAATGTGTCACTTGCGATAAAAAGAACGGACGACAACCCGTCCTCCGTTAGCCCCAATAATCTGTTCATCGGCGCTGTCTCCTCGCGCAGAGGAGCCGCCGGCCTCGTCCGGGTTTAACTTCCAATTCACGTCGTCCTCGCGAATTCTCGAGGCATCCATCTGATAAACGATATTTGGGTCACCGTTCCCGGCTGAATGAACTCACGTGTTCGCCGCCGCTGGCACTGCTGGAGATGTGTTGAGGCGCTTCATCGCTCTTGTGCCGCCGACGCAGGCATTGATCTTGCGCTGTCCTCCACGTCACGACGCGACCTTCAACTGAAAGCTCCTGCGTAGGTGGAGGGCCTTTGGAGATGGAATCTTCGGGTGACTGTCTGAAAGGCGAACCTTCAATAGGGAGTTATTGTACATTCACTAATAAATCAGATGAAGACTATCTATGACATATCAACGACAGAGAATACTGTGAGTGAAATGTTGTGTTAAATGGGGAATGAACTAGTAGATAAGGAGACGTTTCGTGCTTTTTTTTCAACTTCTCCGGAGAGTGCATTTAGCCAGCGTTTATTTAGTAAAATGTGTCACTGCACATTTGCGTTATTAGTTTTGTAGTTGTAAATTTTCGATGTAAGATGCGTAACTAAAATTCAAATACTCCTTTCATTCAAATACTAATTTACTACACAGACTATATCAATTATGTTTCAGATTATCTCGTATGAGCTTAAACAGTCAAATAAGATATTTTTACTATAAGACTTGTTTTGCCCTCTCTATTGTACACAATTGAAGCCCCATTTCTTGGGCTTACAGACCATTCTGGCTTTGGAAATAAAGTAAAAAAGTATTTTCAGCCTGTTTTCAAAAGAGATTATAGAAGAATCAGTTGCCTTGATAGGTTTTTAGAAACAAAGTTAGCCTCTGAAGAAGATTGTTTCAGCACGAGTTAAAAGTTTTGCTATATTTTCTGTTTGTGGATCATGATAGAAGTATTGAATTTTTTGCGAACATTATTAACATTTTTTGACAAAATAATTCAGCCACTGCATTAAAAATTACATTCAAGATAAAATAAACGTATTAATTCTTACCATAGAATCAATCAAGAAATAAAAGAATCGTCAATCAAATTAATTTTCTCTCTCGTTAAACACAATCGATATCATTTCAACTTTTCTACTTTGAATCTATAAATCCATTTGAACTAATTACAAATGCAATGTTCTTTTCCGTAATCTGGGATGTCTATATTTGAGCTACACTTTTCTGGTATCAAAATATCACATTTATTCGCTGCGAGAGGAACATTTATTATTACCTTTTTATAAATCCTCTAAGGGAAGTCGCATCTAAAAATGAATCCGGTTAGCTGAAGTCTTCTATCAGGACTGAATCCCTGCCTCTGGGATCACCAAACCCCCTAGCGCCTTTAACGCAATCGTCAGAGACATTTCTCTTTTTTACCGCCCCGATTTATTCTCTGCCCTCTGCGACACTACCGCATTCGCTGCCCATGATACTACCTCGATCTCTACCTCTGCCTCAATCTCCGCTTCCACCTCCGTAACCTCCACCATCACAGCAGCCACCTTCATCACCACCGCCTCCATCGCCGCGACCGCCGCCGCAGCCTTTCTCACCGTCGCTACCTCTGCCTGTTTGCTTCTCCGTCGTCTCCGCTGCCTCCAGCACCTTCGATGCCTATACAGTCCCTGTGCGATGCCTCCAGATTCGCCATTACCTCCTGATTCGCCTTCACCTCTGCATTCACTGACGGCTTTCCCTCCTCCCGAACTCCACAACTTAGCTCCAACTTTCCCTCCTCCCGAACTCCACAACTTTCCTCCTCCTGGCCTACCGGCCCTCTGCCCACAATCTGTAGCGCCCACAACCTTCCTCGCACTCTTGCTATCTTCCACTCTCTCTCGCATCCACCCTCTCACCCTCCCACCCTCCTCTCACACTCTCGCTCCATCTCCCTTTCTCCCTCTCACTCTCATTCCTTCCCTGCCCCTTTCTCCCTCTCATTTCCTCCCTCTCTTTCGCCCCTCTCCTCTCTCTCTCTCTCTCTCTCTCTCTCTCACACACACACACACACACACCTTCGCGCTCCCTCCATCCCTTACGTCTTGCGTCACTCCTCCCGCGCACCATCACCCACTACCGCCTTCCGTCGTTACTCGTAGTTGCCGCCCCAACTCCACCGACCGCTCTCTGCCCCCACAGTCAACCTCCCAATCTTCGCCCGTGCGTTCTCGCCGACGCCGAAGCTCCAAGCCCTGTGTCAACGCGCCAAAATTGGGAGCGCGGCCCCGCGCGGAACTCTGAGGAGGAGGAGGAGGAGGGAGGCGACGACAGCGCTCCCCACCGCCGCGTCTGGCGCCGGAGACATCGGCGTTGACGACGGCGGCGGCGGCGGCGACGGCGGCGCTTGGACGAAATTGAGGCTGTCGCTCCTCGCCTTGTATCTCGCATGCGGCTCCCGCGTGCCCCTGGGAATCCCGCGCGCAGGGGAATCTGCTCGGTCCAATCACGTCGCTTACTCTCGCTTCCCCACTTCTACCACCCCGGACGCGATACCCTCCACCCCCGCCCTCGGTTCGAGTCGAGGTGCAGTCCGACGAGGTGAGGAAGGGCCTCTGAAGGGGAGGACACGCCCTCGCCAATTGCCTCGGTCGATAGGTGCCCTTGTTTTCTCCTCCAGGAACCCTTCGTTTCACAAGGTCGGTATTTTTCGCTGGAAGGATTGTTATTCGCTGTAAACGAGAACGAAGGCGTAATATGTAATAATTAAATTGTGTGGGTATTTTACAACACGTGACTATCAGAACTTTTGTGAAAGCTTCTACACGAAGATGCGTGATAGTATTTGAAGTAATGGAGTTACAAAAGTACTTCTTGCGAACCGAAATACTTGTGTGATCTCCCCTTCCACGCGCTACAAATTCATACTTATTGTTTCCTGAAATGAAACTTAAATATTTCCGCTGTAACATTTATGTACTGTTTAAAAATGTCTCAGTTCATATTAATTGTTGATTACACTTGGTTAAAGTGCATATTAGAAATATTAAGTACATTGGAAACGGTAACTAAATTTAAAGAAAAGTAATATACATTGATCATATTCCTTCCTGAACTTTCTTCACTAAATTTCATAAACACACATAATTCTTTTCTCTCCGACCTGAAATGACAAGTATTTATGAAGATACAGTAAAATCTGCCTAAGCCGGAATCGATCGGGACACAAAACATATCCGGTTTAATAAGTTTTCCGTTTTATGCAAGGTAGTCCATTTCTGCCCTGAAAGCAGTGAATTACATGATTTCATTATATTTTTCAAAATACATTATCATGTAACGTAGCTTATTTTAGTTGAAAAATACACACCTTGCTGACTATTCGGACTAGTTGCAGACTCTTTCAACGCACAACGCGCATCACAACCCAGTACCGTGACTTTCTGATACACTCGCATGGCCTTGCGCAATGCGTATCTGGTCGAGAGGTTACGCTTTTCAACGCGGAGCAGGGAGACGCGTGAATAGAAGCCATGCCCTACATCTTCCCACGCTCAGAGAGTCGGGAGAGAGGAAATTCTCCTAAGGCGTACGCCTTTAGAGGCAAGCGATCCCAAAGTCGAATTCTACGCTGGCAGCTGAAGCGCTCGTCTTCTTCAATGTCCGGCTGCCACGACTAATGCGCGTGTCACAGGGTTAGAGAATTTAAAACAAGCTAGAAGATCTATTCATTTCATTAAGAACATCTCGCGTCTCTCTGCCAATTTGCATTAAATTCACAGGAATTCCGTTTTATAAAGATTTATTTCCTCAGGACAAAAAAGTTTCCGTTTCCGTGTTGAACAGGTTCCGTTTTATGCTTTGTAAAATGCCATTTAACTTCACGGACCACAGAAATTTTCCGGTTTAGACAGGTTCCGGTTTAGATCGATTTTACTGTATTTTTTAACAACCATGAATAAAACTAATGGGATCTTCAAATTTATACTATAGGAACTTTCCTGGCAGGTTTCGTTATGTCTGCATTTTTTTACGTTATCCGCTCTGCGGGCTCAAGGAATCGAGATGGCGACTGGAAGAAGATCATTTGAACTCGTCTTACGATATATAAAAGATTATAGAAGTTCCCCTATGAATTGTTTTATTTGTAATCAAGCGAATATTCACTTAATGAATGAAATGGCGAAATCTCCATTTTAGCATGCAATTCTTATTTTTTCACTGATGCAACCCAAAACCTCCCAGCCAACTGTTCTGTTTTTTGTTGCCTATGTTAATCATAATATTTTGTCGATGCATTTTTGATTGCTTGGTTATTGCCTAAACACTGCATTTCTCCCATATTCGAGTGAAAATGACACTTTGAAACATACTACTTGTTCTATTATCTCGTCGTACCGTTTCTCGTCTCGTTTGAAATACAACCTTAGGTGTTATTTGCTTATTTTGCAACGTTTCATCGTCACCGCTGGTAATTATTCCAAGATATCGACCTTAAATTACTACTTCTGAACATGCGACCCATTTGTTTTGACTGGCCTATCGACTAGCGTTCTAGAAGTATCTTAATGTTTCTTTTGCTTTCGTAATGCGCTTACCATGTTCGAGTATTCGTTTTCTTTATATATTAAGCATTTAACTGTCAGTATTCGCTTTATCTCGTTAATAGAACGATTCTCGTCAAATATCGTGACCCTTGAACTATTATATATCATTTACATATTTCCGTATTATATAAGTTGAAGTTTACGTAAAAATTCCGATACAAAAAGTCCCTTCGGGTTGTAACTATTATTTACTTACGCCTCTTCAAAAAATAGACAGCTTGAGTTTCCAATCAGCAAAGTTGGTGAAGCCTCTAATATTTCGTCATTACCCATCCCACCTGTAGTCATCGGGAAACATGCACATGTCCATCCATCAATCATTGTTAGACACTCCCCCCTCCCGTTCACCGTTTGGTGCCAGTGAGGTATCATTCGATGCGTTCTTCTGTGTGGACACTAGCTAGATCGGTAGGTCGAATTCAGCCGCGACTCCGATTGGTGGTTTCTCCTATCAAATCGAAGCAAATGCCGAAGCAATACCTTCGCAAACGGGTCACAGAAAGAGATTTTTCCCTCTTCTTCCCTCTACCTCATCTCTCCGCAACACCCTTGCACTTACATGCTCTACACTACCACACACGTAGGGAGACCTTTCGGAAACTAAGGACTTGTCCCGGTTGGAGCGATACCTCTCTAGGGGAGATACCTTGAGAGGGAAACCTCCGCAAGCCCACATTTATAATTCAGCCCCGTATTTCACCAACTAGCGGGAAAGAAATACTAATTCATTATACTAACGAATCTAATGACCATAGCAGTTCATGCCTCTGGAAACATCATTTAATCCACGCTGGTGGGTATCTGGTAATTTTGGTTTTATAATTAATTTCAAAATACTCACATTATTAAATATTAAAATAGTATTAACATATGGTTTTCTTGATATTTCTAGAATTGATATTTGTAATGCATTCGCTTCTATTTCGATATCTAAATCACAGTTGTCGCTAATTGTCGTATTTGTCGATATCAAAGTGCTAAATAGCTGTCACTAAAATATTTCCATTACATTATTTATGTCATATTTTTAGTGCTTAAAATGTTTTCTTGGTACAGTAAAGTTTCTTACCTATAAGCGGCAAAAAAACAGAAATGCATTTCGCCCTGAGGAAGGCCGCAGCGTGACCGAAACGTTAGCACCTGTGCCTATAACGCGGCGTCTCCTAGACAGCCAAGCAGCTACTGACTCCGGTAGCGAAAGCCAATGCTTTTACTTCGATATGTGAAGCTAGTATATATTCATTAAACACATGTAATAATTTGTAAAGCTAGTCTGAAAAAAAAATTCATAGAAATTAGTAAATCACTAGTTGGCAACATATACCTTAAAATAAACACGTATTTATTACAAAAACAAAAGACTGCATTGTCCACAGTTTTCTTGCCCTTTTTACTGCAGTGAGTAGCCCCGCGCCTCAATTCGTTACGAAACATGACGCACGCACGTTACGAAAACGCGCTACCCCGCGCCCGCCGCCACCCTAAGCTAGTGAGTGAGTGCTTTCAAATCATGTGTCGCGCGCCGTGCTCCTCGCGTTGTGGAAGCGGCGGCGCCGCGAGCTGCGAGCAGGCGAAAAGAGCGCTCCTGGTTTCTTTGCCCCCAAAGGAGCTCGCGCTTCATCGCGCTTCGTCTCCCGGGTGCAGCGACGTCATTAATTTCCTGGAATAAATTGCTTCCGCGCTCGTCGCTTCCAAATGAGCGGAGATACTCCGAACGATGGAGCCTCCTCCTTCCACGCTTGCGGGGAGGAAAACAAGTGGAGCGAGCAGGTTGCTCAGGTGGGGACATTCGAGGACAAGACAGTTCGCTGGATAGCTTTTGAATATGCATGAACTTAGGTTTTGTAAGTTGTGTAAGTTGGAAAGGAAGGTAGAAAGTAAAGGATGGTTTGGGCGTGGGTTAATCGCGGATGACTGAAAAGGAGCCTTCTTGGAACTTTCTACACTCCACTCTTATTGGCTACAGAACATTCAGTTTTAGGAATATGCGTGTGGATCAAATGCAATTCCCAATTTTATGTCGAGTCAAATTACTTTTTACCGTAATAATTCTGTCCTGAAATATTGCAATATGGACGAACAGTTAATTTTTTTTTCGATAATTAAAATAAAAGCGGTCTATTGCATCGGTAGGAACGTAACAAGAGATTTTTTTACTTATTTTGCTTGTACGTAATATTCGTTTGTTACTCTCATACGCTTTAATACATACTCTTTCTTACATCTTTCTTACTTTGATACAAGCTTACTTTGATACGCTTTAATTCCTTCGTAGTAATTATAAGTGCAGCGTATGTACCTAAAAGGTCGATTATATTCGCATATTAAGGTCTCTACTACCTCCAGAACGCCAGCGTTTTCCACTTCAATGCAGACACCGACCATACATTGCGTTGTCTCGGAAATCTCTAATAGTTCTGAGAACAGCGTAACCTCATGCCTGCTGTGCATGCCCGGAGGTAGACGGGGGCGGGGTCGTTGCCGGGAGGCTAACAAGGCCGCGGGGGCAGGCGAACGCGGCGGGAGAGGGATAAACCCAATCACAAGGCAACGCGGGCCAAGCGTCTCCGGGCTTCCTCTTGCGAGGGCAATTACTGCGCCGCTGTGAATGGCAGGAACGTGAGCAATGCGCCCCGCCCCGCCCCGCCCCGCCCCGCCCCGCCCCGCCCCGCCGCGCCCTGAGCTCCTCGCCGGCTTTGCCAGACAGCTGCGGGGAGAAGAACGGTAACGTGAGACGGTGATGGGGAGACTAAGTAGGACAGAAGAGCGCAGGAGGATGGCGGTAGGGTTCAGCGGATGAGTTTGCCTTGGTTTTGGTTTTGCCATGGCTGTTTGAAAGAACGGTCACGGAGTTGTCTGAAGGATTGGCGGGGTGGGGGACTTGCGGGAAGGGGTGGAAATGAGCGGAAAAGGAATGGAGATTTGCGGGGGAGGGTTTAGATTTGCGGTGGAAGGGTTGAGATTTGCGGGGGAAGGGTTGAGATTTGCGGGGGAAGGTTTGAGATTGGCGGGGAGGGGTTGAGATTGGCGGGGGAAGAGTTGAGTTTGCCGGGGGAGAGGTTCAATTTGCCGGGACAGGGGTAGAGATCGGCGGAGGGTTCAGATCAGTGGGGTTGAGATTGGCGGGGGAGAGGTTGAGATTGGCGGGGAAGGGGTTGAGTACGGCGGGGTAGGAGTGGAGATTCGAATGGCAGGATTTCACATGGCGAGGCGTGACGGTCAAGGGATTGGGTTGGTGGGAGCGGGCGGGGCTCGACGAGACGGGAGAGGCGTGGTCGGTCGAGGGGCGTGACAAGGGGTGAAGAGGAACAAAGGGAACAGGGCAGTTCCAGGCGGGCTGGGAGTGCCAAGAGGGAAGGCGGCGCAGGGCGGGCTGCTCCATGTTTGGGCGAGGCGGCGGTGGCGGCGGCACCCAGCTGCGGCCTATTGACGCGAGGTATGCTGAAAGGCATGGTGTTGGACTGGATTGAAGCGAGATCGGAATTTGCACCGGAGATCTGTTAAGAATGGGAGGAATGCTGCAATAATTTTGTTTTGTGCGAGGAAGAGAAAGTAACACTATAACGTATGGGCGCATTTGGAAGCGCGCTTTGAAATCAATGAGGGTACACAAATTGTATGGATAATATTTTTCGATAGCTAAGCGATCCAAGGAAAAATGACCAATATTTAATGACATTGTTTTGTGTACTTTTTGGGCAACGTGTCTGTTTTAATTTTCATATTTTTCTTTTTAAATATTTTATTATTTCTGTATATTTCATATTTTTTTCTCTTTTTCTGTGCAGGTGAGTATCCTGGTCAATCCAAGGCAGTGATCGTGAGGCATGATGTTTCAGATGTTTCATCTGGTAAGTCAATTATATAAAAAAATGTCATCAATAAGACTTCGATTTACGCATTTGTACATGGGTAAAAATAATGTTGTTGTATATGAAAAACTAAGAATATTACTTCGCGAAGCTGTATTAGGTAGAATTTTTTAACTATTCTTGTCTAGCGGGGATATTGCGGAAGGAATGAACTCGATGCCCCAGTGATGATGATCATAAAGATAATAAAGGATATTGAGAAACGTAGAAAATCGCAACAGAAATTCGCACTTCTCAGTTGGCACAACTAATAAAGAAATAGATTTATTGAAAAGATGTAGGGACAACGGTGTTGACCATTTGCGTGAGAACACAAAAGCATTGAGACAATGTAGAATGACAGCGTGCAGGGGATAGGTGAGTGGAAGGCGGCATCACATGGCCAATTCCTAAAGGGATCTCGTCTCAACTTTGCTTCCAGTGCACAGCACCGCCATCCCCGCCATTCGGTTCTACGCTGCCTGATGGCCTTCTTTACGACCCCTATGGGCGCCCCCCCATCGCCCGCAACACCGCCCGCCCACCGCCTGCCCATCGCCGCCCATCGCCCGCCAATCGCCCGCCCATCGCCGCCCATCGCCGCCCATCGCCGCCCATCGCCGCCCATCGCCCGCCCATCGCCCGCCCATCGCCCGCCCATCGCCCGCCCATCGCCCGCCCACCGCCCGCCCACCGCCCGCCCACCGCCCACCGCCCGCCCACCGCCCGCCCACCGCCCACCGCCCACCGCCCGCCCACCGCCCGCCCACCGCCCGCCCACCGCCTGCCCATCGCCGCCCATTACAAGAACAACTGAACCCATTCACTGCATCATCCTCCATCTCCGGCACCTCCCATGCAATGAGGCACACAGCATCACCCTCACCACACCAACACACAGCATGACTGAGACTAGCACGATGTTAGGTGGTGAGACGAGAATAAATATTATGCCTGAGTGAGGTACATGCCAGCTTCCGGTGCGAGTTTACAATTAATTTAAATTAGAAAATGTGCTATTTTATACTTCAAAAAAATTTTTTTATATTAAAGTGATATATAAAAATTACAGATTGTTATTTCTTCTTTCTAGTAAGATAATTATCACAATATTATTATTATTACTTTATATTGTGAACAACACCACAACACAAAAACCGGCCCGCCCATTGCCCACCCATTGCCCGCCCATCGCCTGCCCATCGCCCACCCATTACCCACCTATCGCCCACCCATTACCCGCCCATCGCCCACCCATTACCCGCCCATCGCCCGCCCATTTCCCGCCCATTGCCCACCCATTGCCCACCCATTGCCCACTCATTGCCTGCCCATTGCCCGCCCTTGGCCCGTCCATGGCCCGCTTCACTCATCGCCCAATTCACTCATCGCCCGATCAATGGACAAAAATTTGGCACAAACACATTGAAAAAGAAACAAAATTACCTTAAATTGTAATTTTCTTCACTTTTATAGGATGTTCCTTTTTATTTATAAAATCTTTACTGTTTATTCTGAACAACTAGAATAGTAGTAACATTTGAAAGTATTTATAAATTGCATGTTTATTTTAAAAAACGCCACGTTTGTCTTCAGTTTTTCTAACGTTATTAGTTATTTCGATTTTTAATTTAGTGTTTACGACAGCCTCTCATCAGCTAAATAGCTGGATGGAAACCGACTCCCACTCAATGAGAATTCTAGAGGCCGACAGCTCTGGGAGAGGACGCTTCCGTGTTTTCCTTCGATCAATTCGCGGTAGACGCTGGAGAAGAATCTTCAACAATGCGATATCGAATTACCAATGCCGTTCATTTTCGAGGTCCCTCCACCGTTCACTTTCTCATAGCCTGCACTCCCTTCATTCCTGTCCACTAGTAGCGATCGTCCAACTTTGGCGTCTGCGTATTGGGACGAAACAGGAGTCGCGGCACCGAACTAGAGACTACAAAGAGGAAGCGACTCGCCTTATTGTTCGCATTAGAGTGTCGCAGAATACCGGGCGATTATTCATCCTTCCACATTCTGCCCCGAATTTTGCCTTAAGGCAGCGGCGGATACATAAAGAATTTTGGGAGGGTGAGGGCAATTTCATTTGACAAACCTATTAATGTTTATGAAATAATATTTTTTAAATTGTTTTCATGAAAGAAAAAAATATTTATGAGAAGATGTGTAATGAGAATACTGCTTTAGATGTGATGATATATGATTTATATGCTCATTATTTTGAATAAATAATTAAAACGATTAAATAAAAAAATTACAAAGGCTGTGGGAGGGGGCAATGGCTTCCACTACACACACGCCCTTGGAGCCGCCTCGGCCCTCAGGGATGGCTGATCTCTCATCCTCGAATGACCCATCCCCCTTCATCACTTTCATTCAAGACTAGCTCTCGGAGATGCGGTAAGCCCGAATTTCCCTTTTAGCAATATTTTCCAATTACACGCCACTCAAAGATGGTTACAGAAGATTCTCCTATTTCGCAGAGCGCTCTTCTGTGTATCAGATCTCACGGACACTTGAGCATGTTGCACTCGTGAACCCCAAGTTGCCCAGTGTGCAGCTCGCGTTGAACAGAGTATACGGAGTGTTCGACCGCCAAATAATAGTAGTTAGTTTATAATTTTAAGATTGATTGCATGAGTCCATGTTTCAAAAATGAGCGACGTTAGGAGCGAGTTTTCAAATTTGTACGGATGCAATAAAGCAACATTATAAACGAGTTGCTTACGCTATTTTTTTGTATAAAATCATCGTAATTTTTTAAGAGAATCAAACTTAATATTGTGAAACAACTTCCTTGTGACGTCTCGGGTATTTGACATTTGTACGAGAAAACAGTGGTCGGCTGTTCCATTTACCGCTACCACAAGATTCGCTCGTTTCAATTCGCTGAATGTCTGATGATGCAATCATTGGTCCCGTAAAATCTAAAACTTCATCATTTGTGCCATAAGGCCCTTTTATGAATGATTTCTTGCAACAGAAAAGGTCGCTTATAATGCTGGTATTCAAAAAACCTCTTTAACGACCCTCTGGGGATTCAAAGCGTGACGCTGCACGGGCCTTGGGGGTGGGCGCCGTGGCCAGGGTCAAGCGGGCTAGCGCTCCCTTTGCTCTGCCATCACTTGGTGCTTCTGGTTGGCGGAAAGAAACTTTCCTCTTCGGAACTTCCGTATATTGGAAGAAATCTGATCAGAAATAATTACCGGGTAAGACGCGAATGCCTATCCTTTCTCCTCTCTGATGTTATTTTCTGAGAAAACTTTTCTCTCAAGTGACTTCAAATAATCTTCGGTACGCTGAATAACGAATTGCGAGACGCTCTGCATTAAAAAGATGATTATTGGATATTGGACATTAAATTTATCGTTGATTCAAGTAAATGATCCATCTACGTAAATATTTAATTAAATAATAGGGCTACAACAGCATTCACTTTCTCGCATCCATTGAAACTTTTGTACTTTTTGAAAGCACAGAGAGTTCAACAAAAGTAGGACCTAGGATATTCTTATAATCGTAGTTTCCATTATTTGAGAGGAAAATATAGAAAACAAATGAGCGGTTTTTGAGAAAATATTGTTTTTAAAATTGCCTTTTATTTACGATTAATTACAAAATTATGCGAATGTTACGAACATTTTCAAAAAATTGGGCAAGAATTTATTTAATGATCATTCTAAGAACATTTTTTACAGTAAATATCGATCTTTAATATTATTGCTGTAGCAAGACGCCGAAAGTATTTTAATCTTTTGCAATTTTTGAAAATTCAGAGAATTCGCACGTATTTCATTTTTATATGCGTACTGTACTTACTTATGACATACAGGAACAAGAATTATCCACTATTTTTGGTTTCTCAGTGCTACAATACGAATTTTCTGTCAAAAAACACCATTTTTCCTGCAAAATTACATAATTTGCTCTATATACTACTTAGTAGCGTCTTTACATTGTATTTCTGCAACTAGATGAGAATCACGTTTACAGCTACATCATATTATTCTAGCGAACATTTCGAACTTTGTAAATTATTGTTTTAAACAAGAGAATAGTTTCATAATCGAACGGCGAGGCCCTCCAATATGCGATGCATTACCATTTGTGTGCGAATTTATAAGCACTAAAAACCATGACAATATGAATGCAAATATGCCAAAAAAGAAAATATTCACTAAAAACGAACAATACAAGACTGCATTGCGTCTGTTATTTTACACCAATAAGTGACTTTTATTTTTTGGAATACAAACAATTCATTTCATTTTTAAAACAGAATTATTTAATTCTTTACTTCCAATTAGCACGAAAATTCTTATTCATACAAAATATTATTTCTACATATGTAATTAGGGAACAATGTTACAATTTCTTTTGAAGTTCATAGGAATAATAATGAAAATACACTGTGCTATTACAACTTCCATTGTATTATAATGCCACGTTTGACGTCTGATAAAACAGTGTTTTTTATTACGCCGGTCGCTTCATAGTGCGTGCATTATCTTGAGCAGCTAAAGGAGTAAGTAAAGCATTGGCTTTGTTTACGAGTCACAAAAGCCTTCGTAATGTTGCCGGGTCCCAGCGGTGCAGCGAGACAACTACACTAGTCTCATGTCGAGTTACGCATTAAAAAAATTGTCTTTGCTTTCCTGTGCATCTAGGCGGTCTCGAGTACTCCCCAACAACGTGGTGAACGCTCCGGTAGTTTCGCATTTTATGTCGTGTGTGTTACCAGGTGATCATGATAGAGCACATCGTGTATGATACTTGCGTGATGTATATTCACAGCATTCTTTAAACATAAAAGTTACAACCGACAGTAATGCCAGTCGCACGGTTTTACAACTTAGTTGTGTTCTTATCACTTAAATTTATTATTTTAGCCATAATTCGCCTCGTTTCAGTAACACTTGTTGACTCACATATGATATCTCCGAGTGTGTAGATGAGAAAAAGGTGGTTTCGTTAGTTTTTTCGATAATGAATTCCCACCGGATAAGATAGTTCAGGGCATCAACTATATCACTGCAGTGCCTCTGACCGGGAGGTCCTAGATTCGAGTTCTGACTCGTAGGATTTTCTATATTAGCTACATAGCTAAGCCGCGCCGCTATCTGGACGAGAATTCTAAATAGCGCCTGGCTGATCGATAGTTCCCGTTGGTTCTCCGATCAATACCATCCCGGTTGGAGCGGTACCCCGCTGGTGGGAGACACCTTGATGAGAAAATCCACGCAAACTGATGTGAAGGTCGGCGTCATCACCACACATCAGGGGAGGAACACCGCCATCTTCCGTGATAAAAGATTCTCTAGACTTATGTGAATATTGAACATAGCAGTTGACGCGCCTGGAAACATTAAATGAATCAACAGCCTCTTCCTGGAAATGTAAACCTTCATTTTTTACGGTCCGCAAGTTGCGTTAGGTCATTGCGATAGCGTACTGTCTTGTTAGAGAACAGCAGTATTTTTATTCATTTAATTTTCACGTTTGCCATAGTTTCACAAACGTAGTATTCGACCACGGGTTCCTTCAAAGCCTGCCCCAGGACACATTGTTCGAGCAGGCACGCCTGAGTAAATTTCTTACTTCTCCATCAGGCCGTTCCCAGATAACCATATCAGAGCTTTCTGGTTGGGAGAACGTTACATATCATTACGTCGAGAAATTACAGGAGCCATTGAATTTTGACGGGCATCTGCCAGAGTTCTTTTACACGCCACAAAAATCATATAAAAAATGAGGGATTTTCCGCCCTTCAAAAATCCTCGCGCCTTAGCCTGGATCGAACCCGCGTCCTAGGGATTCAGTCGCCAGTAAGCTAACAACTCACCCACCGAAGCGCAGCAGACTTCAGTTGAGCCCAATAAACCAGTGTTTTAATATTTTAATATCATTAGTGACTGTGATGTTTCTTTCTTGGATAGGCAGTTAGGCGGTAATATTCCTTAGCAGCAATAAATATATGTTTATATTGTTTGCATGTTGCTAACATTTCAACATCGATGGTTCAAAAATGTAAATGGAGATACGATCACAGTGTGTATATTTGTTATCATATTTGGAATTTTACTCTATTCAATTAGCCGGAATATTGTATTTTACTGGACCAACGCAGGTATTGATCAGTCCGGATAATCGACTCTGTTGAATCTTTCTCGATGCCATGCTGACGGTGGCCATCTCTATTAACATTCTGAGCGAATCTTGAAAATATGTAAAGGTAGCAATTAAAACCGACTTAGCTGAAACTTTAAACTCGGGGTATCCTAATAACCTGACCGCGCGGTTGGGGGCGGCGACGACGACGACGGAGACCCCGCCTTGCGGCGCGGCGCGGCGGCGCGGGCGTCGGGTGGCTGATTTATAAGGGCGAGTGGCGCGCGCCGGCGCCGGCGCCGCCGCCCGGTCGCCCTCCGCTGCCCTCGGCCGCCGCGCCGCGCCGCTCCGATCACGGGCCGCCCGCCTGAGATTAATGAGGCGGCAGCGGAGGTGCGGAGACGTCGCGTGTGCTTCGGCGGCGGCAACCAGGCGGGAAGGCAGATGGGAAGGTAGGCAGGAAGGAAGGTTGGCGGGCAGGAAGGTTGGCGAACAGGTAGGAGGGTTGGCTGCCTGGCAGGAAGGAAGGAAGGAAGGTTGGCGAACAGGTAGGAGCATTGGCTGCCTGGCAGGCAGGAAGGAAGGAAGGTTGGCGAACAGGTAGGAGAATTGACTGCCTGGCAGGAAGGAAGGAAGGTTGGCTGCCTGGTAGGAAGGAAGGAAGGTTGGCGAACAGGTAGGAGAATTGGCTGCCTGGCAGGAAGGAAGGAAGGTTGGCTGCCTGGTAGGAAGGAAGGAAGGTTGGCGAACAGGTAGGAGGATTGGCTGCCTGGCAGGAAGGAAGGAAGGTTGGCTGCCTGGTAGGAAGGAAGGAAGGTTGGCGAACAGGTAGGAGGATTGGCTGCCTGGCAGGAAGGAAGGAAGGTTGGCTGCCTGGTAGGAAGGAAGGAAGGTTGGCGAACAGGTAGGAGGATTGGCTGCCTGGCAGGAAGGAAGGAAGGTTGGCGGGCAGGAAGGAAGGTTAGCTGGCAGGAACGGAGGAGGAAGGTTGGTGGGCATGAAGGTAGGTAGGTAGATACTCGTAAGGAAGTAGATACTCGTGGTAGGTAGGTGCTCATAGGTTGGAAGGCAGAACTCGTATGTAGGTAGTTAGGTAGGTAAATACTTGTAGGTAGGTAATATGGGTAAGTACTCGTATGTAGACAGGTGGATGGAAAAGCAGACAGGAAGGCCGGAAGACGGGAGTCGCATTCTAATATTGACTGGGCTAAAACGAGTGTACAAGGGGGAAAACATTTTAATCAATTATTTATAAATATCAGTTCTAGAAACTTTAAATATCTAGGAACTGAAAAGTGTTAGTTTATTCTAAAGACGCTTTGAAAGGCGTTTCAGCTGAATACATATGGCCAAATAGTGGTGAAAATATTCTGATTAATTCTTTATAACCTTTTACCCAAGAACATTATTGATTATTATTAACTATATATAATTTTGTAATGATTTTAAACTGTATTCGAATTTTCCTGGGGATTTTGTTTTTGAATTAATTATGTCTTATGGATTTAGTCTGGAAAATCTGTAAATTGTTTACATTAAATAAACTTTGAAGTCCGTTTTTAAAATAATTCTAAAAAACTTAGGTGATACCTTGCAAAATGAACAATTATAAATACAGAACCGTTGAGTTTTAACTGTCCCAATCAGTCTTTTTAAAAGTGGCTATGGTTTACGATTTACTCGTATTTTAGACCGAGTGGAAGATGCCAACATGATGTACGTTTCTCATTGTTGTAAATAAAAATATATTGAAAAATTTTACTTCACAATTTGCCTTAAAATAATTTCTAGAAAATGGGTGTAGAAAATGCAGACTTTTTAAAAAATGATGCTATGGCACGGGTTTAAGCCTTGTGGGACGCCGGGTGGTGAGTGCACCCCGCAGCGCCGTCCTCTCGGCAGGGAGCGCTCGTTCAATTCCGGTTTAATAACTGGGGGGTGGGGAATGGATTATGTACTTACCTGCTGGGAGGTAGTCTCGTCAGCGATGCAAGTCGTGCTTCGAGAGGGCTTCTCTGTGCAAGGTTCGCTTTCAAGGAGATTGTCTCGTGATTTCACGGAGATAGCATGATAAGGATAAGTACTATTCTCGTTTTGTTTTCGCTTTTTTTGTTTTCTGTGATTGAAATAGGATGTTTCATATCTGCGTTTTCTCTGTCTGTATTTGAAGAGATTGCAGGTGTATCACATTCGATGCTTTCCGATGATGAAAACTACCGTGTGCCATCCGAGTAGTGAAGGTTTATAAACAGAACAAACAACTGCAGATTCGAACCCGAAGTTTCTTCTCTCTGAATTTCATGTAGTGTCTAAGTTCTCCAGTTTCTGACACATTTCCCAAAATTTTGCAATGTGTGAAATATACTTGCACAAAAACTGCATAAAATATGAGTGGTAGAACTGTTCTTTCTACTGAATCTTGCAAATGTCTGGTTCAAATTAAAATCAAAGTTAATTAATTAAACCTATTAACAAATTCTACTTTCTTGATGTCATTCAACAAATAGATAGGGATAATTAAAGTATATTAGTAATTATAACGGAAATTATATAATAAAAATAATAATAATAATAATAATTATTATTATTATTATTATTATTATTACTATGTTTTATTTCGGCGTTCTCGTACTACCACGTAAGAAGTATGAAGTAAGACGTGACCGTTCAGGAAATATATTTAAAAACTCCATCGATAAAAAAAACGATCTTCAAAGCTAAATAGGGGTGATTTTCAGAAGTGATCGAATAACTTCAGAAGAGATTTAGCATTTTGTTGATTATGCTACAAATAAATCGCCAGGCGCACTTTACGCTGCAAACACGTTACAATCGTGCAAACTCGAAACTATGCGTCCCAGGTCATGGAAACTATGTCTTAATGATTAAAACATGAGACAATAAGGGACTATGAGTAATGTTTCTAAGTCTGAAAAAATACAATTACTCTTGGGATCTTCTATACTAACGTTTTAGTTTAGCTCTTCTAGGTACACCTGCACTGGTGCATGGGTAATCATGAAAATATATTATCTTGAGGAAATGAAAAATTAAATTGACTATATGGGCAGAATTTAATATATTTACTCTCACGTATCTGACTTTTTGTTTGTTTAATAAACACTTGGTAATATTAAAATGTTTATTAGAGAACAATACCGTACCTATTTCTTGATTATGTATGTTATGTCAAAAACTCTAAAAATTGTAGTTGGCATTTGGGAAACAGGAAAAACTACAATTAGAGATCAGAAGCAAAACAATGGGGGCCATCTCTTCATTTTCCCTATCAAAAGAAAACTTAAAAATACTGTATAAAATAGAGAATGTTATCACAGGAGCTAAAGAGGAATTACAATAGTTATTACAGGCTTGTTTGTTGTTACAGGTTTTAGAACTGTACATACAAAATAATGCATTCGCGTCTTTATTATTTATGCGTATATGATGTGCCGCTCGTTTAAGAACCTGGGCTTTCGCTAGTTGAGTTTCTACCTGAAGTTATTTTCCATTTGAAAACAATGATTTACAAAGTACGTAATATTCCCAATGGCGTAACTATTTGTTGTTATTTAATATGTTATTATAATATGCGTGTAAATTGGAGTAATGTTTGATCATTTATGGTACTCTGAACTTGTTAGTAAAACATTTGAAGTTGCTGTTTTAACGTAGACAAGGTAACACTCTTGACCTAACACTAATCGGTTGACAGCCCCTGTATAAGAAACTTGTTTTCTTATCACACAAAATCAAAACAGGGAAGAGCGATAAATTCTCCACAATATTGTATTAATAATGCGGAGATTTCTGATTCGTATCTTTTATAGTTCAGTGTATTCTACCAACGACACGTCTGGAAATTTATATAGTTTGTTTCATATATGTTTTGTGCATCAAGAATAGATTCCAAACGACCGAGGACCGTCAGTTGCCTTGCCTTACGAGTAAAATGGACAAACGTAAGTGTGTATGAATGTTCCTAAAGATCGCATTTCAAGTGCAATTGCTTCTACTTGGACGTATGCTCTATAGCAAGCCTTGTTATTTAACAATGGATAAACTCAGCTCAAACATTGTGTTTTTTTAATTGGCCCGCAAATAAATGAAATTAACAATTATTATTTCATTTTCATATTATCTACTTAAAACATTGTGTGATGTCCGTTCTAGGACACTAAGTTGTTTAATGTGATCAAACAGGTAATGCCTTGAATACCGCGCATAGATAACTCCTTTAAATAATGGATATTAAAGCTTCTAACAGTTTGATATAAGTAGAGAAGTGTTTGAATACATTATAATGACGTGATGGGCGACCTGTAAGACGACACACTTATTCTCAGCAACTTCACTTCCGATATGGAGCGATATGGAGTAGAATTCGTCTCCTGAATACAATAAGAAATGTCAGCATATAATTGTTACGACACCGCTTCTATGCGAAAATAATGCTGCAAGAAAAAGCTCCCACACACCATAAAATATTTACTATTCATGTGTTGCGTAATGGAACGGCAATATCTTTTATACTCTTAGTATACAAAGAACTGCTGTACAGTGTGAGGACTATATACTATGTTATGGCAGTATTCATAAAGACGGTTTGTGTTAAAATATTTAATCTATTGTAATGTTATACGAGAGTATAACATGGTTATTTTTTTTAACATTTCTTTGTACAAGTTTGAGGAAATACAGAGTGTTTGATTAGACGCAAGTTCTTGAACGTTTTGTATAATTCCTATTGTAGAAACTAACGTTTAATCGATTTCCGGTAGAAAGAGTAGTCGGTTTCCGTATTTTGAACACACACAAGCACGCACGCTTCTCCTTCGTTCCAAAACCATTTAACGGAGTTTCATTTATATACTATTTTCCATCTTTCAGAGTACTAGAGTTTAATTTACGTCTTTATAATATGGATATGAAACAAAAGATATTAATTCAATCTTTGAAATTCAAAGACCTTGAATTGTGTATATGAAGAAAATTGCTATTAAGAGGCTGGTCGGTGGTCGGGGACAAGGGTGGTCCGTTGTTAGGGGAATTATTTACATACATAAATGAGTTTCAGGGTTTGTTCCAAGAGAAATCGGTCATTGATTTCAGGAGTGGTCGTTCAATAAGGGTTCACTGTTCTTGAGTTTTCTTTCCTCATTTGTAGTGCTTACGCGAAGGTTCGTAGTGAACATTTGACCCCCCCCCGTAATTGCGTGTATTTTGACGATATTACAAGATTGTCCAGGCGTATACACTTGCCTGATGAAACATCGTTGGATGAATTGGAATTTCCCAATACATATTTAACGCTGATTTGTTCCAATGAATGACTTAACAAATGCTACCACCTGATTGGAGGAAAATATTTTAATGAGAATTGGCATTTTGAAGCCTACAGGATTTCATTGTAGAAAACAGTGCAAGTTCTTTTGTTTCGATTGGACATTCCAATAGTCGCAAATAAGAAAGAAAAATAGTGTTTTGCTTCGGAGTCTCCTTAAGATGTGTTTTCGCCACTCACTAGCACAACCACGTTATTATGCGTCTTCTTTATTCTTTATCCCAATTCCTTCTGCTCTAAATTGAAGGCTACAGAACAGTGAAAAACAATTTGTCTACTTTTTCATTTCTGTTTCCGAGTCAAACATTATCACGATCTGTAGTTAATGCTCAGAACATTACTAAGAACATTTTAAAGAAATTAGGAAATTCATTCCGCAGATACCTCTTTTTGGATGAAAACTGTGTGAAGCGAATTAAGGAACATAGTATTTTTAGGTAAAAAATATTAGCGAGGAAGTCAACATTTTTATTTCGAACACCAAAAACGAACAAAGAAAGAAATATGTTCACTTTTGTTTCAAATGAGTCCAAACTGCAGGGCGAGGGATGTTAAAGAACTTTACTCTGTTTGGCAAAATTTGAACGTCATTAATAAAATGTTAGGAATATTAGAAAATATTTTTAAAAAATTGGAGTATGTCACACGATCATAGTCGTAATTCATAGAGAAAACCTAAAGAGCTACTTAAAACTATTTATTGATGAAATGTAGCTCTAACTTACATTCATTCGAACTCATTTGGAGAGATATTGGAAGTGAATTAACAACTTTTTGAAAAATATGAAACTCCGAAACTCTGCAGAATTCATAATCAGGGACACAATGCCATCCAAATTCGACAGAAAGTCCCCCACGCGCGGGCACAAGTACAACCATGATTTGAAAAATAAAGTAAACTCAAGTTTTAAGCCATTTAGTTCTTGAAAGAACATATTCGGACGAACCAATAGCAATTTAAACCGGCCTTTTCTCAAAACTCCCCGAATCACGAATACCTGTCCAACTCCAACGTAGATTTATTTCGCGATGGGTAGCCCCTGCCGCTGCCTCCATTCGAGGGAAAGTAAAAAGGATTAGGCCGGACACTGAGTGCGGCAGGCAGGGCCACGCCCCCCGGCGCAGCGGCGGACAGAGCGGCGCGGCGCGGCGCAAGGGACGGCGTGGGAGTGTGCACGTGTGCCTGCGGCGCGCTCTTCATGGAGACTTATGGAGACGTATGCGGCGCTGCGGTGGAGGCCTCGCCGTCCCTGGGGCCCCCTCGCCGACCACCACTCGGCCCCGCCCCCCTCGCCCCGCCGCCCGCACGCGGAAATCTCGCCCCTTTCTCTCCACTAGGCGGCCGCTGCTGTGGAGTGCGGGGGCGTGCAACTCGGTGTAAGAGGTCAGACTTGTAGGACGCGTGGCGGGTGTTTTTTCAGGTTTTCTCACGTATGTTCGATGACGGGAGGTAGAGATACATTTTGTGGTGTGGTATAAGATTACTCAGATTAGAGAGATTACTATAAGAAGGGACCGCTTTGACAGATACTGCTCGGTTACTGTTGACCACATCACTGCAGGTTATATCCATGCACTCAAAATTTTGTCAGTGTAAACAACTGTAAACAACCACACTGGCAAAAAAAATTTTGTCAGTGTGGTTGTTTACAGTTAGCTCATTTGTAAATAATTTATCTTACATCTTGCATTGTCATCGGCCTGCACGATATTCATTTGTTTCCCGACCTGTCAAACTGGTCCCTTCTTTGAGCAACTCCTCTCTATGCGTGCGTTTTGTAGTTATTAACATCATTTAGTTGATACAGAACTATTAGCTAATGCTATAGCTTCGCTATTAGCGAATGCGGTTGAAGTTTGTGGATTTAGGTGTTAGGTCAGGATTTGCATCAACAAGACCGTTATTTGTGAGATCAGTGTCAGTTCTTCAATACTTTTCGTTCTTATAAGGAACATTTTTATAAGTAAGAAATGTTTTCTTAGAATATACTTATACGTCTTGTTTAACTACAACTCTTTTGTTTCAATGGTTCTTCAACGGGAATCAACGGGCTGCTTAAATCTTTCACGGTCGTTGGTCGCCAAGAGTGGCTTTCTTTCTTCTGTTTACGTTACATCGTTATAACATAATGTTTTCTACACGTACATCACATAGATAGTTACAATTCTCTGGTCTCGGTTCACTTGTGACATTTTGATTTTTAACAATGGGTAAACTAGGCAATGAATACCCCAATTTTGTATTATTTTTTGAAAAAATAACCAATTTTGGGTCAATATTTTGAATTGCAACTACGCTCTGTTCGATTCTGGATCGCACAAAACTATTAATGCGAAGTTTAAGAGCTATCAACTGCAATTGAACTATTTTTCCTTACACATACGGTTGTAAACAATTTTATTTTTATGTAATAGAATATTATTAATTATATTATTATTATTAAAACTATTATTATTATTACTATTATTAAAACTATTATCATTATTATTATTATTATTATTATTATTATTATTATTATTATTATTATTAGTGACATCAATTGATTGTGCAATGTCGGAATTTAATTATTCATCCGAGGAAGGGGAAAATGGGGGAAGTCAAGTTGCCTCGCACGAAACAATTTATGCTGTGTATTCTTCATGTAACTGATTTCTGCAAGGTCAGAGCTTATATTATGGGTAAAACTGTAACGTATATTTTTGATGAATATTGAGCTAATTTTAATCGGAGAAATAAATATATAATTTGTAGCAAACATTCGGCGAATACTGATATTCTTTGCATCGTCGAATATTGAACCCGTTGATGAGTTTCCTGTGACCTAATAATGTTGACTGATGTAGATATGAAAATTGGGGAACTGATACTGAAGAGTGTTGTAAGTGATGATCCACTAATCTCTAGAGATTATTAAGCGCTTAACTGTGATAAAAATGTTATAATGAAGATAACATTAATGGAGAGACATTATTGTTAAGTCTAACTTATCCTATCATATTAAGTAACAAGGGGAAAATATTTGAATGTAGAAATAATCTAGAATAAATTGTTAACTAGCGTACCCGTGCGAGAACTCTCGCATGTTAAACCGCATCTTCTTCCCTATTTTTTTCATTTCCGGATTAGTCCTGTAATATATCTTTTTCTTCAAGACCCTCTTATCCTCCGTCACTTGTTATATACGTCTCCTTGTAGTTGATAACAATAAAATACACCTTTGTCAATACAAGCTATTCTTATTTTACGTTATTACCGAGCAGAGATGAACACCTGTGTAATTCAATCGCGTAGAATATCAAGTAATCAGTTTAATTTCAAGTATAGTTATAGATTCTACTGGCTCTGAGCAGGTGGGGTAGAATCGAGAAGCATCGAACCAGCAAGAATGTAATAGAATGTTCAAGAAGATCTTATCCTGTAGATCACGGCATGATGAACGTTTCTTTGAGGCCTTTGGCCTTCTAGGCCTGAGACCTTTGGCCTCAAAATTTTAGTTTTTAAGACCCTAAAACGCTTCATTTATGAGTTATTCAACAATATACAATGAAAAAAGTGGCCGAGTGTTGCGAGTTGCAGTTGACATTAATATTTTGGTGCATTTTTTAAAAGAAATCCTTCATATTGTGACATACCAATATGAGGGTCATTTTTTATTACATGTTATTTGTTGTAAATGGGTGGAAATGCTAGGGTAATTAAATAGAAATATGGCGCCGTAGCAACGGCGCTCAAGTTGTTGTCAAGATAAATAAATATTCATCTGGTATTGAAAGTGACGGCGTGGCTAGTCAGATTTGAAAACGATTTGGGGATTGGTTGGAGAGAGAAACGATAGTCTACTACTGCGGAAGTATGTCTGATTTTTTGAGACAAAACAGTAGAAAAGGGAAGCCGAGGTCTGAAGGACTGGGCAGTAATAAAAAATACACATTCTGTCATATGTAGTGACGCTGTGCGGGTCGCTCGCGGATAGATAATTGGTGTAATTGGAATTTGTAATTTTTCATGAGATTGAGGAACATTGGACTCCGAATAATTTACAGCGTGTTAGAAGTATTACTTGTTATTTTCCGCGAGAGAGCTCTACTAATTATTGAACTGATAGAATTTTGAACGTTCACGAACAGTTTGGACACGCGGAAATTAGAACTTGTGAGAAGTCGTATATGATAGGACTCGGAAATATTCTGGATAAGTAATTAATTTGTGGAACTTTAAAACATTTCCGTTGTGTAATCGTAAAGACCTGGGTATTATTTTTGCAACGTTCGCGTAGAAGAACAGGAGAGAAGAACGCGGTACTTCGACTCTGGAATTCGCAACACCGGGGAGAAGAGAAGATGGCGACGATTCGTGGCGAAGAATGATGAAGATGAAGAATGATGAAGAATGATGAAGACGATTCGTGGCGACGTCGATCAAGAGCGCGCGAAGTATAGTGCAGTATAAAGGTTCGAACAAGGTCATGACCAAAGGACAGTCTTTCTGTTGTAAATTTCCATTTAAAATTTTTACATTGCAATAAGCAATAAATCCTAAGTTTCTTTTTGAAAGGAAAAGAAAACGATTTTCACTGGCCAATTCGAGCTAATAAGTAGCTAGATAAAATATTTGCTTTCAGATTCCTCGCCACTCTGTATGTAAGGCAGATCGGGTAATCGGCTATTAAGAGGTAATAGCTACTATTTCAGACGCAACCCATCGACCCAGCTACCGGGACGATATTTAGTTTTCTTTGAAACAATAGTAGCTAAAAAAATTATCGTAACCTTTTTCCTGGCGCCCATGTTAACATAAATTCGGAAACGGGTTACGACGAAACGCCCAATAATTGTGAGCAGTTTGTGGGCATGTTTCAATATTTTCAAAATCAAAGTGCAATTCTTCACGTCTCTGTGAAATTCTCTTTCTTTCAAGAACTTATTTATAAAGATTGGTTGCGTGTGAGAGCCGCCAGAGGTATGTATTCTATTGAAATAATACAGAAGACGATTCTGTTACTTGTTGATGATTAATCTTCAGAAACCGTTGTCTGATGAGGTAGCCAGGGCGAATTTGGTTTCTGTCGCAAAGAATTAAAGTTTCTGTATAATACTGTTAAATCATTTTATTTTTTGTTCCATTCACGTTTTATGGTTTTACTTTTTATTCCACTCTTTTTTATTTTCCAGCAATTTATTTTTATATTTCAGGATCCTCCCGACTATGGTAAGTATATGAGTTTCGCCGATAGTATTCTTGTCGATTCTTGCCCTTACATTCTTGTAAGATTTCCTCGGGTTCTAGCCATCCACTTCGTTTTATATCGCATGCTCTGAACAAAGAAAATGGATTTCGCTGGCTCTAAAAAAACGCAATCCAAGCAGTCGATGCGATATTGGAATATAGTATCGCAGGTTCCCTCGTAACACAAAGCGATCTGAATATTATTCTTTCCGTTATACGAAACACGGAGGTCCCTACTCCATGTAAGGTTGGAAGATTCAAGGTATCGTCGCTCGTTTTCAAACAAAAAAAGAGAAAGTTTATATCCAAATCAAGAAACTGAATACCAAGGAAAATTATAAGAAAATAGGAAAAGTAAGTTGTGGGGGAAAACTGAAATTGGAATTATCATAGAAAAATAATTTGTGTACAATCACTCTTCAAAGTTCCGTGCGGTGATGATATTTTGTTGTGTTCTGAGTTCAAACTTGCATAAGTGGCTGGAGAAATAAACATGACAAGGAATAATGTGTGAAATTATATATGATGGCAAGTTGAACTGATAGCTCAGAGAATTTGAATAAAAATTGGAAACACGAGATTCCTGCTTAGAATATTAAATTAAAGAGACCATGAAGATAGCCATTACAGTTTTACATTACATGTTTTACTGAAGCTAGAGAACTACATGAAACCTAAACGAAATTACAAGTAAAGAGATGCATGTATAAAAATAGAACGTTATGAAATGATGATGAAATTGTATTAATACACGAGTGTGATATCACGATACGTGCGAGTATCGTAAACTTCACACGAGTATGTTAGTACCCATTACATCGAGTTTCTTACGGTACTGTTTCTACGATTTATGGTAACTTTTATAAGTTAAATATTTACCCAGAATCGTTTCCTGTCAGTTGACTCGCAAGGCCACCTAGCGGACAGCTCCTTCCCTACCCTACGACAGGTGGCTTTGGTATACTGCGCTAGACAAATGAGATCAAAGTGAAATTATGATCCAATTTATTTTATTAATATTCCACATAACAATATTAATAATGACATAAATTAAAACTGACAAGCATAATGTAATATTAAATGCAATTTTAATGTGCACAATCGAGCGAAACATTTTACTAGAACGATTCTCAATAACTATTTAAGTGTCAATACTTGATTTGAAAACTTCTACGTGATTGGTCAAGAACTTGTATCATAATGAAATCTGTAACGTAGTATGTATCATTATCCAACGGGTTGCAGCCATCAAATGACAGAATTATTCAATCGGAGTACAGAAAGACACTAAAGAGGCAAATAAGGCAACAAATCCAACCTGCGGAGTCTCCTCCGATGTGCTAGGAGGGTTCTTTGCCGCGTAGGCCTCATCCAGGCAGAATGGGGCAAATCGAACTATAAAGTGCCGTTGCGTGCATAATACCTTAAAGGAGCCAGAGAATGAGGGGGGAACCAAATCGAAATTAAACATGAAGAGGTGCAGTGTAAAAAAAAAAGGCTACTAAAAAGCACAGAATGTAACAAATCCAACCTGCAGGGGTCTCCTCCGATGTGCGAGGACTGTTCTGTGCCGCTTAGGCCTCAGCCAGGCACAATGGGGAGGCCATATTGCGGCCGTTGTGTGGCTTAAAGCGACCTTAATGCGTGACCTTTAAAGTGTCGCCGATGCCTCCCCACCGGAGCACTCTGTGCCGCGTGGGGCCGTTCATGAATTTCAATTCCCGGCTGCAGCGTGACGGGAGGCGCGCGGCGCGGCGCGGCGTCCCCGCGGTGAATTATTAATATTCCGGGTGACGCAGAGGTGGAGGAGAAAAAGGAGAAACGTATGGCGCTGTGAAAGCGCGTGAGCAGGGGGCTCCTGAGCGTCGCGAGCGACCGCAGGCAAGGAAGGTCGATGTCCGAAGGAAATTGAACGCTCGGGTTTAGACGCTGGATGCAGGGCATGTGACGTTTCGGTACTTCACTGGTGGTGGTGATCACTGGGAGATAAGTGCTGGAGGTTGCACGATAGGTGTTGAGTGGTGAGCGTTGAGCATTTAGCGCTAAGCGCTGAGTTTTAGATACTGGAAGCAGGGCACATGATGTTTTGGCACTTTGTTGTTGGTGGTGATCACTGGCAGATAAGTGCTAGAGGTTGAGTGATAGGCACTGAGCGTTGAGCGTTGAGCGTTGAGCGCTAAGCGCTGAGTTTTAGACGCTGGATGCAGGGCACATGATGTTTGGGCTCTTCACTTGTGATGGTGATCACTGGCAGATAAGCGCTAGAGGTTGAGCGATAGGCACTGAGTGCTGAGCGTTGAGCGTTTAGCGCTAGGCGCATAGCGCTGAGCCTTGAGCGTTGAGAGCTAGGTTCAGAGCGCTAAGCGCTGAACGCTGAGCGGTAAGCGCCAGGCGCTGAGTTTTAGACGCTGGATACATTACAGGTACTCCTTACCAACTCCATAAAAGTGGCAAAAATTAACGGGAGATGTTGAAGAGGCGACAGGAAAGAAACTCGCGAAAAAGTTCATACCATCGGATTAGGCTATGTCTTAGGAACGCTGTTTTAGGATATTTCCTACATTCTCAAGAAAAGTCGATTCAAAATTCCAGACTGCATCGCGAAGGGCCACAAAACTACAACTCCGTGCACAATGTAGATTTGTTATACTGTTCACTCGTGTTGTCGTTTAAATATCTCACCACTAACCTACACTCTTTGATATACATTGTTTCTTTGTTCAACGCTTGAAATGCTTCTTTTGTTATAATGCACAACGCAATGTCGCAATTGCTAAAACTCTTCTAAAACGTTGTTCATTACGCCCTATAAAGTCGTTAGTCACGTGATCAATAGAGTTTAAGAACGTCTTCTTACTAGATATGACAAAAAAACCTCGATGGTTTTAAAACATCGATGTTTTCCACTAGAAATATCGATATATTAACGTCGATATTTTTGCTTTCGATGTTTTCTTCACATCGATATTTTGTTGCTAAAACATCGATGTTTTTTAATTTTAATTTTTTTAAAAGGGGGGTTTAGGCACGTTGTAGAGTAGCAGCAATCCACAGCAATATCGTTGTTTTGCGTCATCCTCTTTATCACGCTGCCTGTGTAATCTGAGGGAATTTTAGATGGTTTTACTTCGATGGTGTATGAATGAAAGTGACTAAAGGGTAAAGTAGCGAAACACAATGTTATTTATTGTTAATTTTATTCTTTACATTCGGTAATAATTTTTATTAACATATTGGTTACATACATGTACTTACCAATAAAATATATCCCTTGTACCTACTGTAATTAAAAATGCATAGGAAGTAACATGTTTATTAGTCTATAATTAAATTCGTTCAATGTTTCCATCGACATCGAAAACCCTTTAGAAATGTATCGAAACATCGATCCATCGATGTTTTAGTAAAGTTTGCCGTTACTACTCCTCATGCTTGGCACTAAAACTCCCTATTAAGCGCTAGGTACTGAGCGCTAGACCCTGAGTGCTAGGCAGTGAGTACTGATCGCCAGCCACTGATCCCTGAACGCTAAGCATTGAGCGCTGAGCGCGCGATGAGCGTTAGGCACTGAGTGTTGGGCGCTGATAGCGAGGATTCGAGATTCGATGATTTATAGCTTCTCAGCGCTGAAGCTCTTATTGGAGCGATGTGCGTTGTACGTTGACTGCTGAACCTTTGATTGTTGAACCTAAACGTTCGCGCCGAGACTGGCGCTGCCTTCTAGGATATGAGTACTTTTCTTTAAATCCAGTGCATTTATTTTAATATCATTTTTGTTTTATATCTTAAAACGGATTGATCAGAGAGAAATCAAAATAAAATTTTCCAAGATCTGACATAGTTGTTCGTTTTTACACAAATGCGATCCTGTAAATGGAGATGACATTTTTGCGCGTATTCTTAATCATTTTCAAAGAGATGAAATGATGAAGTCAGGTGCGCTAGCATATTTAACTATTTATTTGGCACTTGTTAATAGCCCATGTTTTGGATATTTTTCATTGCCTTTAGTTAACAAAGCAACTAATCAACATCAGTTAGTATTTGTTGGTTTTCTGTGCTCAAGAACACCATGTAAGAATGTCCGAATCATTGGCAAACAGGCCTACAATGTGTCGTCACCCGATCATCCATGAGCATTCTCAATTGATTTGTTTGCAGGTGCATACATTTACAGTTTTTATTGATATATGTGAGTGCGCCATGTATGCCTAATGTCTATATATACGATGTGAAAAACGGTATACTATACTTTACTTTTATTGGATCTGACACTTTCATAAAAGCCGTTTTTGTGACCCATTCTATCAGTTGTGATCTACACAAAAATACAATATTATTTTTCATGGATTGAAATTTACCTTGCTTTGTGATCATAGAATAAATTTTAACGTGACGCATTGCCTGAGTTACAATTGAAAGGTTTGGTACAGCATAGGGCTTGCCACATTTTGGTATTTCATTGGCTATTAAAATTAAAGTTTAATCAATCAGGTTTTCATAACTTTCTTTACTCAATTTTGTTTATGTAATCGTAATTTTTCAATAAGATGTTGAGATGAATAAGAGATACAATTTATTCAAAAAGATGTTGAAGAATATTTTGTAACACGTACAAAATATAAAACGTGTATCTAAACTTGATCATTCTATCGCCTAGAAACTTTTTTACCTCTGACTACCTCTGAGTGTTAAAGTATTTCACTTTGCCTTCTTAATGCTGAGCATTAAAACACGCACTATTATAATGGATGGTAAACAAAAACAACGCAAAACAAATGCATTCATGTTTAAATTCAAAATACAATATTAATGTTTTAATGCATTAAATGCATTAATGCACTTTATTATTAAGCGCAAATTATGAAAAATGCACATAAATTGTTTTCATGCCATGTAAGCACACCAGAAGTACCACGTATATGTACGAAGAATATGTATCAACTCTTTGTATGAAGGATTGAAGATTCAAACTAATCGTGTTTCAACATCGGCATTAGAATACCTCTTTATGGAAGTGATATTTTTAGTGAATTGCAATTTCTGTTATCGTTACTGGTTTTTTGTTAAAAATATAAAATGTTAAATATGACTTTTTGAATATTTATTATTCAACATACATTCTATTATACTCTAGAACTCGTGTTCATCAATCACTAATTATTTCAAGTTGGAACTCATGATCATCAATCACATAATGTTTGTATACTTCGAGGACATAAAAAAATCATGCCAGCTGGTGCTTGGGCCAAGCTCTTCAGTTGTTTTGTAACATTCTCGTTGATGAGCTTCGGTTGCTGATTTCATTTTAACTCGCTTGTTCATGGTTATCAGGTGACAATTCCAGACCCCTGTTTCAGATAGTCATTAGTCCTCGAACTGTGGCCATTGTTTTCTACCAATCGACATAGATTCGAACGCCATTCTTCTGTTCTTACACAAAGCGATCAACTGTACAAAGTTTTCAGAATATTTTTTTCATTCCAAATTTGTAAAATTGGGGATTCTCTATACAATTTATTGTACATTATTGATTGAATATAAAGTTAAAAATATTATTATTATTATTATTATTATTATTATATTATTTATGTGAATCCATTTTCTTTCTTTAGAAACCTAGGACTAGCGTACCTGATGTCTGATTATCCTATCCTAATTTACTATAATCTCATTTTCACGACAAAATGTAATTTTATCTTAGTTGTTGAAACTGGTTGTTGCTTGCTGTTACTTACTCTGGATTTATAAACAACCCTTTGTTCCAAGTTGTACGCGTGTCACTCACTTTTTCCAGACACGATGTCTCTTAGGTTCGTTATTGTTTTTACTTCTCTCGTAAATTCGAGTTATAAGTTATAATGAGTAGGGGGAATTTGGCGATGTCCAAATCGCTTTTATATGCATAAATCTTACGCCGTCAGGTTGCGTCAACCATCTAACACTGGTCCAAAGACCCCTGAGGCTCCCCGACAACGTTGTCGAACTTCTGCAGCCGCCTCCGTCGGCCCTGGTAAGCCGCCTTTCTTGTCCTCGCCTTTCGCCCTCGCTTCGTTCTCCTCCTCTTCCTCTCACGACTACGTGCCTGGATCAGCATTTATTTCCCAAGGTGCACCCGGGCCCTTCTGCGGCAGGCGAGCGGCTCCGGCGCCACCCGCAGGGAGCGCCTCCGAGATTCGAGAGCATTTTGAATTCCCCACATATTGGCCGGCATTCACGACGAAATTGTACGCCGAAATATACCGGGTACTTTACGTGGCGCCGCCAGAGAAAGGCTGGATTGTTCGCGGCAAATGTACCGAGATACAGGGATCGTGAACTTTTTTTAACATTTTATTTCTTACCCGACATTTTTGCCTTTCGAGGGTGTTGATTCAAGGTTTATATTACTTAATAGGTTCAATCATCCTCAGGTCAAAGTGTCAATACACTTTCCGACATAGGTATGTTCGATTGACAGGTAACATCAAATTGGTAAGCATTAGTTGATCTGTTGCATGTGTGTGTGTGTGTGAGAGAGAGAGAGAGCGAGAGAGAGAGCGAGCGAGAGAGAGAGCGAGCGAGAGAGCGAGCGAGAGAGAGAGCGAGCGAGAGAGAGAGAGAGCGAGAGAGAGAGAGAGAGAGCGAGAGAGATATTAGATATTTTCAGATGGTTAGAGAGGCTTGGAAATGTCCTTAGGATAGCGTGAGTTCATTCTATTTCGTTGTCTTTAAGTTTTACTTATATGATAAGTTGTGGTAGCTGGGGATTCTGGTAGTACGTTTTAGAATTTTTTTGAAATCTTGATAAAATAGTCTTGAATGTATTCTACTTTTATTTCTTTGGTAATTTTTCTGAGACATTTATTTTGTAGAATGTGGAGTTGATTTACGTGGCTACGGTCTGCTTTTATCCAAACGGACGTGAACTTGAAGGCGAAAGTAGGTGGCCGTTCCGCGTCGCTAGGCAACTACGCTCACGTCTTTTGTTTCGGCGCCGCCAATTAGGCGCCGCCGTTCTCATCTGGCTTCGGATTGCCGCCGCCGTTTGTCATCGTGGGGCTCTGCTATTTTCGCAGGTCGCCAGCGCCCAAGGTGACGGACACTGCTGGCCGTGTTGCAGAGCTGTTGCAGACCTTGACCCGTTAGGTGGGGCCGGACGAAGCTTGGCGCCCGGAATAAGTCGGTGACTAGAGCACGCGGTACCAACTTAGGGTTAGGTCTGTCGTGAAAGAAGACTGTTTAACTGCTGTTCTTGAATTTTCAAAATGACTTCGTGCCCACACGTTTAAATGTTTCTAGATCATATTTTTTAGTTGATTCAATTGTTTATCAGTTCATTCTACATGATGACCTAGTGAAAATACGAGGAGGAAGGAATTTTGATTTACTTGCACATGCATTAAAATTGGTTCATTCTGTGAGGCTTTTTTTAAGCGCTCATCCTCGAAAAGATGTGCACAGAAGCTATCGTATGGATTAACACTTCATTTTGGAAGCCAGCTACAGTCATTTAGGCGAAAACTGTTTCTGACTTAAGTTTACAAAGTTCTTGTTTTTTAATTGGCTTCTGGTGTCCATAATCAATATGCAAGGAAGAAAAAGAATAAGAAGAAGGAGAAGAATTGATGATCATGGGGGATAAGGGGACGTGTAACTGTTAATCACAGAGATGCCAATAGTTTTGGACATAATGTCAAGAAGCAAAATGGTTCATTCAAGAAAAAAAAGCTCGCCTCTTCAATTCATAGAGTATGAGAAAATCAAGACAAATAATATCGCCAGGTAGCAATATAACAAACGGAAAGATTTCATATTGTCTGCGCAAGCAAGGACTGCTTCTAGTGATTCTCATGAAACTAGTGATTCTACATAATGGCACAAACTTTCTCGTTCTAGATTCACAGTCTCTGTAAACAAAGCTAGTATTTCGCCCCGCCCTCTTCACAGCCGCTGTCTATTAGCACCTAGAATATATTTTTTCACATTTTCTCAATTTTTAGTTCCCCAATAATAGAATAAAAATATTATTTGAAAAATATTATAAAAGTAACACCTAGACACACACACACACACACATATATTTAATTGAAAAATTTGGAGCCGGTGTTTGAGAAAATGTCTTTTGAAGGTTTCTGAAAATGCGTATTTATGAGATCATTTTCACAGAAAACTTTGCAGTTTTCGAGAAACTTCGTAAGAGATCATTTAAGCATTTGTTATTGCAATAGCAATAATGTATAAAAACGCTCGCAATGTAATTATGAAAGACGTTTTTTTTTAAATCACATGTTTACAAAAATTACAAACAAAAATATTGAGAAAAGGTGTATTTCTTCATTATTGTAGTTGTAGAAAAACATCGAAAAAATGAAGCTTCCTTGAAAATTCAGAGAATTGAACAAAAATGTGACATGGGCCATTTTTTCATGGATTTTTTATATCTAATAAAATAATTTAAAAAATTGGAGTCATTTTTAGAACATTTTAAAAATGTTGTTGAGACTACATGTAACATACTCTTCCAATTCAAAATATTAAATTTATGAGAACGCCACAATAGCCAGATCGGGGAATAATAATTTTGGTGAAAATCCTACCTATAGACGTTTGAGCCGCTAATGTTTTTAACCGACGGACGGACATTTTGCCGTTGGTGATAGGGTACCACAATACCAGGCATTCTGCCGAAAAATCACAGATTTTTATACTTCAGCATTCCAATACTTTCTCTATTTTATGTAAGAAGTAGTCGAGAAAGTAAAATGTGCATAAGGTTTCAAGAACATGTGATTGAGTGAGAGCCGAAAGCATCGCAAATTGTTCCGAAAAATTAGTTACACCAAATTTTTGAAACTCCCCGGTTTTTAAGGAAATGAAGATCGACTTAAGAATCAAAGTTATATCTAATCTATTCCTTGAGACGAAGGAATTGTTTCAACAACTTGAAGCTAAAATGATTTTGCTCCTTTCTGGAAATATTTGCATGACCACAACGTTCGATTTTAATCAGTAACTATTATCTTTAATAGATCATTAAAATAAAACTCGATAAAATTCGAAAATTATGTTATAGTGCATTATGAAGGTCCTAGTAAGGTTGTATTATTTTACAAAAAGTATCGCACGGTTGTACTCTACATTAAAGTAATTATCTCATTGTCATTATCAAGCCCTTTTTGGAAACAATGATACGGGATGTGGGACAAAATCATTCAGTATAACTTCCTCTATAAAAACGTGAAATAAACAGGTGGATACGCAACGTATTTCATTCATTACCATCACAACTCGATAGCGGTGCGTTCTTGGACCTAAAGGTCTAGTTTAGAACAGGTATAGGCTAGGTAACAAGCATACTAGAGCTCGCGGGCACTGCGTCCAGAGAAATTGGCGCGAGATTTAAAAGTAAGGGTTGTACAAATACTACGAAGGGCGGCACGTCACTGGATATCTGGACCATGACACTCTTTGGGAGAAGTTACTTGACAGTTATTACCACAAATTTAGTGTTAGGACTTCCTATTTTCTTTTTAATGCAAAGAAATGATCGATTAAAATGAAATAATTCATCGGTTCGATTTCAAATTCTCAATTGAGAGTAAAATTTAAAAAATTGAATCAAAAGTATCTTGATTGTGTAATCCTGTTTACTTAAGAGTGATATAAAGGCGTGAAATTTCTATGTTTAGGTTAGAATATTTAACAGACAAATATTTGTGGCTGTTAAAAGCTCTGTCTGTTCGTAAACGAGAATTGTTAACTTAAACGAGACTTTTTAATTGATTTTACTTTATTGCTAAATACAATAAATAACTGAATGATTTAATAACACAACTCAAAACGAAAACAAGTAAAGAATTTGCTATTGAAATATATTTCGGCCACTTAGCAAATATGTGTATATTAGAAAGAATTTATTAAGAAAATAAACATCAAATAGTAATAAGTAGTGAAGAATACAAACATAATACAATTCTCGGTTATATGATAGAAAAATTCTGGCAAACATATTTTCGTATGAAGCTACTATTCACCGCCTCGCGCCGCTCCAGCCTGCGCAGTACACCCCTTTCTGCAGTTTAAGGAGAAAGGCGTGCGAAGCCAGGGGAAGTTGCCCGTGCCCGTAGGAGCGCCGGGCTCCCCAGCGCCGACAAGTAGCTTGTACGGGCGCAGTTTGACATGCCTGGTTTAGAAGCTCCGTAAAGGGCTTATTGTGTTTTCAAGTCTTGTTATACAAAATCAAATATTATTGCTTATTGGTTTACATTCTGGAGGTTCGGCTCTTCTGGGAAGTCTCGCTATTAGAATGTACAGTGTCACGAGCCAGAGGAGCTATTGCAGGTTCCGTCGCCGTAAGGTTAGGAAAGCATTTTGTCATAAAAATCGCATAAAATAAATCTCTGAATTTCCAGTTAAACATGTGGAGGAACATGCGGCAAGTTATGGGGGATCTGCAACTTATGAGGGGGAATCGTGCGCAGAAACGTAAAGAATATGAAGGGTACATGGGGGAAAATGGAGAGAACCATTCAGGTAAAATGTAAACAACACGCAAAGGAACACATGGGGAATATGTGTGAAACATGAGAGAAACAAAGGGGACAACATGAGGGGAAGATGTGAGAAATATGTGAAATACATAAGAAGACAATTCGCGGATAATATCTGGGGATTTTGGATATTTTGTGGGAAACATGCAGGGGGCAGGTGGAACACGAGATTTTTTCTCAAGACGTTTTCAAAGAAGGGTGTCTTTTTGAACCTTCTTTTACATTTACGGACGTGAGCTCTTCCAGGTATTTCAATTCCATAGCACATGAAGTTCATAACGTGCAGAATCTCAAAATATTTGTAAAATTAAATTGACAATTCGATATTGGGTTCAATTTAATCTTATGGGATCTAAATATTTCTGTTTGTTAATAAGCGCTTAGGAAGATTAGAAAGTTTATTCGTGCACAGTACTGGATTTATACTGTTGTAATGCACAGTTCAGGGGCTGGGACCGTTCCCACTTGGATTCTGCTACGCAACTATTTTTTCTTTTAAAATAATTATTATTTACAATGTCTGGATTGTTCACACGGGTTCAATTAGTACTCTTTATTTTGTTGAGTAATGTGTTTAATTTACATTATCTTGAAAAAGAACGATTATTATATTTAATTACAGATGAGTAAAGTCGTTTTAAATGATGAGTTATAAATGCGTTTTCTCGACTTCTCTTTTCTTCTCGATCTTCTATTTTGCACTTAAATAATTATAAAATGTCAATCATCCGAAAACTTTTTCGGGTGATTTCGTTTCTCTCTTTCACTCATCGAATTTCTGCCCTTCCTTAATTCTCAATCCCCTCCATTGGAGTGCCTTGGGCAGTTGACTCCTGCCGCCGCTTCTCCACAGATCGTGAGATTGAGTCAATAGAAGATAAAACGCTGAAGAATAACGACTCGTCGTAAAGGTGACATAAGCAACATCAAATGCCCCAGGGGCCTGTTGTAAATCACTTTCCTCGCCGGTGGGCGCCCGCCCCAGGTACATCAATCGGTCGACCTTCGGATGCGCCGTGGCCCAAACCGAAAGTTCACGCCGACCTCCATTCGGGATTCCGCCACGACGACGATGACGCCAGGCGGCGGCTCGCGCGCGGGGGGCCTCGCGGACGGCGCGGCGCCGGAGCCCAGGGGAAAATCTTCTCGGCGGCAACGCCGTCAGCGGCAAGCCCCCAGGCGTCGCATCACAGCTCGAGTACTGCCATTAATTAATTACTAGTGACTCCGGGCGCGTCAACTGCTAAATTCATGTCACGTGAGTGGAGTGAAGGTATTTTTCCGGGAGGTGGTGGAGATTCTGCCCCGATGGATGGCGAGATCCAGCGCCAATCTACTGACAGATAGCGGAGTTATCTCCAACCAGGTATCTCCCTCTAGTGGGGCACTGCCCCAGCCGGGACAAGCTCTAAGCTCCCAACCGGTCTCCCGGCATGTGTGGTAGTGTAGTTAATGTAAGTGTAAGTGTGTGTAAAGGGTGAGGATAGGGCAAGGAATGGGAAGGAAAGATCGCGTGCGGTCTGAGGCCCGTTTGGTAGGTTACTGCTCCGGTATTCGCCTGATATTGGGCGGAGAAACTACGGAAAACTACCGATCAGAGCAGCCGGCCGCTAGATTTCTCCTCCACAACTCGATCTAGCTATCTGGCCAGAGTCGAAAATTCTGCCACAGTCGGGGAATAGAACCCCAGAACCTTCCGGACAGAGGCACTGCCGTGACGTCAGATGTTGCTCTGAGCCACTTTTCTCGGTCCAACAATGAAAATCTTTCTGGCTTTAAAATAGCCACTTCTGATTCATTTAATAATGAAAGACGAAAATGACATTTAAAGCTTGCAGTTAGCTCTTGGTTCTTCCATATTCGTTATGAGGAATTTTTACATTTAACCTCTGTAGGTAGTGTTGGCACGTCTGAGCACAGCAGTGATGGGTTGCGGGCAATTTTTATTACTCTTTATATCTCCAGCTTTATGACTGCATGCCATGTCCAGAATAAAAGAGGCGTACTGAAGAATACACCAACATCCATTCGTCCACATGAAGACGATCTGCTTGTACCACTCTTTCTGGAAGAGTACACTTAACAGATGTAGACGAAGGCCGTTGAGTGGAGAAATCACTTCATCCTTCTTCACAGGATGAACTTCATTTCCTACATTCTCACTCTCAATCCTCCGCCAACAACTGCGGTGCTGTAAGTGAGGAACACGGAGAGCAATTCCATCAGGACATTCCTCAAATGGAAAGAAGGAATGAAATGAAACACTGCTATGCTGGTGTACTACTGTAGGACAGTGACGTGAGAAGTCACCAAAAAGGAGTACAAGCGACGAGCAAAGAGTAAACATTCACGTGAATAACTCCTTTTATTTGCGGAAAGTGAAACTATAAAACCAGTGTTAGACGTACTAAGCTGTATCTAATGTCACATTCATTATTCTTGACCCAAAATTAGGGTTCTTTGGCTGTTTTTTCTTTCTTTCAGAAAATAAAGAATTTCGAAGTATATTTTTAGTATTTTGCTTTAAATTAGTATTTATGATCAAATTGTTTTGATTGAAATTATTGTCATATTCGTTTTTCTAGAAAGGAAAGAATTCCAAAGTGCATTGTTGATGAATAGTGTGTTCGTGAGTTCGATTCTATCAGTGAATGTGTGCTGCCGTCTGAAATCGAATTCATTCGAAATCGATTTCGTTCTGACTAGTGTTTTTCCTCATAATTTCCAGGCGAATACTAAAGCAGAACGACGGACGCGGACCGCGCCCGATCTTTCCAAACTATCAATAAATAAATCAAGCGATATCTTTCGTGGCGAGTCTCAGGCCAACAGGCCTGCTCTTTCACCTGACCACGGAAATATTGCTGCGCCCCTTTCACCATCTAGGAGGGAAATGAGGTACTGGAATAACGAAACAGGCGATTTTAATGTAACTCGAAGACTTCTTTTAGGATGTGAGAAGACAAAGCTCAGGATATGGAAATCGCTGGTTGAAAGCATATGTACATATGGTTCAGAAGTTTGGATTCTAAGTCAGAACGAAGAGCAAAAATTAAAAATCATGGAAATGAACTATTGGAGACTCTATTGTGGCCTTACACTACAGGATAAAGTATCCAAAGTTGACATAAATATCAGATGGGTTTGATTGATATAATGGTTGGAGTTGATGCTAAAAGATTGAGGTGATATGGTCATATCCCAAGGATGACGAAAAGTCGATAGCCTGAGAAAATTTAAAATGGTTACCTCAAAGAACTCACGTGGCAGACAAAAAAACATGGGGAAAAGAGAGAGAAAAGGCGATGAAGGAAAGAGATCCTCAAGAGGAAGATTGGGAAGATCAAAGGACGTGGCAACTAGGATGCGAGAAGCGGCGTCAGTTGTAAAGAACCACGCTAATACTAATAGTATTTCTTTTAGGTTTGAGGAGCTTTTACTTAAATCTATAACAAGGAACAGACGGTTGTTCTTCCGCCCTGAGGGATGGCGTAGGAAGGATTTATACGCCCTTAAAAATCCTGGGGTTCAATCAATTTTGAACCCATAAACATGGGTATAACAGCCCCATATATTAACCGTTATACTATAGAAGCCGCGAAGGTCATAATTATCATTGTAATAATTTCTATCACTATCTTCCCATCTCCCCCTTCCCGTCATCTCCCACACTCCGAACTGCAGTACTATGGAGAGGGTACATTTCTTCATAAAGTGTCTCGTGCTTACCGACTAACGACAATGGGCAAATGACTCTCTGCAACACAGCGGAACTAGCGCTAGGACTAAGAGACACCTCGGGAACTCGCAGAGGCTGGGGGCTATGGTGGTACCTGTTGTGCCAACAGATGGACGGACGCTCAACCCTAGGATTCTACTCTACTATTGGCTGTAATGTGATGTATTGTGAATGTGATGTAGAAGGCAAAAGACGAAGCACTCTATAATAAGCATAAAATCTCTATTAAACCTTTTACAATTATGTGATACAGCTGAAAATCAGGACGATATTTTAAATGTCATTTCTTGTGCATTGTCGATTCACGTATGTATACGCATATTCACGTATGTACTTGAGGGAAGTGATGGTTTTCAGCCATCGCGTCGTAATCATCACTTGGAATCAACTAAGCCTTACACTTGACTCGAACCCATAACTCTCTAGCGCAGTTCAATTACTGCCGCAGTTGTCTGCAGCATTTACGTCATCGCCTAGAGAGTAGCGGCAATGAAAATTCTCTGAGATGTTATGAGACCGTGCATAATAACTCACGGCCATTACTTGGCGCTTATTTCGTCTTTTAAATTATAAGCATGATGACTGTAAGAAGGAGACTCAACTCCGGTGTTGGAGGTATGATCGTGCTATATTCAAAAAACGTCGGCAACTAATCGGCTCACGTGATATCACACGGTGAGTGAATTAACGTAGTTCGTCTTTTTTCGGTCAAGAACGATGCGTATACACGTTATTGTTCATCGCATTCTACACTTTAGTGTGTGTAAGTAAGTGTCGATAGCGTTGACTTTATACATGGTCTTGGTGGCCATTGGCCGAAAATGCTTTAATCGGTTCGCCCTTGGACCGCATGTTGTCGCTGAAGTGCAGATGAGTCGATTAGCTGCCGACGCATACGTACCACCACACCCAGGGTTCAATTCCAACCTTGTAATCTTCGTGGTTATAAGACAATGATGAAATGGATGAATGAATGAATGCCTTATTTTACGTGGCGAGACTCAGGCCATGAGGCCTGCTCTTCCGTCTGACCACGCAAAGTTCGTTACGCTCCTTTCAGCAACTAGGGGGGAAAAAAGGTATTACTCGGGCGATGAAACGGGCAATTTGAATTTAGCTCAGAGGCTTCATTTAGGGTTGAGGATCTCTTACATACAGTAAATCTACTAACATGGGACAGCCGGCTTTACTTCCCCTCCGAAGGAAGGCGTACGAAGGATTTTTTCGCCCTTGAAAATCCACGGCTGCGATCGGGTTTGAACCCGCGAGCTTGGGTACAACAGACCGATACGCTAACCGTTACACCATCGCCGCCGCCAAAATGGGAAAGTACTGTCTATGCGTTCGGAAACGTCAGACAAGCTGCGGTTATTTTTGGACTTGCGGAGTGGGTTGGAAGACCGGTCACCCAACCATTGCACCCTTGGCCAGGTAACAAGTTTCCCAAAATTATAAAGACCTCCTGCTAATTTAATTCATTTAGTGACTGTAACGTAAGAATGGGGAAATATATTGAAAATTGAGTAAATATATTTTTCATCGAATAAAATAAATTAGAACCTAAATATTCGTAATAGAACCCAATCAAAACATTCAAAAGAGTAAGATATTCTAGATAATTTATTAAAATGTATTGATAGTACATAGCGCTACGATTAAAGATGATTGTCATGTGGCGTCCGTTGAGAATTTTAACCCACCATAATATTTGTGTTGTAAAATGCGTTTAAAATGGGATAGATAGAAGAAGAGGGCAGTCCAATCTGTTCTAAAAAGAACTATGTTTGCTGACCCATATTAATTCTGTCAACAAAAGTATATGTGTCACTACTAGGAACTACGGTATACTAGGAATTCGGTTTCGATTTTACTGGTGAAACAATTTTATAGGATTTGCGGTTTTGGCTTGATATTAATCGCGCAACTTTTCATGAACGATGACTTGGTGAAATGCGGGTAGAGTGGGGGTATTAGTTACGACATCGGCCACAGATTTTATGAAGCAATGCCCATCTCTGGAATAGCAGTCATGCTTTCGAAACTTTCTCAATAAATTGAGATCTATTTTTTTCAGAAGGGGGAAGCAAGGTCATCGTTCAAGAAACGTTGCGCGGGTAATACTTTGGAGTGTAGTCTGCTTATGAAGTAACTTGCCAACAAAGTCGTAAGAACCGTCAAAATATCGTCCGGCCGATGAATTCCAGAACCAACTACTACTTGTTTAAATCTTGCTCAATGATCTTTTAGTTTGTAAAGAATAGTTATGAAATGAAAAACCGAATACTGAAACAAGGAGATATATTTCTAAGCTCGAGATAATATGATTTTGTGTTGCACACTAAAATCAATATTCCGTCGTGCGTAACATTTCTTTTGTTGTTTCTATGACGATACGTGTTAACGCGTTGCTTACGCTGGACAGTGCGTGGGAGAATCCTGGCCTGTAATGGAATAATCATCCCTTCAGCACATCACCTGGTCGAATCGTAGTTCTGAAACTCGTGAAACGCGAGAACGAAGGAGGGGGCTTGACTGACGTGTCCTGCTTCCTCGCGGTCGCTGTGACGACATTGGCCCTCTGCCGCGCGGCCGCGGCGAATCAAGTATGCATGTCACCGCCGCCTACGCAGCCCCCGCCTCCCACGCTGCTTTTGCCTCCTCTGGCGCCCCCGCCCCCAACCCCACTCTTTCGCGGCCTCCGCCATAGCCCCAACCACCGCCTTCAGCGCTTCCTCCTCGCCATCGCCTCCGCCCCCATTGCGCCCTCCCATTTCTTCACCGCCCCCTCTGCCTCCGATATCGCTGCTAATGCCGCCCCCCACTACCACTGCCACCGCTGCCGCCTCTGCTACCGCTGCCACCGCCGCCACCGCCGCCACCGCCGTCCCTACCAACGCCACCGCCACCGCCACCGCCACCACCACCGCCACCACCACCACCACCACTACCACCACTACTACCACTACCACTACCACCACCACTACCACCACCACTACCACCACCACTACCACCACCACTACCACCACCACTACCACCACCACTACCACCACCACTACCATCACCACTACCACCACCACTACCACCACCACCATCGCCGTTGCCACCACTACCTCACTGCCGACCGGGAGAGGTGGCTGAGGGTATCAACTGACGTCACTGCGTCACGTCTGTCAGGGAGGTCCTGGGGTTCGAGTCTCTACGATGGCAGGATTTTCCACACTAGCTAGAGAGCTAGATGGAAGTCAGCTTCTCTCTCAACAAGAATTCTTGCTGGTGGCTTTTTTGTTCGAGAGTTTTCCGTGGTTTCTCCGATCAACACAAGGCGAATGCCGGAGCAGTACCTTAACAAACGGACCACGGATCGCGCACGAACTTTCCTTCCTCTTCTTTGTTCCATCATATTCTTAAACACACTTACACTCACACGCACAACACCGCTACATCTGTCGGGAGACCAATCAGAAGCTTAGAGCTTGTCCCAGCGCGGGCAATACCCCGCCGGTGAGAGATACTTGATTGGGGAATATTCCCGCAAGTCGACGTAGGTTGACGCCGGGTCTCATCATCCAGCGAGGGAAGTTCACCGCCACTTCCCGCGATAAAACATGCACTAGACTTACAGGACTAATAATCTTACCAGTTAACGCGCCCGCGATCACTCTTCAGTCAACCAACCACCACCATAGCCACCCCCACCAATTTATCTCACAACCACTCTCCTACCTCCGCCGCCACCATCGCCACCATCGCCTTCGCTGCTTCCTCCTGCGCCCTGGCTACTACCACATCGCGGCTGCTTCTTCGTGACGCCATATGCCGTAATTTCGTTTGTAGCCTCACGCGGCCGGAATCCTCAAGTGGCAGCAATGGCCCCTGTTGCTCTCTTCAGGAGGCCTCTGCAATTCGATGAGCGCGCCGCAGCGATGCCTATCTTAAGGGCGATAATCTTGGACACTCAAATGAAAATTACACTATTTATTGAAATAGTTTGTGTCGACTTTAAACCAATAGAGATGTCGTTCTTAGTTGAACACACATCACAAATTTGATGAGAATTTATTGTACTACGTGCGTCAACACTCAAGATGGTGCTGTTGTATAAATGACGGAATGAATATAGATAAGTGTAAGCAATTCTCTGGTCGTGCTGTGGACGTCTTTAGGGACATACTTCTTGCCAAAAACGAAAAAAAATATTCATTTTATAAAAAGATTTATCTTCTTTTGTGTCATTCTCTGAGTTTTTTTCCCGTCTTAAATATTTGCTTAAGATGTAGGCTTCTGCCATTCCAGAACATATCTCAGGGCATAGAAATATACTCCACGAATTAAGTCGTTTCTTCCCTTTCGAATCTTCCCATTTTAGAATATTTACGTCTACTGAAATTGTCGATGGTATCTATTGCAGGATTTTAATAGTGCAGTAGCTACCCACCGGGTTATTTCAACATTGTAACTATCAACATTAAGTGCTTCCACCTTCCCACTTAATAATTATAGAACTTACTGCGTAATCCAAAGTGTGCCTCTCGTACGTATTTGGGGCTTTCTGTAGTCATTTTACCTGTGCATTATCCAACTTATAACTCCATTCTCCATCTATCCTGAAAAATATAGTTTCTAAAACTAATTTTCTTTAGTACAAACATTTTCGTCTTGTGTCATATGCCTACATAAAATTATTTGAGGCGTATCGATTCTGATTTGGAACTAATTTTAAAACATGAAAATTGAACTGTTTAAATTACACCAATTTTCCATTTATCACATCGTATTTTAGATACATATTTCTTCTAAGAACTTCTGTTGTTATGCTACTACCAGAAATAATTAGCATAGATTAACGAGCTTTCCTATCCTTTTTTTGATCTGAAAACGATTTTTGTCTCATTTATAAAATTCAACATGAGAAGCTCTTTTTTTTTTCAAAATAAAATAGCGGGAGCTAACACTTTAAAATTTTTGTTCGCCAACAGATTCTAGACTGTTGCATACAGGCAAGTGGTGAAAATGGCAAAAAAAGGTATTTAGTTTGTGAAGCAACGTTTATTTCTAAACACCTTGTAATGAGTAGACCTCTCCATTTTAGGCACAAAAAAGCGATGATTGAGGCACCTAAAATAGGTAACAAACTTATTAAATCAGACAATTAGGCAAACTATTAGGCATAAAATAACGTTTTATGCACTTCAAAAAGGTTACAAAATGATTAAACCAGGCATTTAAAAAATTAGACATGAAAAGTTATTTTTCTGACATCTAAAACTGATCCCAAAAGGATTAAATTCTTCACTTTTCGTTTTCAGGAAAGTAGTTTTATTATAAGAGTGACTACAAGTATTATTTTATTCATGTCATTCATTTCACACTTTTCATTCTCAACCTGTCAACGGCGCAAATGCACCGAAAATGGATGCAATTCATACTCATCGGTGACGAACGCGTAACATCCTTTTTACATTGACTTGCGAAGCTCTTTATGTTTGGTGTGTTGGGTGAAAGATTTCGGTGCATAGTCGATTGTGTCACGGATTATTCGCATTTCGGGAAAGTATTTGGGTTTTGGTATAGCAAATTTTAAAAAAATAGTCACAAAAATATGATAATTCTACAATACAACTTGTTTTAGACAGTTTTAGGAAAGAAATACTAACAATAAGCATCAACCGCCTATTCAGAGCGTTTTAGGCACTATTAGACGCTTTTAATAAATCTGGTTTTCATGATTTGTAAACATCAATTATTTTCCACAACCTCCTCAAGGAACTAAATTGGCACTTGTCCTAAAATCCGAGGTCCAGTAATGAGGTATCAGTTCATTCTTTCTTATTTTCTCATAAACGTTCCTTTCAACTGCGCTAACGTATTGTGAGCTCCAGATGCGCTTTCCCCAGCGCAGTGAACGTGCCTCTGCCCCTCCCGCGCCGTGTCGCTTCCAGTGTCTTAGTAGCGCCGTCTCCCCGTGACGCGCCGCCCGCGTGGCCGGGCCGCCCCCAGAGGCCCGCTTCCAATCTCGCGAAGAGCTGCCACCCCCTGGCAGAGGGTGGGGTAGGGCAAGGGCGGGGGAGGGGCGGGAAAGGGAGGGGCGGGGACAGGGGAGGGGCGGGGAAGGGGCAGGGCCGGGGGAAGGGCAGGGGTGGCGCAGGGGAGGAGCGGGGGCGGGGAGGGGCGAGGACAGGGGAGGGGCGGGGTAAGGGGCGGGGCGCCGCGCGCAGCCGTGGAGCACGTGGGCCCGCCGCCCACCCTGACCTCGCTCTGTGCGGTGGACGGTGCCCGGGACCACCGGCGCCGGGAGGCCAATTTTGTCACTCGCTTACACCAGGGAGGGAGGTCAACGTTGGATCTCAGCGATTTTGTTGTTGTTTTTGTATACATTATGGAGGTTTAATGTTTGGAGGTAATGTGGAGATGTTAGATGGATAGTAGATGGAGATAATGCCATTGGTTATGTTCATGTATGTCGCTAAAATAAACTGTTCATTGTAAAATAACGAGTTTTGTCAGAAAATAATATGTGCGTGGAAAAGGTTTTAATGTCAGTTAGTTGTTTACGAAAAAAATCGTGTCCCTGGATTTCTGTGAGACAACTATCTGGTTGCGTATGAATGGAACATTGAAGCCTGTAAGCTGCTCTAAAGGCCCATTCGGGAAAACTGATTGGGAGCGTTGAGTCATCGGTATTCGGGGGAGGGGAAGACGAAGGCGAGGAGGCCAAACATCGTGCACGTGGTGGCAGTGGGCTGCGCAGTGCGAGATGGCGGGCGAGGGATTTTCAGCACTCGCGGTAGTGGCGAAGCGTGACGGTTTTCTGCGGTCATCGCTAGACCCGGCCAGTCTCTTTCTAACAACACATACTGGTGCCAACTGTCAAAAATCTGGGGAAAATACGAATGTTTGGCTTGATTTGCTTGAACATATGTGTGCCAGGAATCCAGAGGTTGCCAATTATAATATGTACTTACATTTTTACTATCTGCCGACAAAACCGATCTGTTGACCATAAAATACTGCAGTAATCTGAAACATGCTTTAGTTTATTTTCACCCCTGCTACAGATTATTAGAAAAAAATGTTTCTAAAAATCAGTAAAACTTTCATTCAAACATTCAATTTCACAATTCCATTTCCTAAGTAATGTTCTCTAATTCACTCTCCATCTCCTACATCTCCATACATTGATTTCGACGTTAGTTCAGCCTCCCTTACATTTCTGCAATACGCAAGAGAGGTGCAATAAGGCACTTCTCTAGTACCTGTACATTTCCACTCTGCGAGTAATAACCATGACCTCCAATCGCACCTTGCCGCTAGACCGTCGAGAGCAACGCAACATCTTTTTGCGGCGCCCGCAAGTGGAGCATGGCGCTCTGGCGACCGGCCGCGACGCCCCGTGGCGCCACGCGCCGCCTTGCGACCGTCGCGTCGCTCGGATGCGTGACCTCTGGCAGTTTTCCCACCCACAACAGACTACCCAGTCGCATGTCCAGTCGCCTGCCCAGTCGTTCGCATAGTCGCACGCCTAGTCGTTCGCATAGTCGTTCGCCTAGTCGATCGCCTCGTCACACGCCCAGTTACATGCCCAGTTACACGCCCAGTTACACGCACGCCCAGTTACACGCCCAGTTACACGCCCAGTTACACGCACGCCCAGTCGCACGCACGCCCAGTCGCACGCACGCCCAGTCGCGCACGCCCAGCCGCACGCCCAGTCGCACGCCCAGTCGCACGCCCAGTCGCACGCCCAGTCGCACGCCCAGCCGCACGCCCAGCCGCACGCCCAGCCGCACGCCCAGCCGCACGCCCAGCCGCACGCCCAGCCGCACGCCCAGCCGCACGCCCAGCCGCACGCCCAGCCGCACGCCCAGTCGCACGCCCAGTCGCACGCCCAGTCGCACGCCCAGTCGCACGCCCAGCCGCACGCCCAGTCGCACGCCCAGTCGCACGCCCAGTCGCACGCCCAGTCGCACGCCCAGTCGCACGCCCAGTCGCACGCCCAGTCGCACGCCCAGTCGCACGCCCAGTCGCACGCCCAGTCGCACGCCCAGTCGCATGCCAATTTGGATGCCTATCGCGCGCCAATTCACTCTCCTGCTACACTACTACTATCTGCTCCCGACTTGTTCACTCCTCTACTAGCTCTCTTCCACCGTCAACCCCATTTGCTGCACCCACGTCTAATTTCTCACTCCTCTAGCGACTCACTCTCCCATGCAGCCGTTTTCCGTATTCATTGCCTCATCCATCCACTAATTTGCTCTTTGGTAGCCGAAGAAGCTGAAAAGTAAACAATAAACTCTGGTCTTTCAAATCGACTCTTGATACAATCACATTGAATTTTCTTGAGAAAACACATTGAGTTTTGGTTCAGTAACATACCACTAGGTGTAGTCATTTACTTAGTTCAATTGCCTTGTTCGAAGTTCTCTATAATAACAAAAATTTTGAACGAAACTTTCGACACGTGAGGCTCGCTTTAGACACGTTAAGAATTGAAATAATGAAATTGAAGTTAGCGTTTTATGTGTGATCAATGTTGTACTGTAAGAAGCTTAATTAGTAATATTTAGTAACTTAGTGATTTTCTGGAGAAAAAAGTAAATAGATGTCTTTTGAAAGAAATAGCTTATTTTCGGTATCATATTACAAATGAGTGTTTGCTCCAATGAAAGAAAAATATGGGACCAAAACTGACCATAATTCACACGAAATGACATACTGTACGTCATTTGGGAAAGGAAACAAAAATGTTTATGGTGCGTATTTTTTCAACTATTTTCTCTTGTCGTATTTTTATGTTCCGACCCGCTTAATGACGTTAGTGTGACACGAAATCAGTGCTGCCATCTAACAGCCATTTCACACTCATTGAAGATAAACAATACTACGCTTGTCCCGTGCTGCCATCTCTGCGTCACCATGAGAATAAGTCGGAGATAGGCTACGTAAAAATATATATTTTATTTTTTACTGATACGTTATTACTTGTCAATGCCTTCGATAAGGATCTCGAAATACACTGCATAACTTATCTGGATTCTGAGGATCGTGGTTAAGAGGGAAATATAAAAACAGTTGTCATGCTGCATGCTATTTGTTCTCGTATGGAGGAAATTATGAAATGGAATTATGGCAGGAAAATATGAAAAGACACACTGAGTTAAGTAAACATTTACTTAATTAGTAAGTAAGTAAATCGGAAAAATTAAAATTAGGTTTAAAAAATTTTATATGTACTGTACTAACGGGTGTTAACTGGTTTTAATGATCTCGGCCACAAAAAGCATTCGGGCCAAAGGTCTTCGGACTTTTTGTCACCTCTTGGTCATTAAAACCCTTAAAATCCCCTTGGCGCATTAATAATTAGAAGTACTATTCGAGACCGTGTAGAAAGTGTCGCATACTTACACATCATTCGTATATGCGGAGGTTCAACTTTTGACATCAGCCTGGAAACGTACCGAAAGTATTTTTCAAACTAGTACAACAGTTAGTAAACAAAATTCCTACCAACCTCTGAACGGAAATATGCGTAGATTGTTCTTGTGGTTGTCACTTAACTTTATTTATTACTCGGACATATTGTTGTACAATTGAGGTTTCGAATAAATTATTGTACATCACCTGGCAAAAGTGGCATTTCATGACACGACGTGATTCCTAGACTCGGCCTATCGGTCTCATACAGGAACTCTCCCATCTAGTCATGGAAACATCCACTTTCTTCCCTTGTATAGTAATTACTATTACATCACTCACGTTTCATTACTTTCGTTAAGGCTCTATAGGGGGTCTTTTTAGAACTCTACTTTCGTTATACAATCTGTAGAGTAAAGTAAATTATCAAAAAAATGTTTCAAAATATTGTCCTTCATTGTATCGTTTCCTTTCAAGATTTAGTTCGTTTTCGTGTTCTTTTTGTTGTTGTTGTTGTTGTTGTTGTTGTTGTTGTTGTTGTTGTTGTTGTTGTTGTTGCTGTTGTTACTACTGCTGAAAGCCTGATATTGTAGTTTATTCATCAATTGTATAACTTAAATGACGCTTTTTAGTTTTCGACATTTCAATATAAAAATATTTCCATGACGTGAATTTGAATGGTAATTTTTTTTTTATTGAGAGAAGTTTTCATCTAGTACAACCAAGAATACACGTAGAAATGTTAGATGATGCATTAAATCAAGAACTTCAATCCACCACGTCATTCTGTTGAACATGTTAAAATAGTCAAGACGTATTAGAAAATTCTTCGAACTGCGCAAAACTGCTAAAGTTTCAGATTTCGTATCCTATTTGAGTCGGAACATCGTAGTAATGATTTCCTACACTCGCTTTTCTGGGAAGTGAAGGATCAGGGATTCTGCGTACATGTACTATCACGTTTCCTTCAACAAAACTCCTTTTTCTCCACTTCCCCGTTGTTTGGCAGGGTGCCCGGTGCTCTTGCCTCGCTCGCACGTCATCATTGGCACCCGGAGAAGTGAAAACCGTAAACAATACGATACCGCGTGATTCATCTCGTCGCCAGTGCTGCCAGCCGTCAAGCAACAATACCTCTCCAAGGACGGATGGATGGTCGGTGTTGTTATTTGACATTTAGGGAAGAGGCTCTACAAACCATCTGGCAACCTGTAAATGGTTCAACCTCAAATCAATTGTATTTTATGTGTAATTTAAATTAGTTCATTCTCTTTGTATTTTTTATGTATGTATTACTATTATTTACTTACTTACTAGTAAATAAGTCATTTGTGAATGAAAAATGTTTAGTAGGAAAGACGTCCTGCGAAGAACAGTGGGGAAAAATAAGTAACACCCTTCCTCCGCCCCACCCCGCTCTGCCCGTCCCCGTCCACTTCCTCCGTCCCGCCCCGCCCCCTCCTCTCCCTTCCCCGCCCTCCCCCCACCGCGTTCTCCTATGCTTTCGTTTATCTCCCATCCTATTCGTGTTTTTCTCCGTTCCTTCTGCCTTACCTCCACAACGTTTCAAACTACTTGTTTCGTAAACACAATGTTTGTGTGCACGCCTACAGCCCTGCCCCAAGGAGGCGTGGCTGGTGCTTCTCACTAGCTTCGCTTCGAGCGCCGCTGGCCCGCATCGGCCCAGTGTACGAAGCCGCCCAACGAGAGACGCGACGGGGGCCTGGTCACCAGCGAATCGATTGGGGAGCTCCCGGAAGGACCCTCGACCATCGCTCTCGATTAGTCCCTTTGCCATATCGCACCCTCCTGCGGGTGCAAGGTCTCCAGTCAGCGTTTTCTCCATCGCAATTGACCCTGAGAGCGCTGATTGCCGAATGTTAAGACACGTAATCCGTAGAAGAGAAATATAAATGTAGGAATGATGGAAATTCATCTAGTTTTCGAAAGGGTTTACGAGACCCGTTTTTTTTTTGTCGAATTTTGTGAAATTCATTCGAAGAGCACATTTAGCACTAGCTCGTTTGATTTGTCGTAATCTTATACTTTTCTTATGCCTAAATGCCTCTATTAAGTTAGTATGTTTCATAAACAAGCATATATTGTTCTAAACTTACCAGTTTAGAGAAGTTTATCACAATGTTTATCACATCTCTAATAAATATGACTCTCTCCTCCATGCATGTTCCAACACTGCAATATTCAATATCGGTCAAAACGATAATTATCCTTCACGCATAAAAATCATTTGCTACAATTTCCCATAAACACCGCCCTCCACTTCCAAACATTAAATGCAAACCTCCCTTAGTCAAGTTATTCAAATATGAAATTTTAAGAATAGTAAAGGGTTATACCGAGACCCGCATTTTCCTGAGCATGGCCGAGTAAATTCATTGTACCATAAACACTGTACCTGTCAAAATCCCCGAAAGACGAAAGTCGAACGGGAATTTAAAAAAAAGATTTATCACATCTCGCTTCTAAGAACAATTTTTCGAAAGCATATGTATCGATACTTATTTTAATACATTTCAGAATAATTTATTAATGCATTTCCAATAAGTCCGTTTATCGACATCTGTTACATTTTCTTGTTTTCTTGAAACTATGCCATCCACTGAGGCACGAAAATCCCAGACAGTAATTGCAGGTCAAATCTGCTTAGCATTAAAATGGTCTTCGTACAGAATATAAATTGATATTCACATAGTGCAGCATGTTTTCGATTGAAACAAAGCTTTTACAATTGTATGCAAAACTTTAAAAATTCACGTTGAACATCACAGAGCTTGCAGATTAAAAATGTTTTTCAGTCATTAATGTTTTTAAAAAAATAGTCGGTACTTTCATTTTATGCCTCACATTAATTCTCGTCGAAATGCTTAGTTTCCGAGTGCAAAAAACTCCACATAACACATTTTAATGGCTCGCCAACTGAAATGGCTAATAATTCCGGCGCGGTCTGGCCGGCGACAATGGCGTGTTCCGTTAGCCACGGCGCGGCGCGGCGCGGCGCGGCGCGGCGCGGCGCGGCACGGCGTTCATTCGGCCTGATGAGGCGACCGCGCCTCCGGGATTTACGTCAACGAGCACGGCCGCGCCCTCGCGCGCTGCCACGCCACTGCCCCTCCTCTCCCCCCGCCCCCTTGTCCGCGCCCTCTCTCCTCTCCCCTCCCTTCACCTCTCTCCTTCCCCTCTCCCTCTTCCCCTCTCCCACTTTCATCTCCCCTCCCCTCTCCCCTTCCTCTTTCCCCTCCCCTCCCACTCTCAACCCACTTTCATCCCACTCCTCCCTCTCCTCTCTCCTCCCTTCCCTGTCCTGCCCCACCATACCCCACCCGCCCCACCCTTCCCGGTCATCCCAACCCGCTCCCTCCTACCCACTGTCACCCCTCCTGCCCCCTCCTGCCTGCTCTCGACCCCTCTCGCCCAGTCCTGTCATGCCTTGGCTCTCTCATCCCCGCCCAGAAACCCCACCCCTTTCCGCCCCGCTTCCCTTGCCGCGCAACAGTTCGCCCTACGCTGCGCACTCGGTCCGCTTTCTTGGCCCCACGAGGTCCCGCCCTCCCGGCTCTGTCCTGGCCCGCCCCGACTCGATGTTCAAAGTCCTCATCATAGTCACTTGCTTCGTCATTCTCATTTTATTTCCTTGCCCTTACCTTCTTCCCTTTGTTTATCCCCCTCCAAACTCCTTATTCTAAGGATTTTTATCTTCGGCTTCTACTCGTATCTTCTGTTATTCGCTTCTTTTAACGCTTACTCCTCTTACTCGTCATTCCTTCACCCCCTTCGTTCCTTCTCCCTTATATCGCACCGTCTATCGTGTCTCCCATCTGTTCTTCCTTCCCCCTTGCCATCTTGTCAACTACCCTTCCATCTGTCTGTTCATCCTTCAACAAGCCACGGACCACGCACGATCTATCCTCCCTCTTCCTTGTCCTATCTTCACTCCTTACTTACATACACTTACACTTACGTGCACTACACTACCGCACACGCAGGAGACCAGACGGGACCTGATTGTCGCGGCTGGGGAGGTACCCTCTCCCTCAGAAAAAATGTCGTTCAAAATTCTATCTTCCACACCGCGCCGACAAACTTGGACACCCCTCGGCCTGGGGGAGGGCAGGGGGAGGGACGCGTTGACCAATCGCTAGCAGGTAGAACCACAGCTGTCTGTGATTGGTGCAACATCCCAAGGGGCAGAAAGAACGCTGTCTCAGGGGGAGGGGGCTAGTTCGTTTACGTACGAGACGGAAATATCGTCATATTACCCTGCCGAAGGAGGTAGTTTGCCTGCGCGTACGCCACGACGAAAAATATATTTCTAAGCGGGGTTTTCCGTCCAGAATGATTGTCTATAGACCAGTAAATATTTATCATTTTAGCAACAATTATTCTAACTTTTAGTAATAGATTTGTAACTCCTGACAAACTGCTATTTTGAGATATTCATTTCAGGCACAATTTGCGGCGCCTTCCCGGCCGTTCTAACGCATATTTCGAATTTGTTTATAAAATTATAAATTGTTGCAAAATTGTTAATTCGCTGTTTTGGGTTCTGGGACATCGGGAGACTCTCCCCACTTTAGATTTGCAAAATTTGAAAATTGTTTATAAATTTGCAATTGTTGCAAATTTTTTTATTGTCTAATCTGAATGGCGTTTACATGTGATGCAAAATTCCGGAATCCGTTCGGTGCTATTATATCTCGTTCTCGAGATATATGTAATTGTTTATAAGAAATTAACATATTAGTAGACCCCATTTGTTTGCGCTTAATTCATTCGCGCTAGCAGAATAGCGTGGGATGGGCATACTGAAAAAACAGTTCTCCAATGCCGCGCTTTTGCCTGCCACGTACGCTTAAAATGCACTTGCTTGTAAACAAATTCTGTGGCCAATTTAATTATGCTAAATTCGTATTTTTACGGTATGAGCATAACTTTTATTTGGTTTTTATATTCTCTTTTAAGTCCTACAATTAGCAAATCGATATATTTATCAAATAGGAAAGAAATTGATTATAAAAAAATATTTTTCAAGGTGCATTACGCCCAAACAATTGTTTCTGTTTTTCTATCAAAGGGGTGTTGAGCAACCGAATAACTGTATTATTAATTTTTTAAGTCCCCTGTTAACACCGAGAGTCAGAAACTATTTGTTCCTCTTGTTTAACCATTACCATTAAAAATAGGGAAACATATTGCTTAGCTGTTTGCTATAACCTGCACTGGATTGGATGAAGGTAGTGTTAAGGTTTTCAAATACAGAAATATTCAATTTTGTGTTTTGAAAGATCACATGAGTAGAATCACACATCACAATACTTACACAAGTATAGAAATTTCTAAATAAACGTATATAAACTTTAAGTTAATATTTTCAATTCAATTTATCATTCCTTTCTAAAACTGTTAATTTGATGATTTCATTGTATAATATTCAAATCAGAGCTTTATGGGCTAAATCTACGCATTGTTAATACATATTTTGAAACAACATTAATATATTTAATATACATTTAAAAGGTTTTTAGATTGGCGAACGTTTCAATGAAATTTCATGAATTCCTAAATGCTTGAAAATAAATACTTGTAAAATTAAATAATTGTAGCGTGTAAAAATATAACAAACTCACGTATTTGGTAAAACGAGTTGATACTACTAAAAGAAAGCAAAACAGATGTTATAACAATTCAAAGAGATTTAGCGTTTGTTTACAGTTTAGTAAATATCAATGCACTAGCATTTCCCAGTGAAAATACATAGAACGAACTTGGTGGTCAAGGGATATGACCTTCCCAACACAGACTACATTTCAGTATCGTCAGAGTTCGAAGGTGGTTTGTTGGCCGCCATTCTACGAATCTATCAAAACCTTGAATTTTGCACGACCATCTGTACAGGGAGAACGTAGTGGTTTATTAAACGGAAACGGGCCATTCGAGGTATCTAATGTGCACTCTTTGAAAACGTTTAACCATTATAAACTATCCCTAAGAAAAATATCAAATAAACAATTTTAAAGGTCACCAGCTTAACATTGCCTTTACTATTTGAATGTTTTCAACATCCCTAAAACCAACAGAAAACCCATGTTTTTACAGGTTATTATAAAACTAATTCAATAAATATAAGCATTTATTCACGTTATTATTTTTAAAACACTCAAATATCTACGATGTTATTTGATTCATGTCTTCATCGAAGATCTGAGATTAAAAAACTGATAAGCAGAGAAAATTAAAGTAATTTTGAGTGATTGATGAAGTTGAATGGTCAAATGAAAAACAATGTTTCTTGCTTCATATAATGCTATCGTGTTTAACCTTTTCGCTGCTACGACCCTACCCAGCGCGCTGCACCCTGGTGCTGAGTCACCCCACAGGCTGGCGACCGCTGTGTGCGGCGCAGTTTCCTTGTTCCGACCGGCGCGCCCTGTAAGGGTGGCCCACGCGGCAGCGAACAAAGCGCATACTTCCCATCCTTCTTTTTGATCCGGGCTTTGGACCGGCACTGGCGAAGTATCCGTAAAACAACGTCCGGAAAGAATGCATAAGGTCTATAATAAAATCCGTGTAATCGTACGCAGAAATCATCCAAAAACCGTAAGAAAAGTCCACAAAACAAGCTAATATTCGTACGGTAATGCGTAAAAACAAGAACATTCACTGTCAAAAATCTCAACACAAAGTGAGAATGGTACCCTATACTCGGAAACCGTAGAGGAGGTTTTATGATGGGCATTTGGGAAGGGCCTCCTTCAAGATGCGCGCTAATCCCTCAGGAAAGGAAAGGCCACCGCGCGCAGGCCGCGCGGAAGCCTACCAGTTTACAAACATTTGTACTCGTAGCGAGAAGAATTGACATACTAGCACACTCTAGGAGGGTTCAAACTAAACTTCAAACCCTTACAAATCGAACAGATATCGCCACATGTCCTTCAGGCCCTCCGCCATTCAGCAGCAAGCGAAAGACAACCGCGCGAAGTACAAGACGCCTATAGGCGTCATTAGCACAGCAGAAGCAAAACCGGGCGGACGCCTATAGGCGTCGTTAGCAGCGAAAAGGTTAACAGACATGTAATTACATGTGATACCTATATTTAAACATCCAAACTAATGAAAATTTTCAAAATTAAAATCATCAATAAAACGTTGATTCATCAGCAAGGATTATATTATTAAATACTTTTTTGAGATTCATGTGCTCCTGTGTGAATAACGTGGTAAACGTGATTCGTATGATCCAGTTTCTCAGAATAATACAAAACCTGCTAGACACATACACTAAACATAATAGTTGTCAAATAGTTATTTACGACATGAGTATCATAAGATATCTTATTACAATACGAAATTGGAGATTTATCAAACAAGACTCTTTAGCCGAAATTGTTAACCAATTGAATATTGTAATATAATGTTACTATTTGAATATCATAGAAAGTAAGACGCAAGTTGTCAAAATTCATGAGAACTATAATTTTTCTTTAAATTTTACTCCTTATCCTGCGAAAGATGTGTGACAGTACTTGTGTTAACAGTTCTACTGCCATGGGTTTAATTAATTAGTTTTCAGTACGCAAATTATTGTTTTTGGTTTTAAAGAAGCATGGATATACAGAGTATCGGGGAAGGAAACGCCGAAAGTTTGAAAAAAGCTGTTTAAACAATTTTAATCATACTTTGTCTAATAAACTACATAGATATTTTGAATGGCTGAGCTGCAATAAACACGCAAATTTTGGTTTGAAAATATGATTTCTACGCAAACCTTTGCATTCTAGAATCATGTAAACAGACCAGAAACATGTAACATGTTTATTATTAACAATATAAATTAATATATAAGTTCAGAAAAAAATTAACCGAGGAATAAAAAAGCAGTCAAACTGTGAAAATTGGGTGCTTTTTTATTTCTAGGTTAATTTTTCTTTCTGATCAAATGTATTCATTTATTTTGTTAATCATAAACAATTTATATATTAATGAAGTGTTTATATGCTTCTACAACGCAAATGGTTGCCTAGAAAACATATATCCAAACCAACTTTTGAATGTTTATTGAGGCTAAGCCATTTGGAATATCCGTGTAGTTTATTAGACAAAATAAGCTTAAAATTGTCTTAACAGCTATTTTTCGAAGATTCGACATTTCTTCCCCGAATATCCTGTATATAAAAGGCTTGATTTCTGTTGGTACGCGACGGAACGGCGTTCCGGTTCTTTGGAAATAATTATGAAATTATATTATATATAAGTAGCTATTGCTATTATATTAATAATTAATTTGAGGCGCGTTTCGGGGCCTAAGATTTTAAAAATAAAGGATATATGTATCATAATAACTCTTATGACGACACTGTTCTCAGTTACGTCAAGTTTTAATTTAGAGAATTAAAGTGAATGGTCTAAGTTTACTCACCTAAATAAAGTTTATCTTACTATACATACTATTTAGAAAGTGTTTTATGATCAAAACAAGTGTTGCCTCAACAGCATATATTTTCACGTATTATTCGTAATTGCTATGCAATATTCAATACGGACTATGTGAACCTGCAAAAAAGAAACAAAAAAAAAAAGACCTACTGCAGCAGAAAATATTTTCTACTCGTCGGGATTCGAACTCGGGTCTTTAAAGTTAACTCACTTGACACGGTTCCCCCTCACCACCAGGTACACGACAAGACTACCTCCTTTCCGATGCGAAAAGAAAGTGAAGCATTTGCAGTTTTCAAAAAAAACAGGGTGTTCAATTTATCTTAATACAAGATCTATTTTTAAAAAGAGATTTCATTAAACAAAAATCTCTAGCGTTCATTTTTTCGGCAATGTTATAAAGATCAGTCGGGGCTAATATTATACAGTAGAAAATTGGGGTTAATGTATTACACTTTAAGAGTTGTTATTTATTTATGTCCAAAATTAACAAGAAAATGACAAATAATAGGAAATATATTCTATTATAATTACCATATAGCAAACACTCAGAATGTAACAATATTTGGGAGGAAAAAAATAAAAACTAAAATGCCTAATTTTTCCAGTCAAAAACTTTACCACCGTGATATAAATCTTTTGATGTTACTTCATTATTTTTTATGACACGATATTTTTGAAAATAGGTTATCATTAAGAAAGAATTAATATTCTTTTCTGCGTTAAAATAATGCAATAATATTTATCGTGCCATGATATATACAGCCTCAAATTTGTGGGGCTAATATGATACAACTTAAGAGGCTAATGTAATACGGGTGTCGGGGCTATTTTGATACACTAAAAATTAACACGCAGACAACTGGAAGGGATTTTTTTATGTTTAATATTACATCAAAGGCGTTAAAATTCCGATTTGATGTTGATAAACTATCCAAGTGTTTATCTGAGAAAGAAAGAGCAGGCGACAATTCATATAGATTTCCTCGTTCTCCTCCCAACCCAGTACATGTTGATTCACTTATGATTATCAATTGGTGGAAGCTTCTGCTGTTTCAGTGCAGTTACTGATTTTTCACTGGAATCACAAGGAACCAGGCCTACAATAGGAGCTAACACCATCCCTTCAACTCCAGATATCAACTGTTCTCATCCAGTACTTTTGAGATAATACTGTTGGAAAAAAAATTTAAAAAACAGTAGCCCTCCAAAGAATAAGGAAGCGGTTAGACCCAATAGCAGCAATCATTACTAGTGAAGAGTGGATCATTACTAGGAAAGAGTGGAGTGTTTAATTTACATTAATTTAATATCTCTTTTTAAAAAGAGATTTCATGAAACAAAAATCTCTAGCGTTAATATTTGTTTTCGACAATGTTAATAGGTATTTGTTCGCAATTTTCGAAAATTCAGATCGTTCGCCCAAAATTGAACGTACGCCACTTTTAAACATCTTGTGCTTCGAGGAATAGATTTACAGAAAAATTGGAGCTCTTTTTGAGGAAATTATGTAAATATGATGGGGTTTGGTGTAAAGTACCTTCAAAATTAAAAGATTCGTTTCAAATTCGAAGATTCGTAATATTAGCCAGATCGTTCAAGGAATATCCATTTTGGTGAAAATCGTGTTTACTTTAGGCTCTAGAATTACTCACACGAAGACGGATTCACAAAGAGGTTTTTTGGAAAATCACTTTTTCGGGTTCAAAAAACAAGCGTTTTGACAGCCTGGTGTATAGAAAATAAAAGAACAATACCAACAATCCACTTTTTTCGAACTAGCTACTTACAAAACGTGTTTTCTGTGAAAATTTCGACACTTCCTCCTACAGCATTACGTAACTCTCTTTACACGTGGAGGTAAAAATACTCCAGCGTTACTGGGATTTGAACTCGGATCCCTGTAGTCCGTAGGTTGGCTCGACCGCACTGTGCTATCACAGATATTTCTCAACACGCTCTCCAAGCACACTTATTACGAAAAGAATAGTTACGTGATATTCATTGCACTTAGATTTTTTATTAAGGAATGTTCTACATGTTTAAAAGGTATCAAATTCGCAATAAGAATTCAAATGATTACAACCCACGCAACTACATAGCTCATTTTACTTAGAAATATTTTCAACCAGAAGCCGTGGTCTTTAGAACCCTCTGTGGAAGTCGTTGCCGGTCTTATCTTTCGGCGACTATGGCCAAGGTTGAATTACGTCACAGATGAAAGTTGCGATAACGCTAGAGCTCAACACGGCGCTTGCAGACGTTCTGAAGCCAGAATCGCAACAGGGGCATATTTATACGTGATTCTTAAAGACATGAACAACTAAAATAAGTAGTGGCGCCTCAAAACACATGCTTTATGTGATATTTATAATGGATACGAATGATTATAACTATACAATTAACCGCAAAATTGTTTCTACCCGCAAAAATTATTCTCCGTGGATGAGATTCGATCTTACGTGCCTAAGCTTCTCCAACAGTGCGCTTACCTGCTATACCACAGAAACTCTTATAACTTTTGTCTCTCACAAAGATGATTTTAAACTGTCATGTATCACAGATTTGACTAAGAAAGAACGTGCGGCGTTTAGATGCTTGTTTTAACTACAGACGGACAGACAGACGCCAACATGAGATCTACACCATTCTCTTAAACGTTCTTGAGATTATGAAAAAAAAATTAATCAAAACCGATGACGCCGCTTTTGAGAAAATTTTGAAAATATCTCTGGGGCTTTATGTAAAGTACCTCCCAAAATTAAAATATCGGTTTCGAATTAATGGGACCGTGATATCAACAAGATCGATTGGGTATTATCAATTTTGGACAAAATCTGTTGAACAATTTAACCCCTAGCGTTGTTCGCAGACGAAAGACTGATAGACAAACGTTTTGCCGTCATTCAATTTTTCGGTAACAAAACATGAATTCTGGCTACACAACGCGTTAAAGGATTTCCCCCTAAATTTAGCAAATAAATTTATTCACTTTTTCATTACCAGGATGGGACGGATTTTAAGCCGAAAATTCGCCGTATTCTGGTGCAGATTACAATACCTATTCTTCTTACGACAGTAAGTTCGAGAAAGTAAAAATCAATAAAAACATATAATCCTTTTTTCCATTCCCATTTCCGTCTTCCTAAAGGCCTAATAAAATAGCCTGTCCAACATAAAATGTATTAACTCCTATGTTATTTTTCCTAGTTTACCAATCCCCGACTCAGTACAGGGGAGTGGAGGCAAAACTAGGAGAAGAAAAATCATCACCACTAACACCTGGCTGTAGAGTGCCAACTGGGACAGGCAGCTGAAGAGAGCATCAACCTCAGAAGCGTCGGCAATGAGCGCAACAATGGATGCTGTGGGCAGCAACAATTGACGCTGCCAAAATTGGACACATATTTGCTCATCAATTCCTGTTAAAATTGTTTTGTTTTTCAGTTAGCATTGCTGTGATTAAATGTTCTTATAAGTCTTGTTTATGGACCACTAATTCGTGTTTCGAATACATAAAATTATTTTTGCCCGATCTCAAGATATTCTAAAATAATTCTTAAATATTATATTTTCTTTTAAATGATGACCTACAAGTACAACCAAACAAATCATAATTAGTCTCTTCATAAATAATTAAGAAATTAAACAGTTATTGATGCCCCGGGAAGCAGTAAGCCCGCTAAAACATTTCATTTTCGCTGCGAACTCTATTTCAAAATGTATTTTAATTTGCTACTTTAGTTAGTGAAAAAGGTAAAATAATTTGGAAAGTAAATGAATGAATACTATGATAAATACGTATTACCTAATGCACATCTGCGTGTATATATATATATATATATATATATATATATATATATATATATATATATATATACACACACACACTTCTCGACTTTAAACTTGATTACGACATTTTATTGAACGTAGAGATATTCTAACATTAACGTTAAGTAAATAAAGGCCGGTATTACACTGTAAAAGATCTTTGTCAAAGATATTTTATAAAAGAAATATGACAGTGTAATAGCCAATATTTTATAAAAGATTTCTTTTATAAAATTTCTTGGATAAAATGTAGTCTCCGGCTTCCAACTTTTATCATATTTGGTAACATGGCGTCCGATATAGGGGTATTGCTTCAACCAAAGTCATAATTGCTGAGTGCGAGTAATTAGAATGTTTATATAATACTGTCCATCCGAACTACAAAAGTAAAACCAAACGAATTAACGTTTGTAGGACACATTTTCCCGGGAAGTGGAAAATATGGTGTTTGAAAATGCCCAGTTCAGGAAGATAATTTTTTTAAACTTCCCTATCAGAGGACTGAATTTCGAAAGAAGGAAGAACGACAAAGAAAATTGAATGTTTCCTCATCCATCCTCAAATAATTCTTCATTTCGAAGGTCTTTAATCAATGCTTCACAATGTGCGACCCATAACCTCACGATGGCGTTGTTCTAAAGCCTCACCCTCAAACGTTTTCTTATTTACCTTTTGCTACATTAGCATTAAACATAGATTAGTTATAATAAAACATAAAGTAGCAAAACACAACTATTTGTGCGTAATTGATTGTAAATCGCGAGCAAACCTACATAAAATTTGGACGAAATGTAATACGCTCATCAAATTTCTTTGTCAAAGTTTTCTCATCAAAGTTCAAAGACTACCACAAAGTTCATTATCAAAGATATGTCATATAACTTTTATAGTGTAATACCGGCCAAAGCCGCCGTATGTTATATCTTTCCCATTCATGTCGCCAACAATGAACTTCTCGGAAACACATCTCAAATATCCATAGTTGAATATTATAACAAGAAAATATCAAATTTTTGTAATAAATGTTCCTTCAAAATTCCGGTATTTTCTGTTTTTCTTTCATGTTATATTTAAATACTATTATTAAGAGAGAAAACCTCATTGAGATAATTTCAATTAAATCAATGCAACTCGAAGAGCAAACGCTCGTGCGATTTGAAGAATAAACGCGTTTTTTGTGTACTCAGAATTTGTCTTGTATATGAGTTAGGGCAAGGGGATACCAAAATTTAAGGAAACGTTCACAGAATACATTTCTCCCTACAGTACATTACACACAATTTTTAACTGTTTTTGACATTAAATGAAAAATACAGCGTCGTAATAGCGCCTTGTCCGTCCCGACAATCATCAGAATTCAAAAGAAATTCAGAATGACAGCTCGTTAAACGAAGCGGGGGAAATTCAAATTTTTCTATTTCAAAAATTGTAAAATTATCTAAAGTACTTATATTTTTAAACAATTGTACGTGAACTTTATTAAAGGACTGATTATTTGAAAGGAATATTTGAAGATCTGTTTTTGATGAACACATTTCATTAAGGAAACAAACTATCTTCAATACTTAAGTTGTAGGAAAACGGCGAAAAAAATTGTTTTCTTGCATTTTTGGAAAAATTCAGTATATGAACGAAAATCATCTCCGCCATCGTCTTATAGCGTCCATTACGCTATCCGGCAATAAAATTTAACCAGAAAAGTTCATGCCATTTTTAACTTTTTGAAAATGTTTCAGGGGCTTCTTGTAGAGTACCATCCAAAAATAAAATATTGATTTGAAATTCAGGAGGGCTCGACATCAGCCAGATCGCTTGCGGAATATCAACTTTGGAGAAAATTGCCTGAACAGTTTAGCCGCTAGCATTGTTCACAGAAGAAAATACGTTTTACAATTAATCGTTTGTTTTTTGTATTTACTACCCACCAAACCTGGCTTCTGGCTACACCACATGCTAAAGAGGTTTTATTCTATATTTATCAACTGAATTTGTCCACTTTTTTTGACACCAGGGCCCGGAAATTACAGTTTTTTTGTGTCGAAAATTAGCCGATTTCCTCCGTAGAATTACGTAACTTTTTACTTTCTCGTATACGCACATACATACGGAATAATATACGTAGTATAGAGAAAGTTATGTAATGCTCCGCGAAAAAAACGGCGAATTTTCGGCAAAAAAATGTATTGCCGGGCCCTGAAAACAAAGGAGTGGATAAATCCAGTTACTAAATTAAGGGATAAAAATTTCTAACACGTGATGTAACCATAATTCCTGTTTTGTGGGTCTTTGATGCCAAAACACCAATTGAAAGCAAAACGTCAGTCTGTCTGCGTCTGTCCGTCTCTCCGTCCATCTGTGAACACTACTAGCGCCTAAACAGATCGTACGATCTTTTCCAAATTGAAGAATCCCTTGTCGATGTGATTCTAGTTGAAACTTTGAGATTTTAAAAATCATTCTTTAAAATTTGAGGGTACATTACATGAAGCCGTCGGTCATTTTCAAAAGTTTCTCAAAAACGACCCCAAATTTTTTTCTTTAAATTTCTTCTAAGAATAGAGTAAAATATACTTATAAAGGCGACATACGTCCTATGTCCACGGTAAACTCTGAATTTTCGAAAATTGGAAAAGTTTGAATTTTTTCGGCGTTTTCCTACAACTCTAAAATTGAACACAGATTTTTCATTCAAATGAAATTTGTTGTCCATAAATAATTCTTGAATTCCATAAATAAGGTCATATAATTTTTATTGAAAATTACAGACAGACAGACGAACAGACACATGAACAGACACATCAACAGACACACGAACGTACAGGCTTTTCGTCGTCGTTCGATTTTTCTGTATCAACGACCCACAAAACATTGGTTTCGGGCAACACGAGTTAAAGGATTTTTTTCTACATTTCACAACATTAGTTAACCCTTTTTACGTTACCAGGACCCGGCATTAACAGTTTCCTCATAGATTCTAACAATAATATTCGAATGTTGTTGAAATAATGCATTTATTATGATTTTCCTATAGATTTGTTAAGAATACCAAGTAAAGAACAGAAGATTCCTTTCTTATTGTATTTCATTTCATATTGTTAATAAATCTCTTTTTAATATTTACTGATTATTTCATCTTTGGAATTGATTGAAAATTTTCGTTGAATAGAAACAATGAAAAACAATTTTTTCTTCCTTTCTGGTAATTATGTGGTAAGAAGAAAAAGTATTGTAATCATGCGCCGGGAGACGGGGATTTTTCGACAAAAACCTCTAAATTCCGATCACTGGCCATGACAAAAGTAGACAAATTTTATTCTTGTATATAGTGCATTACGTCAATACGTTTGTAGACAGAATCCATGTTTTGTGGGTCCTTGTTACTAAAAAATCTATTTACGACAAAACGTCTGTTTGTCCGTCTGTAGTTAATACAAGCATCTAAACGCCGCACGTTCTTTTTTAGTCAAATCTGTGATACATGACAGTTTAAAATCATCTTTGTGAGAGACAAAAGTTACAAGAGTTTCTGTGGTATAGCAGGTAAGCGCACTGTTGGAGAAGCTTAGGCACGTAAGATCGAATCTCATCCACGGCGAATAATTTTTGCGGGTAGAAACAATTTTGCGGTTAATTGTATAGTTGTAATCATTCGTATCCATTATAAATATCACATAAAGCATGTGTTTTGAGGCGCCACTACTTATTTTAGTGTGTTAATGTCTTTAAGAATCACGTATAAATATGCCCCTATTGCGATTCTGGCTTCAGAACGTTTGCAAGCGCGCCCGTGTTGAGCTCTAGCGTTATCGCAACTTTCATCTGTGACGTAATTCAACCTTGGCCATAGTTGCCGAAAGATAAGACCGGGAACGACTTCCACAGAGGGTTCTAAAGACCACGGCTTCTGGTTGAAAATATTTCTAAGTAAAATGAGCTATGTAGTTGCGTGGGTTGTAATCATTTGAATTCTTATTGCGAATTTGATACCTTTTAAACATGTAGAACATTCCTCTAATAAAAAATCTAAGTGCAATGAATATCACGTAACTATTCTTTTCGTAATAAGTGTGCTTGGACAGTGTGTTTAGAAATATCTGTGATAGCACAGTGCTGTCGAGCCAGACCTGCGGACTACAGGGATCCGAGTTCAAATCCCAGTAACGCTGGAATATTTTACCTCCACGTGTAAAGAGAGTTACGTAATGCTGTAGGAGGAAGTGTCGAAATTTTCACAGAAAACACGTTTTGTAAGTAGCTAGTTCGAAAAAAGTGGATTGTTGGTATTGTTCTTTTATTTTCTATACACAAGGCTGTCAAAACGCTTGTTTTTGAACCCGAAAAAGTGATTTTCCAAAAAACCTCTTTGTGAATCCGTCTTCGTGTGAGTAATTCTAGAGCCTAAAGTAAACACGATTTTCACCAAAATGGATATTCCTTGAACAATCTGGCTAATATTACGAATCTTCGAATTTGAAACGAATCTTTTAATTTTGAAGGTACTTTACACCAAAGCCCATCATATTTACATAATTTTCTCAAAAAGAGCTCCAATTTTTCTGTAAATCTATTCCTCGAAGCACAAGATGTTTAAAGGTGGCGTACGTTCAATTTTGGGAGAACGATCTGAATTTTCGAAAATTGCAAACAAATACCTATTAACATTGTCGAAAACAAATATTAACGCTAGAGATTTTTGTTTCATGAAATCTCTTTTTAAAAAGAGATATTAAATTAATGTAAATTAAACACTCCACTCTTTCCTAGTAATGATCCACTCTTCACTAGAAATGATTGCTGCTATTGGGTCTAACCGCTTCCTTATTCTTTGGAGGGCTACTGTTTTTTTAAATTTTTTTCCAACAGTATTATCTCAAAAGTACTGGATGAGAACAGTTGATATCTGGAGTTGAAGGGATGGCGTTAGCTCCTATTGTAGGCCTGGTTCCTTATGATTCCAGTGAAAAATCAGTAACTGCACTGAAACAGCAGAAGCTTCCGCCAATTGATAATCATAAGTGAATCACCATGTACTGGGTAGGGAGGAGAACGAGGAAATCTATTTGAATTGTCGCCTGGTCTTTCTTTCTCAGATAAACACTTGGATAGTTTATCAACATCAAATCGGAATTTTAGCGCCTTTGATGTAATATTAAACATAAAAAAATACCTTCCAGTTGTCTGCGTGTTAATTTTTAGTGTATCAGAATAGCCCCGACACCCGTATTACATTAGCCTCTTAAGTTGTATCATATTAGCCCCACAAATTTGAGGCTGTATATATCATGACACGATTAATATTATTGCATTATTTTAACGCAGAAAAAAATATTAATTCTTTCTTAATGATAACCTATTTTCAAAAATATCGTGTCATAAAAAATAACGAAGTAACATCAAAAGATTTATATCACGGTGGTAAAGTTTTTGACTGGAAATATTAGGCATTTTAGTTTTGATTTTTTCCCTCCCAAATATTGTTACATTCTGAGTGTTTGCTATGGTCATTATAATAGAATATATTTCCTATCATTTGTCATTTTCTTGTTAATTTTGGACATAAATAAATAACAACTCTTAAAGTGTAATACATTAACCCCAATTTTCTACTGTATAATATTAGCCCCGACTGATCTTTATAACATTGTCGAAAAACAATATGAACGCTAGAGATTTTTGTTTAATGAAATCTCTTTTAAAAAATAGATCTTGTATTAAGATAAATTGAACACCCTGTTTTTTTTTAAAAACTGCAAATGCTTCACTTTCTTTTCCCATCGGAAAGGAGGTAGTCTTGTCGTGTACCTGGTGGTGAGGGGGAACCGTGTCAGGTGAGTTAACTTTAAAGACCCGAGTTCGAAGCCCGACGAGTAGAAAATATTTTCTGCTGCAGTAGGTCTTTTTTTGTTGTTTCTTTTTTGCAGGTTCACATAGTCCGTATTGAATATTGCATAGCAATTACGAATAATACGTGAAAATATATATGCTGTTGAGGCAACACTTGTTTTGAACATAAAACACTTTCTAAATAGTATGTATAGTAAGATAAACTTTATTTAGGTGAGTAAACTTAGACCATTCACTTTGATTCTCTAAACTAAAACTTGACGTAACTGAGAACAGTGTCGTCATAAGAGTTATTATGATACATATATCCTTTATTTTTAAAATCTTAGGCCCCGAAACGCGCCTCAAATTAATTATTAATATAATAGCAATAGCTACTTATATATAATATAATTTCATAATTATTTCCAAGAACCGGAACGCCGTTCCGTCGCGTACCAACAGAAATCAAGCCTTTTATATACAGGATATTCGGGGAAGAAATGTCGAATCTTCGAAAAATAGCTGTTAAGACAATTTTAAGCTTATTTTGTCTAATAAACTACACGGATATTCCAAATGGCTAAGCCTCAATAAACATTCAAAAGTTGGTTTGGATATATGTTTTCTAGGCAACCATTTGCGTTGTAGAAGCATATAAACACTTCATTAATATCTAAATTGTTTATGATTAACAAAATAAATGAATACATTTGATCAGAAAGAAAAATTAACCTAGAAATAAAAAAGCACCCAATTTTCACAGTTCGACTGCTTTTTTATTCCTCGGTTAATTTTTTTTCTGAACTAATATATTAATTTATATTGTTAATAATAAACATGTTACATGTTTCTGGTCTGTTTACATGATTCTAGAATGCAAAGTTTTGCGTAGAAATCATATTTTCAAACCAAAATTTGCGTGTTTATTGCAGCTCAGCCATTCAAAATATCTATGTAGTTTATTAGACAAAGTATGATTAAAATTGTTTAAACAGCTTTTTTCAAACTTTCGACGTTTCCTTCCCCGATACTCTGTATATCCATGCTTCTTTAAAACCAAAAACAATAATTTGCGTACTGAAAACTAATTAATTAAACCCATGGCAGTAGAACTGTTAACACAAGTACTGTCACACATCTTTCGCAGGATAAGGAGTAAAATTTAAAGAAAAATTATAGTTCACATGAATTTTGACAACTTGCGTCTTACTTTCTATGATATTCAAATGGTAACATTATATTACAATATTCAATTGGTTAACAATTTCGGCTAAAGAGTCTTGTTTGATAATTCTCCAATTTCGTATTGTAATAAGATATCTTATGATACTCATGTCGTAAATAACTATTTGACAACTATTATGTTTAGTGTATGTGTCTAGCAGGTTTTGTATTATTCTGAGAAACTGGATCATACGAATCACGTTTACTACGTTATTCACACAGGAGCACATGAATCTCAAAAAAGTATTTAATAATATAATCCTTGCTGATGAATCAACGTTTTATTGATGATTTTAATTTTGAAAATTTTCATTAGTTTGGATGTTTAAATATAGGTATCACATGTAATTACATGTCTGTTAAACACGATAGCATTATATGAAGCAAGAAACATTGTTTTTCATTTGATCATTCAACTTCATCAATCACTCAAAATTACTTTAATTTTCTCTGCTTATCAGTTTTTAATCTCAGATCTTCGATGAAGACATGAATCAAATAACATCGTAGATATTTCAGTGTTTTAAAAATAATAACGTGAATAAATGCTTATATTTATTGAATTGGTTTTATAATAACCTGTAAAAACATGGGTTTTCTGTTGGTTTTGGGGATGTTGAAAACATTCAAATAGTAAAGGCAATGTTAAGCTCGTGACCTTTAACATTGTTTATTTGATATTTTTCTTAGGGATAGTTTATAATGGTTAAACGTTTTCAAAGAGTGCACATTAGATACCTCGAATGGCCCGTTTCCGTTTAATAAACCGCTACGTTCTCCCTGTACAGATGGTCGTGCAAAATTCAAGGTTTTGATAGATTCGTAGAATGGCGACCAACAAACCACCTTCGAACTCTGACGATACTGAAATGTAGTCTGTGTTGGGAAGGTCATATCACTTGACCACCAAGTTCGTTCTATGTATTTTCACTGGGAAATGCTAGTGCATTGATATTTACTAAACTGTAAACAAACGCTAAATCTCTTTGAATTGTTATAACATCTGTTTTGCTTTCTTTTAGTAATATCAACTCGTTTTACCAAATACGTGAGTTTGTTATATTTTTACACGCTACAATTATTTAATTTTACAAGTATTTATTTTCAAGCATTTAGGAATTCATGAAATTTCATTGAAACGTTCGCCAATCTAAAAACCTTTTAAATGTATATTAAATATATTAATGTTGTTTAAAAATATGTATTAACAATGCGTAGATTTAGCACATAAAGCTCTGATTTGAATATTATACAATGAAATCATCAAATTAACAGTTTTAGAAAGGAATGATAAATTGAATTGAAAATATTAACTTAAAGTTTATATACGTTTATTTAGAAATTTCTATACTTGTGTAAATATTGTGATGTGTGATTCTACTCATGTGATCTTTCAAAACACAAAATTGAATATTTCTGTATTTGAAAACCTTAACACTACCTTCATCCAATCCAGTGCAGTTTATAGCAAACAGCTAAGCAATATGTTTCCCTATTTTTTAATGGTAATGGTTAAACAAGAGGAACAAATAGTTTCTGACTCTCGGTGTTAACAGGGGACTTAAAAAAAATTAATAATACAGTTATTCGGTTGCTCAACACCCCTTTGATAGAAAAACAGAAACAATTGTTTGGGCGTAATGCACCTTGAAAAATATTTTTTTTATAATCAATTTCTTTCCTATTTGATAAATATATCGACTTGCAAATTGTAGGACTTAAAAGAGAATATAAAAACCAAATAAAAGTTATGCTCATACCGTAAAAATACGAATTTAGCATAATTAAATTGGCCACAGAATTTGTTTACAAGCAAGTGCATTTTAAGCGTATGTGGCAGGCAAAAGCGCGGCATTGGAGAACTGTTTTTTCAGTATGCCCATCCCACGCTATTCTGCTAGCGCGAATGAATTAAGCGCAAACAAATGAGGTCTACTAAGATGTTAATTTCTTATAAACAATTACATATATCTCGAGAACGAGATATAATAGCACCGAACGGATTCCGGAATTTTGCATCACATTTAAACGCCATTCAGATTAGACAATAAACAAATTTGCAACAATTGCAAATTTATAAACAATTTCCAAATTTTGCAAATCTAAAGGGGGGAGAGTCTCCCGATGTCCCAGAACCAAAAACAGCGAATTAACAATTTTGCAACAATTTATAATTTTATAAACAAATTCGAAATATGCGTTAGAACGGCCGGGAAGGCGCCGCAAATTGTGCCTGAAATGAATATCTCAAAATAGCAGTTTGTCAGGAGTTACAAATCGATTACTAAAAGTTAGAATAATTGTTGCTAAAATGATAAATATTTACTGGTCTATAGACAATCATTCTGGACGGAAAACCCCGCTTAGAAATATTTTTTTCGTCGTGGCGTACGCGCAGGCAAACTACCTCCTTCGGCAGGGAAATATGACGATATTTCCGTCTCGTACGTAAACGAACTAGCCCCCTCCCCCTGAGACAGCGTTCTTTCTGCCCCTTGGGATGTTGCACCAATCACAGACAACTGTGGTTCTACCTGCTAGCGATTGGTCAACGCGTCCCTCCCCCTGCCCTCCCCCAGGCCGAGGGGTGTCCAAGTTTGTCGGCGCGGTGTGGAAGATAGAATTTTGAACGACATTTTTTCTGAGGAGAGGGTACCTCGCGAAATTGAAACAATATTCTGAGCGCATAGGGCGAATGTATGCTACAGAACTAAATTTCGTGAAGGACATAAACGTGCGCTCAAGTGAACAGAAATTACATATCTTGCAGAATAGGTTGTGCGGAGTAGTATAGAAGTAAAACTAAAGTGAACAGTGAATTACGTTCGTGTGATTAAATGTGAGAATAGCGGCAATGATCAAGCGATACCCCCTGCCCCGAGGGCAGCTTCAAGTGTTCGGGTGGGGGAAACTTGGGGGAATATTCAAGACGCTTTTGGCAATGAAGCCAATACAATGACAACAATACATTGAACTCAACATTTCAAATAACAAAAGTTCTTCAGAAGATAAAAATCACCTACATGTAAAAACAAGTATGTTGAGGTCTATGCTACTATACTTGTTTATAAAAGTTACATGCAGGCGAATTCAAATATCGAAACGAGAATTTTAATGATGTACTAAGAATAAAAAAGCAATTTTGAAAGTTAAAGAATAGCGGTAGCTAAAGACCAACAATTTACACCGATTTTCTGTAAGTTAGAAATCGTTAATACAAAATAACCGACAATAAGTGAGACATTGCACAATATACACATCTGAACAATATACTTGTTTGCAAAGAGCGAATGGAATCGCTGTAGAACGGACAGTTGTCATGAGGTGCTAATTGCTTCTAAACAATTGACAATCTCGAGAACGAAACGCGAAGACGCCCATAACGACGTATGGCAAATTTATTAACAATGTCCAACTTTTGCAATTTTAAAGTGAGAAGGACTGCCTGATATTCTAGAACCTGAAACTACGAATTAACAATGTTGCAACAATTAATAGATTTATAAACAATTACATTGTGTGCGCTATTACTGCCGGGGCGTGTCTCCAAATTGTCCATGAACCGAACACAGCAAAATAACAATTTTGGCAAGAGTTGGAAATTGATTGCTTAATATCTAGATTAATTATTGCTAAAATGATAAATATCCAAATCATTTTTTAATTTTGCTAAAATGATTCCGTGGTAGTTTTATACCCATTCAAAGAATACACTGTTTCGCAATTTTTACCAATTTTATACACAATTGCAAACCCGCGGACGGAGGCAGTTAATTTATGATTCCAGAACTGTACAAAGTCGCTATGTTTGTAAAATAGAACAAAGTTCACCAACCTGTGAAAGCGGTTAGTATGTAAGGCGTTTTCTTTCCCCTCGTGACCCCTTTCGGCGGTACGTTCAACACCTCGCCACCCCTAGCCGCCCTGCTCTGCCGATCGCCGATACAGTTGTCCATTTCCACGAACTGATCGTACATTTTTTAAAAATACGTCATGAGTTTTGATTGCGTATCAGGGAATACACTTTTGAACTCTGTTTTATGTATGTATTTGGCGTTTGGGGTCGGTAGTCCGACTTCCCCGGCCAGCTACCGGAGTCTCCTTGCCTGGGACTAGTTAAATTCCCATGCTTGGGGTAAGAGCGACATGAAATGAACATGACGTATTCTCTTCACCGTAACTAGCAAGATCCGCCTGCTTGAGCTTTTCTTCGTCACACAGCTACAGAAACTGGGACGATTTTGAAGGAAAGCTACAACTATTTTTGCCTCGACCGGGAATCGAACCCTGGGACCACATAACGGGAAGCTAGTACGCTGCTAATGACCCATCTCAGAGGCTTGCACTCTGTATTATTCATTCACAGAAATCATGACAAATATCGACATGATAATTTAGGAACCACGAAACTCTAACACATTCAAACACTTCTACCTCTGTGATAATCTATGAATTGAACAAATTTAAAAAACACTATTTTGTGAAAATGTTAAAAATTCGTATCATAATCTCATTGGATATCTCTATTATTTAATATCTTGTCAGTATATTATAATATTAAGATTAAGATTATTTACAATCCACAATTAATTTATTATCTAAGAAACACATCCTTCGTGCTAGCTCTTAAAATATGCAATTATAAACTAATTTGACTCTAAAAATCGGTATCCAATGAATCAGAATTCAATATCGCATTAGAATCATAAAATGCAGCAAAGCATGAGAAAATCGAAAAATATATAACATTTTCAGCTCTGAAGAACAGATGAACAACATCACCCGATCAAGGATTTTCAGACGATGAAGCTCGATTTGCCACCGCCTGTATAATTGACGCGGCCATCTAGCGACCTCAAGTGATTGGAAAGTGGTCGTTCTTGGCTGCGTGGGCGGGGTGGGTAAGGGCGGGGAGGGGCGTGGCGGGGCGGGGAGGGGCGTGGCGGGGCGGGGAGGGGCGTGGCGGGGCGTGGCGGGGCGGAGGTGTCGCGCGGGACCCATCCGCGCAAAGTAGGGCGGGCGGCGCGCCGCAGGGTTCGCAAACGCCGACCAATCACGCCGCCAATCCGGGCGGGCCCGCGCCCACTTCGCGGAATCGAATTAGTTCGCTCGGGCGGCCAGCGGGCGGTGGGGGCGGCGGCGGCAGCCAGAGAACCCACGACCGCTCCGAGAGGTTCCTCCCGCCTCCCCCCTTTGCCGCCAGAACAGTCGAGGGCCGCGAACAAGCAGCTTTTCAGCCACATTCTCTGGAATTGCCACCCGCCGCTCGCCACTCGCCTCGGCGCCGCGCCGCACCCTCCAGGCTGCGCCGGCAAACAACTGGCGGAGCGGAGGCGACAGAGGACGCCCTCGCCCAGCGAAAGGGATGGAAAATAATTGTCTCGGAATTGATAAAGAACAAAAAATGAAAATACTCTGTGTCGCAACAATTTAAATTGTATTGAAATATTGTTATTGCATAAGGGATTTTATCATTTATCACTATATTACAAGGACGCTTTGTTTTCATTTGACGACTGAAAAAAATCTAATCTTATAAGCCTAATCAATTTTTTATTCAACATTATTCCTACATAACTAACAGCTTTGCTCTCCCAATAAATTTTAGGAAGTTTATAATCCTAACAAATGTTTTCTTCTTTTTTATAATAATCATTATAATAATTATATTGATTCATTTATCATTTATGTATTCTTTATGTATTCTTCATATATTCATTTATTCTTTTTTTTATCTTCATTTATTTATTTATTTCAAATTTTATTTATATTTACACTATTTATAGTTAAAATGTTGGGAATATATATCCAACATTTTAAGAGCTCAAGAAAACGTGTGCAGATGGTAATTTTTACTGTCTTTTGAATAAATAAATCAAAATGTATATTGTTTTATTAATAGTATATTCCAAACACAATTCAGAGTCATACTTGGAATGAGAGTTTTCATCCAGAAATGGATTCACACGGATTCAAAAATTTATTATTTTCTAATTCGTAACTGCTTTGCTGCAATTTCACAAAAATGGACAAAAAACGACTTGATATACAAATAGTATTCATTTAATTTGGTTATATCCAAACACTTCAAACTGAAAGTTTCACAAGTATTCTCAGCAATGCATACCATTTAGCAGAAAATGTCAGTAACAAGTATAAAACATACAATAGAGCATCGATGAACCATGTCTCGATTATCTCTGTTCTTAATTAACGGCGATTACTATTAAAAAAACAAAAAGAATTTTAATTTAAGAAAAATGTAGACTGTTTCAATATTAAAGGCAGAGGCCCGTAAGCGGTATGCTGTACGTAAGACAAACACTCAACTGTACATCCGAGAAAAAACTGGAGAAGCAACTTTAATAAAACGTTCTAAGAATGACTTGATAAGAAATTTTCATTATCAGTATGCGCCCCTGCCCACGCCCGCCCGGATATTCCATTCGTGTCGTCTTCCAGTTGCGTCGTCTGTAACATTCCACGAAATTTTCCCAATCTTCTAGTTTTCAAACACCATATTTCACATTTTACCTTTTTTTTACCTTTGTTGTTCAGAAGCAGACACAAAAAATAAGCGACGTCGCAAATTTAGAGATATCATTCCTTTTACAAATAAACATTTTTAATAAATATTATAATATATATTACGACAATGTTCAACAATGGCAATAAAATTAGTGGAATCCAAAAATTGTTAGATTTTTTATATAATCCAGATTTCTTTGCTAAAAGTCAGTTGAAATCATCCCCTTTTTAACGTAAAGCAACTTCAATACGTGAACAAATATGACGCAACCGCGATGGATTTGAGTCCCGTCATGTGATGTGCCTGTGTGTGTGAGGATACGGACGCTTGTGAATGTGTGTGCGTGTGTATGTGTGTGCATGCGCATGTGCGGCATTATTATTATTATTATTATTATTATTATTTTTGTTTGCTCGCGAATAGACCATCTTGGACCACGCAGGACATGCACTTGCACGGGCTCAGTATCATTTTATCACGTTGCAAGTCTTGCAAGTAATTTATCAAGGGGATCAGCATTAAACTGAATCCAATTTTTATACCCCAATGTTGTTAGTTTTAGGGAAATGAAAGATGGACTGATGATGATAATGAAGGATGAATGGACGGCACACTCAAACAGACATACATAAACACATCCATACTTGACGCGGGACTCGAACCCGCGATCCTTCCGTCTGAGATCGCCACGGCACTGGCACTACTACCTTAGCGATCTCGGGTATCCGGACTGACTGCGGCATTATTATTATTATTATTGTTTTTACTTTCTCATCTTATTGGTACATTTGAATGAATTGCACAGATATACATAATCAGAGCACAATACATCTATTTTTTAAAAAGAATTTATAATACATTGTTTCCCATGAATTTCCGTACTATTCTTGTTGTTGAAATAACAACAGCCTTCTGCATGGGTTTGTACAGATCTTCATTCAAACCCAGTTGCTTAAGGCCCCCAATCAGACTCCTAGGGATGACTCCGGTGCTGGAAACAATAATCGGGATAATGTTGACTCTTTTCATATTCCACTGTTTCTCAACGGGTTCAACAAGATTTGCATATTGACTGATTTTTTCAGTGTATTTGCTTTGAATGTTGCCAGTATTTGGGACAGAAACATCAATAAGCATGACATGTTTCTCACACTTGTTAATCACAACCAAATCCGGTCTGTTGTGAATCACTGTCTGGTCCGTTAAGATAGTTCTATCCCAATACAAGCGCCACTCTTCGTTCTCCAGTACACTCATAGGTTGGTACTTAAAGTACGGTACCTTATCTTCAGTCAGAAGACGACATTTTTGAGCCAACGCTTGATGTAAAATTTTGGCCACCGAATCATGTCGCTGTTTATATTCGGTGCCTACCAAATGTGTACAACCCGAGGTAACATGTTGAATTGATTCCACTGTTGGACAACCATAACGACATAACTCATTCTGCACATTGCTATCTCTAACAATTCGCTTCAAATAGTTACGCGTTGGAATAACTTGATCCTGAATAGCCAACATAAACCCTTCAGTTTCTGGAAAGATCTGTCCTGATATAAGCCAGTAGTTCGATGCTTTCAAATCGACATGTTCTTGGCTCATCTCATGTGGATGTCTTCCATGAAGAGCTTTGGCCATCCATAAATCTCTCTTTTGGCCGTCATTGCATGAGAAGTCCGCAACATCCTGTCTCGACAGCTCTATCGGAGTATAGACATCTGCTTCACAAATTGCTTTATGCAGTTTTGATGTATTTGCCGCAGAGTGGAAATACATTCTCATGCTCTTCACTTGCCGACAAAGTTGGTTTCCAATGTCTGTGAGTCCTCTTCCACCCATATTTCTCGGAAGTGTTATACGTTCGACTGCAGATTTTGGATGGTGCATGCGTGCTTTCGTCATTAAAACTCTCATATTCCGTTGTAAGTTCTCAATGTCAGTTTTGCTCCACTTAATAATGCCAAATGAGTAGTTTAAGACTGGGACAGCATAGGTGTTAACAGCTTTTATGATATTTCTTCCATTCAACTTTGTTTTCAGGAGCTTTCGGGTTCTTCGGAAGAATTCCTCTGCAAGTTCATCTTTCATTTTACATTGGTCAATGTGCCTTGCCTGTCTCACTCCCAGGTATCTGTACGTTTCCTCAGCAGACATCGCTTGTATCAATTGTTTATTTTCAAGTTCAAAGGCTCCCTCTTGGAGCTTTCCTTTTACAATATTCAATGTACGACATTTTTCCAGGCCAAACTCCATTTTAATACTTTTTGAAAGTGATTCCACAATACTCAATAGTTGTTCAAGTTGAGATTTTGTCGAAGCATATATCTTCAAATCATCCATATATAAAAGATGATTTATGCGATACATCATTCTTGCTCCCAATTTAATTCCAAATCCACATTTAGTAGAATTCAAGAGATTAGATAGCGGATTCATACAGATGACAAACCAGAGGGGACTTAGTGAGTCTCCCTGAAAAATACCTCTTCGCACATTGATTGTATCAGTTTGGATGTTGTCAACAGGAGTACTTAAGATAATTTTTGTTCGCCATTTCGACATAACGTGTTCCAAGAAGGAGACAACTTTTGTATCAACCTCATAGATCTTAAGTATTTCTATCAGCCAGGTATGTGGTACAGAATCAAAGGCTTTTTTGTAATCAATATACGCCATGACCAAGTTGCGATGTTTTGCATATGCTTGACCACACACTACTGAATCCATGATTAATTGTTCTTTGCAACCCATGGAGCCTTTGCTACAGCCTTTCTGTTGAACTGCAATAATATCGTTGTCTCTACAGTGGGTGTATATCCGTTGTGAAAGGCACGATGTAATGATTTTATACATCGTTGGCAAGCAAGAAATAGGGCGATATTTTGTTGGATCTTCTTGTTTTTGTGGGTCTTTGGATATCAGATATGTAATTCCCTGGGTAAGAAATTCTGGCATCTTATCTGGTTGTTGTATGACATCATTGATCAATTCAGCCAGCCTTTGGTGAGTGCACCATAATCTTTTATACCAAAAATTATGAATTTTATCTGGTCCTGGAGCTTTCCAATTCAATAGGTTCTTGATTACTTCACTGACTTCTTCAGTTGTAAATTCTTGGTAATGCATCTTGGTAAGATGTTCACAGCGTTTCTTCTCTTCTCCAATCCAGCTCGCTCTCACATCACATTCCACTGGATCAGAAAGTTGCTTACCCCAAAAATCATTCACCTGCTCTCGTGTTGGATATAATCCTTTGTAATTGCCTTCTTCCTTTCTTCCCAGGTTTCTGTAAAAATTCTTTTCAGATTTTTCAAACAAAATGTTATCTTTCCTCCTACTTCTGCTGGTTCTATATCTGGACAATCGATTTGTTAATACAGATAGTCTCTGTTTCAGCGTGTCAATGCACTGTTGTACTGTCGTATTAGGTTCATCTCTTCGAGTATGCGTTTTACTTCTATTCATAATACGATCTGCCAGCTTCACAAGTTTTGGTGATCGAATACCATTGGCATAACTCATCATACGGGCAATATCACCTCTCAGCATTTCGATGTTCCTTATTATTATTATCAATATACGCCATGACCAAGTTGCGATGTTTTGCATATGCTTGACCACACACTACTGAATCCATGATTTATTATTATTATTATTATTATTATTATTATTATTATTATTATTATTATTATTATTATTATTATTATTATTATTATTATTATTATTGTTATCGTTGTTTTGGTCATTATCATGAAATAATCAATTGCTCTCTTCTATAGATTGAGAGAAAATGGTAGAGATATTACACGCAACAATAAATACAATAAAACAACATTATTTTCTTGATTATAAAGTTGCAAGATTGCAGAAACATTCGCGGCGCGGCGGGCGCAGGAGAGCCATCGCCGCGTCCATTGTGCCTTCGCCCACGCCGGCAGACGCCGTCAGAGCCGCTGCGGGAGTATTGGATGGCCGTCGCCTGCGTCTCTCTCTCATGCTAATGTTTTGTTTTCTCGTTTCGGCGGCGCTTCGCCTCCCGCGCCGCCGCCGTCGCCGCCGCAGACCCCTCCGTCTCAGGAAATGAAGATCTTTTGTATTTCCGGCTCCTCAGGGCGCAGTTGCGCGCCACGCCCATCTCGCGCGCGATCGCACCGGCCCCCCCTCTCCCATCTCCCCCACCCCGCGGCCCCGCCTCGACGCGCAATGGCACCATTTTGCAATCCGGAGGGCAAAAACTCGGATATTGCTTTTCTTTTACTTTTCCTTTCGCGTTAGAACGTATGCAAGACACATGAAAAGGTGCATTGTTTCATTCTTCTATCTGTGAACATTATTATTATTATTATTATTATTATTATTATTATTATTATTATTATTATTATTATTATTATTATTCTTAATCACTATCATCATTGGTCGGGGCTTTTTTTCTGCCCAGAGATGAAAATTATATGAGCGGTCTGTTGGTACTAAATGTATCAACTCTTACTGGCTGCGAAGCCCATTTCGTTCGGATTTTCATGCAGTTTTATCTGAAATCTTTTACTCGAGAAGGGCCCTCTGGGTGGGATAGGCAACTTTAAACCTCGTTAGTAGATTTTACTTTATTGAGTCATAAAATTAGAGTGGTCAATTTGACACACTGAAATATCCCCAGAAATTGACATATTACGAAAATCACGTTAAAATGATAAAGTTAACACCTTCGAAGAGGTCATTCACTAAAACTTCAACACTATCTGCGTACGTGTGGCAAGAGGCTTCGCAATTTTATTGCGCATCCTCATTCTTTTGGTTGCAGATTAAGAGGCTACGGCAAAAAAGCTAATAAATTTCCGCCAAAATGTTTTTTTCTATTTGCTTCCGCCAAAATGGTTTTTCCGATAGACATGACTGAAAATAATTTAAATGACCCACTTATTTCTTTAATTGGCAATGGTTGTTTTATTTTATTTATTCGTATTCGATAAACAATCCGTCATTGACACAACTTTCTGTTCGAAATACTTATTTCTTAAGCCAAACGTTAAAAATATGTGCCGCAGTGTGCACATGCACAAACATGCACTAAGTGAAACAGGTGCATGTTTTCTTGATAACTGGAATCCCTACCCTAGCTCCTATACTAAGCTAAATTGAATTATGAATACAGGTAGCAAAGAGTGTTTTTGAAAAAAAATGGTACGAAAATATTCGCTCTAATGTAATAAAACTTATTTGTAAATGCAAATCAGATACAGATACGGAATCGACTTATTGACACGAGAATGCAGAGAATGATTTAAATAAATACACTCCCCACTGAGCCCAAGAAAACGGTCACATATAGTACACGTATATTTCATGACGATACCATGCACAATGTGGCTTTTTAGGCAATTGTAAGGATTTCATAGACACGGAATCCCTGCAATAGTTGAACTGCAGTTTGATAAATATTGGAGAGTGGACGATCGACAAAAGAGAATTAGGGAATTACTGAGTTGCAATAATGAATGGGTGGGACAGATTGACAAAAAATATTTAATCAAATTGACAATGATCGACACGGAACACCTACAAATGCTGATGCAGAAATTGTTGCAGTTGAAAGAAAAATTGAAAGCATTACAGCAAGAAGTAAAAAATACAACAATGTTTAAATTCGGTTTGAAGCAGAATGACACTTCTCGGCATCATTCCATAGAAGGTATGTTTGAAATGATTTAGGATATACCCTGAAGACACCTGCTACTCGTGTATTCGTCAAATAGTGTCAGGGAATTTGGTAACTGAACATTTATTAATCTGTGTAAAGGACAACACGAAAAATATAAGCTACATTTTTTGTGAGCGAAGAAAAATATAAAGAAGAAACATTTATAACTTATTGTTTCTCTAAGTCTGTTGTAACGGCAAAAACTCGAAAGATTTATGTGTTCTTGCTAGTCGTGTCGAGGAGTGCTATTCTAAAAAAATGCAATTCAAAATAATCTACATAGCATCATGAAGAACCGAAAATTATTTCTTAATTAGTTAAGGAAAGCCTGAGTCTGAATCCCATAAAAACATTTGAAACTGCAAATGTGTTAAGGATTTCAGCTCTTATCCCTTAAATATAGTTGTTTCGTGCCCCACGCGAAGAAATCGGTTTACTGGAGAACGATTACTTCAATAAGCATATTTCACTCTGAGTTCAAGAAAATGTGCCAAGAAATGAAGCTACATTATATCCAGAAGCAAAATGAAGAGCCATCTGAACATTTGCTCAATGGATCAAGGGAAAGGACAAAAGGGGCTTGTCCCAAAAGCTGAAGTGCAGCATTTGATGCTAATTCAACGGGAAGCATTTCAGCTTGGTTTGTTTCAATGAGAATATACAGTTTTATTGGAATTCTTGTCCAATGCTGAGAAAATCATGAAAAGGCGGTACTTGTTTGCTACAAGTTCTCTGAGGATTTGAATTGTTCAGGGTTGGGGGTGAGGTGGTGGGGTGTAACTCCCATTACACGTCTCATTACGCGTGCAACACCCATTACGTCACCGCGTTCTTAATTATAATTAAAAATGCTTGAAATTACTAATCGGACCCAGCACAGCAATACTTTTAGATTAACAGAAACAAATTGCAAGACTAATGAGTAAGAGTCATTCCCATGAACATTGTCTTCTTTGTTCATGAAACATGATGTACTGCCATAGGCGTGAATTGACATCTCCCAGTACATCGTTCCGTATTCGTAATTGCGATAATCTCAACCTTTTTAACAACTTCCATACTACACACGACGTATCTCAACTCATCAAACTCCAGCCTAAACAGGACATCAGCTGAGGACTTCTTACGAAGCACACACATTACTTTACTTTCAAGTAATATTAATACGATGTACTTTGATGTCTCAATGGACCATTCTTTGTATTACTTCTTGAGGAATATTACAGTAAAATCCTTGAAAAAATTAAAATATTCTTGCTACAAGTGGTTGGAATATCTACTTATAAAATTAATTCTAAAATGCAGTTTTTAATACATTTTTACTATCTCATCTAACGGTCTATATCTGTAAAGTGAGTGGAGACCCCTAAAAACATCTTGCGAACTCGATTTGATCACATCACACATTCCGCAAGGATTGATTGGAATTCTAAACGGGTTCCAGTGGGTGAAAGTGATGAGCTCCACCACGAGTGCTCCCGTAATAGAAGGTGTCTCTAAATGTAACAAACATTTAGGGGTTGGCGAGAAGTCGAAAGATCACTTTTTTGACAATGAACATGTAGTGAGACATACATGTCTCACCGAGTTGTGCATATGGTATTTTCCCGTGAAAGTTACGCATCCTCTCATGCACATACGTTCGGCAGGTACACCAAATATCCTTGATTGCGTCGGAAGTGTCCTGTCTAACACATGATTTGCCAGACAATAACAGGCATATGGAATACGCCGCATGTATAACACCCTTATATAAATCTTCTCCGATCATGTTACACTTTACTACACTTTGATCTTGGCCAAAAGGCCGAGAAGCGATGTTCTATGAGAAAGCGATAATTTTCTATCCGCCTACATGCCTTAGAAGATAGTAACAATTATGCTGAGAACCTGTGTTACAAATAGCGAAAAGACTGGTCGTAGAAACTCCGTGAATGAAAACAGACTCCTCGGACGCCGAAGTGCGCGGGCGCAGAGAATGTTGGCCGTTGGGGCCGTCGGGCAACGAGGACACGATCGAATGCGCAGCTGGCCGTCGCTATCGCCATCTCCATCACCATTGTCATCGCCATTGCCATCGCCATTGCAATCCCCATTACCATCGCCATCGCCAATGCCATTGCTATTGCCATCGCCATTGCGATCGCCATTGCCATCGCCATTGCCATCGCCATTGCCATTGCAATCGCCATCGCCATCGCCATCGCCATCGCCAACGCCAACGCCATTGCCATCACCAACGCCATCGCCATCGCCATCGCCATCACCATCGTCATCGCCATCGCACGCCTGCTGGCGTGACCTACCCAGAGAGCGCGGGAGGGGTCAAAACGAGCGCATTGTATCGTATCGCATCGCATCGCATCGCATCGCATGGGCCGCGACGAAGCTGCCTCTAGGAAGCGCGTCGCTGGAAACGAAACCCAGAGAGCAAACGGCGTCGCTCGGTCCCTTTGCCTGGAGTGAGGAGGGGAGTTGGTACGATTGTCTTCATTCAAAAAATATAACAAATAGAAAATGTAATAGCTGTTTATAGTACAAATCATACGATTTGTAAAAATAAATAATATTATGTGTTATTAAAAATTGTTCAAAATATAACTAAACGGCTACGCTTTTTATAAAAGAAAGCGTTTAAGACGCAAATACAAAATAATTTAACATTTGATTACCTTAGGAAGAAAGCACGGTTTTTAGAGGTGTAATGTATAATCTCCAGAACTGTAAATGTATTCACGGTGAGCATCGTAGCGTTCTATCGTAAGATTTAGGTAGTATTTTTTCACGCATTGTTTATTGGGAATCAAACTCAGATATTATTTTTGTCCTCAGAGGGAGAAATGCCATTTTATTGGGTCATCTCGCAAACAACAAACACAAATAAATTTTCTACAGATCGTTGATTTTTAGGTCATATTTTGCAATTATGAGCTCAACAATAAAGGGACAGGACAAACCAAGACGCGATGATGTCAAATCCCGGTGAGTCCCTTCGTTACTAATAGCGTCTAGCAACCCTATTCAGAGAGGAAGCGGAAGTAGTGTCGTGGAATGGATTGGATCGGCGTGGGGCATGGGGCGTAAGGGACGTTGAAGGCCCAATCACGAGGGAGCGTCGCGGGGCATTTCCTCCGGCGCCGGCAGCGACTGCTCGATGTGACGCGACGCGACGCGAGAAGGCTGTCGCCCTCGGGCCGAGACGAGGCGCTCACCCCGCGCGCTGCGGCTGCCGCTGGGGCGATCGGCGGACGCGGGCGGGGACGCGCTGCGCGAGCGACGCGCCACGAGGCGACGCGGGCGGCGGCGGCCGCCGCAACGCGCCTCCGGGGCGTCGTCAGCGCCCAGCGCGCCATCACTCGCCGCTGCGGGCGCCTCTCGCTCGCGCGGCCCGGAGCTCCCGCCCCGCCCCGCCCCGCTCTTTCCCGCTCGTCGCCCTCGGCCACTCACGCGTCCCGCTAGCTCTCGACGCCGTTGCCCGCAGTCCGCTCCGCACCGCCCGCTCCGGCCCGCCTGCCCCGCTCCGCCTGCTCCACCCCGCCTGCTCCGCCCCGCCTGCTCCGTCCCGTCTGCTCCGCCCCGTCTGCTCCGCCCCGTCTGCTCCGCCCCGTCTGCTCCGCCCCACCTGCTCCGCCCCGCTTGCTCCGCCCGGGCCTGCTCCAGCTCGCCTCCGGGTTTCGTCTTCGTCCCGCGCGTTTTCCTATTACGCTCCTGTCCCACCCCTGTTCCTCCCCCACCGTCTCGTTTCGGCCTTCGGGATCCCGCTCCTTCTCCGCACTGTCCCACCCACTACTTTCAGTTTGCTCCTTTCCCTCCCCAAGTTGTTCCCTTCTTTCAACTCCTCGCCCACTCCCCGTCCTGTCTCGCCTCCACACTTTCTCCCTTGTTTCTCCCGCCCAGTCCTTCCTCCGTGCTCTCTCCGCTCCGCAAGCTGGCCCCGTCTCGCACCCCGTCCCGCTCCCCGTCCCGCTCCCCGTCTCGCGCCCCGTCTCGCTCCCCGTCTCGCTCCCCGTCTCGCTCCCCGTCTCGCTCCCCGTCTCGCTCCCCGTCTCGCTCCCCGTCTCGCTCCCCGTCTCGCTCCCCGTCTCGCTCCCCGTCTCGCTCCCCGTCTCGGCTCTCCGTCTCGGCTCCCCGTCTCGCTCCCCGTCTCGCTCCCCGTCTCGCTCCCGTCTCGCTCCCCGTCTCGCTCCCCATCTCGCTCCCCGTCTCGCTCCCCGTCTCGCTCCCCGTCTCGCTCCCCGTCTCGCTCCCCGTCTCGCTCCCCGTTCCGCTCCCCGTCTCGCTCCCGTCTCGCTCCCCGTCTCGCTCCCCGTCCCGCTCCCCGTCTCGCTCCCCGTCTCGTTTCCGCGCCGCGCACACAGCGCGAGGAGCAGCCCAAAGGGACGCGCGCCGTGATGCCCAGCTGATACGAAGGTGCGTGCGCTGTGAATCGGGCGACGCCTGGGCGCCACGCGCAACCATTGACGGAGAAATGTCTGTGCGTCTGTTGATATTCGCCGGCCGAACTGAGCGGACTTATGTGGTGGCTCGCTTACGTTGACGATGACGTGCTGTGGCTCTGCTCCAATATTTAATTAATTTTCATTTCGTTTCTCCGCGGTCAGTACCTTTTGTTGTTAAACAGTTTATTTAATTTGTGACTTGATACAGGTAATTTGAAAGAGATTTTATAGTACTTGAAGCGGAATAAAAGAAGAAATAAGTTTAGTCGTACCGAAGTATCGGAAAAACGAACTTTGTACTTCCAATTGTCTCTTTCAAGAGTCGTGAATTTAAAATTATGCTTTATTTCATTGGTCGCATGGACTTCCAGGTCATTAGCGACCAGAATCGAAAGACAATATATACAAAGTACAACAGAACATACAATAGAGTTTAAAATTAAAGCATAAATACATAATTGAAAATATGTGTAACATTTCGTGACGACCACTAACAATCACATTCAACAGCAAAAGAATAGAAAAAAAAGAGCAATCAGCAGAATATATATTGTGCATTACGAATACATTATTTGACATAACATTGCGAAAATATTGGCGCTTAACAGATTCTTAGTTTTTAAAGCTTATCGATAAGATTAATTTTCTTTAAACATTTAAAGATTTTTCAATGTGCTGTTTGTTGTTTAGGATTTCTGGGAGAGTGAGAAGTAATGCATATTTTTTGCGGATATCTTTGTAAATAGAACAAAAGAATAATATGTGTGGTATGGAGAGGGCAGCTTGTCATTGGCCACAATTTATTTTTGAATTTCTTTTGTTAGTAAATGCTGATGGGGAAGTTTGGAATGACAAATTCTTAAACGGGTGAGAACAGTTTGATATTTTCTCTTGTCAAGGTATTTATTTATTTTTTTTACGTCAAAAAAAAGTAAAAACTGCGTATGACGTGATATGATGAAGTGAATTGTGTGCACATTTTCAAAATTCTGTGATCCCTACACTAAGTCATATACTACTTGAATTCTGAAAAAAAGGTAAAAAAGGAAAGGTCGAAGATACTTTTTCTGATCTGACGTAATTGGTTTGGTGATATAGTCCATTCAGTATTCCAAAGATCCTTGTTTCTTTTTTTGATGAAGTTCTTTTTTGATGTCATTGTGGGAAAATGGATGCTCTTCAATAGGTAAACTAATAGAGACTTTTGCTGCTTCATCAACTAATATATTACCGGCCATGCCTCGATGCGATGGAATCCAAATGAGAATTATTTCGTTGTTGATGTATAATAAGTCATAATATAAGTTAGCTATTTCATTTACTATAGGTTCCTGGCTTTCAGTATTAATTAAGCTTACTAGCACATTTTATGAATCTGTAAATATAAGAAAAAGTGTATGAATAATAAGTAAACACCATTTACGTGATTCTTGCAAGTCTCTCTTCATTGAGCTTCGAATCTTAAAATTGACCTGTCTATTTATTTATGAATCTGTAGAGGCCGTAAAAACTGACTTACACATCGATGGGAAGATATTTTCATGCAATACTGATATTTATAATTACAAAACTCATCGTAGAACTCACATTCACCAAGCTTTAGTAACAACAGCTCACTACAAGATCTCCACATATGGTTCATTTATGTTATATTGCAACATATTGCCAGACGACATTAAACAATTAAAACAGTTATAGTCACTATTCTGAGACGTATCGCGTCTCCCTGCTGTCGCGGCCCAGTCTCCGAGGCCCAACTTTTGTGAGAAAGAAGCCTTTGTTGGATATATTTCATTGTTTTTAACGACTCGAGTCGGCCTTCTAAGAAACTTGTAAATCGTCTCTCACATTAGCCTGACAGAGCCTCTCCCCTCTTTTGAGGAGTGCAGCTGCCACGCGGCGCTTACAATGCCCCTCCGACCCTCCACGCCCACATGTCGCCGGAATTATTGCAGAAGAGGCGATTTGCGGTGTCACACGTATTTCAGCGCCAGCCCCGGCATCCGCGGAAGACACCGACCCTATTCACCGCCCACTTGCTGCTGGGAGTGTCTCCCGATGACAGCTCTTCACGCGCATTATAGCGGAAGCGCTAATAGCCGTGAAATTGATTGTAACATGCTAGGAGCTGGCCTACCTCAAACCCCTTATTTCATGTGTTTGAACAAGCTCTGCCAGTTTAAAACGAATATTTTAGTTAGCATATACTTTCACACATCTGTAGCGTCACGTTGGCGGCCGTGGGTGGGAGGAGGAACGGAAGTATCACATACCTGCGGGCTGAATAGCCTTGGCGCTACGGCGTTGGGGTATATTTAGACCAAGAGGACGCCAGCTTGACCTGGAAGGTCACGTGGTAGACGCGAGCCTCCCTCCTACACCAAGGACGGTTACGTGACGGCTACACTCTAGGTATAAAATCAAGCCGACGAGCTCACACGGGGGTTTTGTTTTGGAAACCTCGCGCGATGCGCAAAACTTTACGCCGAGGCTGGAGCGTGTCGTGCTTCTTGCATGGGTGACGAGGTCACGGTAGTGGCGCGGGAGAAGCGTCAGTGGAGGCGGGGCCTCCCTAGCTATGTGGGGTATCCACATGGAAATACTCAAAAGTGTGTAGTGTCGGAGCAGAATTTAGTTATTGTACATACGTGTAACTAAACCTGTAGATACTTGTAAATGTCTGTGTTTTCCTCCATGACGCCACACATCCTTCTCTTGTCACATTACTAGCTTACTCATAGGAAGACTTAAGCCCTATCTCTCCTATGTTAATTTGGCTGAATATTTGTCCCATTATCTCAGAAAATAATTCACCTAGTGCAGTAAACTTTTAGGAGCAGCGAGGTTGAAATTTGCTAAGCAAATACCAGTAGACTATTCTAGTGATACAAATATTCATATCCATGTAAGCTGAGACTTAAATAAAGTTTTTATTTTAATTTATAAATGAAAATATATTAAGATTTTCAGTAATTTAATGTAATATTCAGTTTTTGTTAAGGTTTCGTACGAAAAATTCCCATCTCTAAATTCTAATTATTGTATTTATTGTCTCTCTTGTAAAATTAGTTTCCATGCAGGTGACAGGTTTTCGGACGCATCCCTTCCCGACTGAGTTTACGAAAATCTGCACAGATAGTATTGGTATATTTAGTGAGATACCATGCAGAATGTGACTTTGTAAGCAGTGATGAGGATTACGTGGACACGGAAACATCTAAGCAGTCGTTAAACAGTTATTTGAAAAGCAACCGCACGACCAACGAGAATTAAGGAAAGTAAATAGAAAGTTGCAACAATGAATAAGTAGGAAAGGCCATCAAAGAAAAAATATTGAATTAAACTGGCCACGAACGACCCGCAACATCTGCAAATGCTGTGACATTTCTTCACATCATTCCATAGAAAGAGTTACCGTGAAGAGACTTGCTATACCCAAAAATTTTCCAACTCATAACATATCTATGCCAAATTAATTAAGGAATGCCAGAGCCTCATCACCAATTAAAGACAATTTTTCATCAAGTTCATCAACATAATCAGTTATATTTACTGTTACTATTGATATTATTATTATTATTATTATTATTACAAAATTAAGGAAATGACTAATGAAAAATGATAAATTTTAGCGTTATTTCAACTGTGCAATGTGCAAAGCTAATTTTATCAGGCTATTAATATCTTTTTGTGATGTGGTGACATTTATATTTAAAAATAATAGTTTCGAAGCATTTTCATTATTTTATATTAAAGTCATGAAAACATATGTTTACATCCACGATCGCAAAGTTTAGATTTTTAATTTTTTTAATACTTCCTGAGAGACACTGTCCTATTAAGTATTGCTTAACTTACCTTGTTCAAAGTACGGTAACACAGCATTCTTTGTTCTAAATAGAGCTCGGAAGTTCAGGCATTTATTTTACTTAAAATAGGCAAGCAAAGGGCATTTATTTTTACTTAAATAGGCATATAAAAACATTTATTCTAACTAAAGTAGGAGGTAAAACAGGAGAAACATTAAAAAATAACAATTTAAAAGAAATTAGTGTAAAAATTAATAATTACAATTCACATGATCGTCATTATCGCTCTAAAATAGGCATGTGAAGGTCGCGCGCGAGGTAACAAGCTTACTAGAGGTCGCGGGCACTGCGTCTTGAGACATTTGCGAGAGATTTAAACGTAAGGGTTGTACAAATGCTACGGAATGGCGGTACGTTACTGGGTACCTGACCCAAGACAGTCTTTAGGAGAAGTTACTTGACAATTATTGTCGCAAATTTAGCTATATTAATTACTATTTTCTCTTTAAGGCAAATAAATGAACCATTAAATTGAAATAATACGAGTCTGAATTCAAATTCTTCATTGAGAGTAAAATTACCAACTTTGAATCAAAAGTATCTTGATTTTGTCATTCCGTTCACTGAAGAGTGATGTAAAATCATGAACTTTCTACGTTCTAGTTAGAAGATTTTTACAAACAAATATTCTTATCTGTTAAAAGCACTGTCCGTCCGTAAGCGAGAATTGTTTACTTATAGAGACATGTTAATTTATTTCACATTATTGCTAAATATAATAAATAACTTAATGATTTAATAACACAACACAAAACGAAAACACGGAAAGAATTCCACATTCATATTCCGGTCACTTAGCAAAGATGTTTATTTTAAGAGAGAATGTATTAAGAAAATAAACCTAAAATTGTAATAAGTAGTGAAGAAAATAAACATAAAATTCACGGTTATTTGATAGAAAAAATCAAGTAAAAATATTTTCTTACGAAGCCACTTTTCACCATCACGCGCCGCTCCAGCTTGAGCATGTCCACCCCTTCCTGGATTTTCAGGAAATGAGTGCGGTGTCAGGGGAGGTTGCCTGTGCTCGTAAGAGCGCCGGGTTCCCCAGGCGGGCAAGTACCTCGTGCGGGCGCGGCTTGACGTTCCTGCTCTAAAATTTACATTAGCTCTCACGAGGAAGGAAACTACCTTTTCTTTGTAATCTTGGAAGCACATGACCATATGTTATGACGACCACGAATTTACTTTACTCGCGACGCTGTCTCTATGAAATGCTATTGTGGACTCCCTTTTGAATCTTAAATGGTATCAGTGAAACCGGAATTGTAAATGTATTTCTTCGCACTTGTGTAATGGTCGGAAGGAGAGAGAGAACAAGAAGGAACTGGGAAGAGAATATCATGTACAGTACTGGAAACATAAATTGATCGCGGCCGTCTGCGGCTAAGTTCAGCTTTTGCACGGCTTGGACAGCCCTTGTCATGACGAAACGTCGCAGGCGGAGCCTCACAAACCATCGTAGCCAATCTCAACGCAGGGGGGAGTGCCCTAACAAAATTACGTCGTACAAAATGGCGGGCGCCGCCAGTTCAGATGTGGAAGTATTTTCAAATGAAAAATACATGAAATAAACACTTCAATGAACATGAAAGTAAATTCATGAAATATATATGAAGTCATAGCACTTAACCACTGTTAACACAATTCTTTTTGAAGAAATTACATTGATATCAGATAAAATAACACTAATTTTAGAACAATTACGTTCTTATAGATATTTAAATTCCAATATTCTTGTCCAAACGCAATTTATGAACTTTATCAAATGACCAGTTTACTACAGAATTTTGCGATAAGAAAAACGAGTATAATTGCATATTTTCAATTGTTCATATGTATATTACATTTGCAAAAATGCAAAATACTGTCTTTCTCGAATCGTTAGGACTTCTAGGGAACCATTTTAATAAAAGAAACTAAAATTCAAAGACCAGCTGTATATTTATCATTAAAGTAACAATTAAACTAGATATTAAGCAATTAATTTGCATCTCATGTCAAAATTGTTATTTTGCTATCATCAAATCATGGACAATTTGGGGACACTCCCCGGCAGGAATAGCGCACATTTCGGAATTGTTTATAAAATTGTTAATTGTTGCAAAATTGTTAATTCGCAGTTTTCTGGTTCTGGGACATCAGAAAACCCTTCCCACTTTAGAATTGCAAAATTTGGAAATTGTTTATAATTTTACAAATTTTGCAATTCTGTTTTATTCTCTCATCTCATTTCCCTTTACACAAGATACAAAATTCCGCAATCCAACCGGAGCTATCGCCTTTCGTTTTCCAGATATGCAATTGTTTATACGATCTTAGCGTCTGATGACAACCCTCACTTGTTTCCAACCCCCAATTCATTCGATCTTGGCTGTCAAGTATAAAATTCAAATAGTTTTGCAGTGTCTTGCTTTCTGCTGATTAAATTGTATTAACGATTTGTGACTTACGACAAATCGGTGGAAATTGTTGCTCATAAGCTGTGTTTTAACTTTCGATTCTTCATGTATCGTTGACACACGTTTTATTATAAATAAATTCTCTGGCAAATTTCAAAACGCTGAGACGAACTGTTATCCTGCAAATTTGAAGATTTCTTTGTGGTTGATTGCATTCTATTCAGTGGTGCAAAGTGTATGCCAATATGTTTAACGTCTAGCGAGGAAATTCATTATCAACAAATTATTTTGCAAAATGCTTTTGGACAGAGCGGTGGCATGAGAGATCATTTTCGTATTTATTCCACGAGGCAAGTTTTAGGCAGCAGATACATTCGGTGTATTAATTTTAATTTTGGTGAAATTGAATCACATGTGAATTTTCAAATACAACCATACATTTTTTACCTGTAATGAATATATCAATAGAGAAATTCAATGATGTCTCATTTGTTAATAATTTAAAGAGTAATAATGTATATTTGACACCGGGCTTGAGCAATCCTTAACTCTAAGGCAAGCAACGCTTATCATTGGCTCTTCTAGTAATTCAAGTGGCCTAGCCTCGGAAGATTTCCCCGTTCTCCTCGCCTTAAAAGGCATAAGAGGCGGAGTCTGGAGAAAGTGGCACCAATCCAATAACACTTCCCTCCCCTGGAGAATGCTTCGTTACTCCCTTTTGTAGGAAAACGTTCTTGTCGTGTATTAAATTGTGAAAAATAATTTAAATTCAATATAATAAACGAATAAGAGTTTTGTTTGCATTGTAATGCTACACACATTTACATATAGAAATAAAACATGCAACTAAACAGTATACACATGTTTTAGGAAGACGAAACTTCTTTCTTATTATAACACTCATTTGTATAATTTTCACAGACAATATTGAGAAGTACACCATCAATCTGATGATTTGTTCTGTAATAATCGATCTTATACCTAATTGACATGTAATGATAGAAATTTCCAATGTCTGGTATGGGAAATTAAGCATGAACTCAGTTAATTTTAATGAGAGAGCAATTTTGTGATGAAAATATTTTTTTAATGCATATATTCCAAATCCATATACTTCCTTACATTAATTAACGTTGTTTCCATTTCCATTGAAGGCAAGGACATAACATCCCTCACGCGCCTATGTTTTGAAACGACTCTCAGAGAGGTCACTTGCTCTAGTCGCCGTGTTATTGAATTGAACTCTTGAAATGTTCTGTTCATACAGTAGTTCCCGAAACACGTAAATTCCAACAGGCGATCTCAAACTTATAGTAGTCGCACCCTACTTTCAAACATTAGTAGATACCGCGGACTGTGAGACCCCACGTCAAGTTCGAAACATACTTCATTCTCGTTCATGAGCATGTGTTAATCTGTTCAACTTTTTTTGTGTCGGAGGGGCTGTGATTCTTGGAAAGATAATAGTGTAGTGGACATGGAAACCACTCCCTGCACCTAAGCGAGTTCGTTTCCTAGTATGGACAAAACTTTTGGGGATTGGAAACCTTTCTGCGGACTTCATGAATTATTATAATACTGCGATACCAAATAGTGCGTCCTATTATCATTATAGTTTTAATTCAATTTTTTGTCTTTCATTTTGTTTGCATTTTAATCAGTTTTCTGTTTCTTATATAATTTTGTTAATGTATTTTAGAATGGGGTTTAACTGATGCCAATGTTATTCTTGATTTAAGCTAGATTGCTGTTTCCAAGTACTCGCGGTTCAAGTCACGTCTTATTGCGATCGGTGAGCTGAAGAATACCTGCATTAAGAGTGGACTGACAATATCCCAAGCTTCAGAAAAAAAATTTCAGAATCTCGAAGGGAATATTGATGACTAAAATAAAAGATTGTAAAATGTCGCGATCGTAATAGTTGTGACTGTCAATCAAATAATATCCTAGCAGAATCTATATCAAGGGCGGTCAGTTTTGCCCGCATGGGCATTCGTGTTCCTATTTATGCCTCGCGGGTGCTGCCACTCAAAATCGTCGCTGCAGCGGGCAACGAAAGAAATTTGAGCGCGGAAACATTCCTGGGAGGTGGGTAACTTAATTACAAAAGAGAACAATGTTTTCATGAGGTTTTTATTAAATAAAACATAATAACCGTTGTAAAAAGCGCTTATTTATTGGAAAATAGAAAAATTCGTAATGAAAATTTTCTGAGAAATAGAATTATACAGAGTCCCACCAACTATGGGCCACCTCATAACTTCTAAACGGTTCCCGATATCGAAATGCAGTTTTCGCTTAACAATGCGGAATCATGAGGGAAGTAACGTGCGGTAGAGATATAATTCGAAATATTTTTAGTTTTCGAAAAAATTAATTATCTTTGATTTTTTAAATGGTACCATATATTTTTTTCACTAGCGATAGACAATCATAAATAGACGAATGCATTGATATAACATACGTTAATATTTTGATTGTATATTGAGTATAAAATTATACTTTCAGACATATGATCTTGAACTAAATGTACGAGATTTTTTGTTAGCAACCGTTGCCATTGTCGCATTAGGGGAAGATTGCCTTCACGGCGCCGGCACTTTTGCGAGAACAGGGGAAAGGTCGCGAAGGCCACTTTCCCCAAAAGCGACAGTTTCGACGGCTGCAAGAAGAAAAATTGCACGTATAATTTCAAATCTCAAGTCTCATAATATAAATATATAAAAACGAGGTTATAAGTTTATATTATTATTGGTTTTTTACATCACTACCAATGTGAGAACTATTTTTTTTTATTTCATCGCAAAATATCAAAAAATACTAATACAGCCTTACCAATCCGTTTGAATTCATGTAATTCTGCAATTACAAAGTTAACTGTGAATGAACTTAAATTAATTAAGTAATTTAAATTAATTAAATTAAGTTTAAAAAATTAAAGACTATTGAAATATTTTATTGAAGTTTCTCAAGAAAATGTTTCAGTCTATCAGAACGGAGATGGGGAGGTACGCTTTCTCTAGTTGTAAATTGGGAGTCAGAAAATAAACGGACGCAGAATATTGCCTGGGAAGTGGGAAAATGAATATTACGCAACACTGTCGCTTAATGTCATCATTTGACGACTGTCCTGCTATCGAAACATCAAAATATTTTAGAAGATAACATTATTATTCAGCTTCATTTGTTAGCATAAACTACCCGATAAATGGATTAAGACGTACTCTTTTCGTTGGGACTCATCAGGGCTCTAACTTATCGCACGGTAAAGAAGTTATTTCGCTCAATGAAAGTAAGTTAAAATTAATAGTTTTTTACGAACGTTATTCTGGTGTTTCCATCACCAAACAATTGTAATATCAAAAAACTAGACTATTACCATGCATGCCGCCATTAGTTTTTATTAATCAAAATTTCGAAAAAACGTACTGCTAGCACTTCGGTTAGAACATTATAATATGTAATTTCAGTACATTGTCCATAATCGTTACACTACGCAAAATTGTGTGGAGTGGATAATTAACGTCAGAAAATAACTCCAGTTACTTGTATTGATATACAGGACAGTTTGGTTAACTGGGCCAGATATGCTTTTTATTTATTTTTTTTTTTTTGCATTTGTTCATCTTAAGTTAGCCAAACTTATTATATAATAATATGAAGTTAATATAAGAAACAGTAATACAAATTATTAATTTTCAAGTTTTAGCAAATTTCGTGGGATGCAGAAACGTAGACGAAAAAATGATTCACTTAACTGCAGTATGGGATTAACTGATACTCTTATTGTGGTGAAGTGAATTATTAAGAGCATGCTGAACACAGTTATACGAGTATATTATAAATAGGAGACAGATTTTAATGAAATATCATTTTTACTTTCTTGCATACCTACGTATATACGGAGTAATATACGTAATGTAGAGAAAGTTATGTAATGCTGCGCGAAAAAACGGTGGATTTTCGGCAGAAAAAAATTCATTGCCGGATCCTGATAACGAAAAAGTGGATAAATGCAGTTGATTAATTAAGAGAAAAAAGTCCTCTAATATGTGATGTAGCCAGAATTCCTATTTTGTTGGTCTTTGATACCGAAAACTCAATTCCAAGCGAAACGCCCGCCGTCTGTCCGTCTGTGAACACTACTAGCGCTTAAACCATGCGTAGGATTTTTTCAAATTGAAGAAACATCTATCTGTAGTTGAAGCTTTGAAATTTTGAAAACCATTCTTTAAAACTTGGGGGTTTTTAGATCAAGCCCCACGGACATTCTCGAAATTTTCTCAAAAGTTTTGTTCAAAATTTTTTCTTTAAATTTATTGTAATAACAGAGCAAAATACACTTATAAAAGTGGCATAGGTTCTATTTTCACGGTTAACAGGATTTTCAAAAATTGCAAAAGTTTGAATTTTTCTAGCGTCTTCTCACAACTGAAAAAATTGCAAATTTTTTGCGAAAATTGACCAATTGAATAACAAAAACTTAAACTCATGTTAAAACGATAATAATATAGAAGATGTAGCATTACAATACTATTAAAATCGAAAAAGTACACTGATTTTTGGAAGGTTTAGATACCTGTAAATGCCTTTTATCCAAAACCACAAATTTTTGGAATTGATCACTTTTATCAATAATCCTGCGATATTTAAGAAGCTATTTAAACAGTAAAAATAAAAAAAAATGCCTTTACATATTTATGGGCTTTAAGAGTGTAATACAAATTTATTGGGGATCCTATTGTATTTTATTTCAATTATTTATGTCCCCGTCTGAAGTTGGGACTCATGGCAGTTGCTTAGGCCAAAGGACGGCCTTGCGAACAACTAGAAAACTCTAGCAGAAACTTCTACGAATCTAATACGAACGATATGTTAGAAAGAATAAAGATATCAAGTTTAGAAATTAAGAATACTCTTCTTATTCCCTTATATTACAAAAGTTCAAAATGTTAGCAACTCCCTGATATTTGGAAACAAAATAAAATGGCAGTTTTTGTAAGCTTAAAAAGTCTTCGTACACACCTGTTGAACAAAACATATTACGTTATTTAATACTGGGTATGAATTCCATTTGCTTTTATTATTGTCTCTAGTCTTTGCAACATAGATTTCAGCAACGTTGCCGTAGTCGCAGGGTCAATTAAACTTCGGTCTCTCAGATCTCTCATGTTAAATATTTTTTTTATTAGACAAACTGTATTTTCTATTTTCAATCCCATAACTGACCACATATGACCTACGGGGTCATATGTGATCAGTGAATGTTAGGGAATTTAAGACGTGAATGAATTTGCATTCTTAGTGTTTTAAGGTAGCTATGATCTAGTGGCGCCTCTAGGATAACCAGATTAGTAACCAGGTAGAGCACCAAATATAAGAATATTTACCGCTTAAATGTCCGACCTATTTTCATTACTGGACATTTGATTGATGCACAAGTCTGGTCTAAGGGATCCCAATTCTTTTGTTAATATTCTGTCTTCATAATTCAAGTTTCTGTTGGGTAAATATATTACTTTATTCATGTTAAAAATAGATGACGATATTCATATTGTTTTGTGAAATTTTTAATTTAAAACACGTTTACGAATTCTCGTACAGATCAAAATACAACCAATTTCGCACAGAAGCATTGAGGAACAGATTTTTTAAACACCGTGCTAACATACGTTCCTAACGTGTTTGCAAATGTCAAAATTCAGGCAGACACATGGCGCGGTCGCACATGATTTGTGACCGACGAGTGCAATAAGCTCACATAATTCCCTCTCACTTTCTTCCCTACAATGAAGAAATCATCCTTGTGTTAAAGGGCCAAGCGGCGGCCACAGGCCTCCTGTGTCCAATGCCCTGTTGCCAAATCCTGAGCTGTTGCCACTTGCTCGGTTATCGCTTCCCAGCTAGGATAACAAAAATTACACTGCTGGCTTGAATAGCCGTTACAGCTTTCTTTCGGAAAATAGGGTTTCAGTGCAGCTGGTAATTAGTCGATTCTCAAAAATATTTAATTGAAAAAAGCACCTACCATTGACGCAGTTATTCACTTTCTATTCATCTGATTACCAATACAAACAATAAAAAAACGGTCTTATTTTCTTGTTTTATTGATAACGGTTACGTAATAACTTACAACTTTTATACTACTAACACTTCATTCTTCTAATAAACCTTAAGGAAACGACAGAGACACGGATGAGAGACAAAAAAATATATAATTATTGAAAAGCAAAACGATATATAAAAGTCCACGTCTACAACTGATTTCAAAGTCATTTGTCAGATACATACTCTAATGTACAGAATAAAAAATGAGTAGTGCAGGCTAGGATTTGAACCCGAGATCTTCAGCACAAGAAGAAGCCATCCAACCAAATATGCTACGATATTGTCCTTAAGCAGGTGTTTTGAATATTACAATGTTCTTGATGCCAGAAAATTCTTTCGAAAAATCGCAAAAGCTACTGTTTATTTCAGACACAATTCTAAATAAAACGTATTTTAAAATTTAGTATTTAAAACGATTGCACTTGGAAATAAATCTCCAGCATGTGTATTGGTGGTGTTCGAAAACATATATATTGTCACTATATAACTCAAACTTTTGCGAAAAACACTCATATTTTAAGAAACGTGCACATGAGATGATTTGAAAGACTAATAATGAAGAGTAGATTGCATTAAGAAAGAAAAATGTATAATTATCTTTCGTCTAACGCAGTGTATTCTTCAGACAACGTTCACAGAAGTAACGAATAGTACACAGAAAACTGCCAGAATAGCAAACATTCGTTTCGGTATTTTTTTCAGTTTTAGAGGAATATCATTTTGTCACTCAATAGATCTTCATTGTATTAATTGTAATAATTAATTAATTGTATTGTAATATTTTTTTCAAATATACAATTTGTCCGATTTGTTACACACGATTCAAGCAGGAAGCTTTAAGTTAAATTTACTATGCGCACGAATAATATGAAACAATTGAATATTTGTAATATTGAAAAATTAAAACTTTGTATGGAAAAAGACTTATAATGTTTTTAAGTATACGTTGCAAAGGTTGCGATAGCTCAGTGGCATCGTTACAGTTTTCCCTGTAACGTTACTGACCGCGAGGCCCTAGAGTTCGAGTTCCGACGTTGGCGGATGTTCGACTGTGGTTACATATGTAGGTCGAAAAACTTTGGAGCCGTTTAAAGCCGTTAAATTTAAAGAATTATTTTCAAAATCGCAGGGCCTCGATTCGGGCCAGATCGTTAATGGAAAATTAGTTTTGACAAACATTCTACGAATAGTTTACACACTAGTGTTCACAGAGAAACAGACAGACAGACCAGCGGACACATGGACGGAGAGACGGACGTTTTGATATAATAACAACACTCTCTTGGTAACTTAAGACCCCAAAACGTGTAATTCCATTAAATTCTCGACATCGATTTACTGCAACATTACATACATACCTCCCTAAATATTACTTTTGTTACTCCGAATGTTTACGAGGAAGTAAAAATAAATATATAAATAAATACACTTTCACACACCACAGAGTAGGTTACACGCAAAAAAGAATAATTACAGAGCCCGAATTACTGCCCGTGAGAATGCAGTTCTAATCTTATTACATAAACAGGGGGTCCCACCAACTTTGGACCACCCCCACAACTTCTAAACGGTTCAGGATATCGAAATGAAGTGTTTGCTGAATAATGCGGAATCATGGGGCAAGTAACGAGCCGTAGAGAAATTATCTATAATATTTTTAATTTTCAAGAAATATAATCATCTTCGATTTTTTAAATGGAACTATATATTTTTATCACCAGCAATGGATAGACCATGAAAAGAGGATTGAAATGATGTATCATTTGCTAATCTTTTGATAGTAACTTGAGTATAAAATTAGGCTTTCTAACATGTGATTTTGAACTAAACTGGTAATCGTTGCAACTCTTGCTTTTGGGGAAGGTGGCCATCACGACGTCTAGACTGTTGCGTCTTGACTGAGAGGGGTGGCAGTGGGGGATAAGAGGCATAACTACAGTAATTCTTAGTGATGGCACAGACTAAGAAATCACACTAAGAAATACCAATTTTGACAATCAGAAAGGGAGACATTTTCCATTTATTTATTTGGATTTAACTTGCCTTCTACTAAGATTTCAAAACATAGATTGTTCCAAAGAACGATGTAAAAATTTGGTAGCGTAAAGAAGATGTTAATAATAATAAATATCATTTTCAAACTGAATAAGAAGCCAACCACCGTCTCTTCGTTGGTAAATGTCATTTTTAATTAAAATGATCACTCGTCCACTTTGCAACCATACGACTGCTGTTCTTGAATGGAAAAGAAAACTGCACACTTCCGTCTTCTGCATTTTCAAGTTTGAGGCAGCACTTGGCGCTATGAAATGAGAAACTCTCTAATCAGAATGAACAGTAGCGAATGCTGATATGCATTTTTGTTAAAGTTTGGTAGTTACACTGATAGAACTGTCAAGAGTATTTCAAGTTTTTTATTACTTTGTCCTTCTGGTAGTACGTGTTTAAATAGGAAGTTAAGTTACTGTGAATAATAAGAGAAAATGTCTACCTATCTATTATTTGATGAATTAATCAAGATATTACAATGAAAATCTTTAAGAATTCATTCGCTTCCCATATATTAAAGTGATAACTTGTTTCTGCACTGAGTTCGAGTTTTGTAAATTTAGAAATGACCTTTATAATTATTATTATTATTATTATTATTATTATTATTATTATTATTATTATTATTATTATTAATTTTATTATTATTATCGTTTTCGCTACAATATTTTTATTTCGTTCTTTTTGATTATCGTTGATTTGGAATTTCAGAAGAAGAAAAGTTCAACTCAGATGAACAACTGGGAAAAAATTCTCATTCAGATCGTTAAAATTGATGTTTGTTCATATGTTTTTCATGTCAAGATCATGAATTGCTGCAATTACACCTTCATCCTACACGGCCATCCCTCTCACACTCCTCTCTTCACAAAACAGTATCAACGTCGCGAAGGCCACCTTCCCAAAACGGCGACTGTTGCAAAGGCTACCCGTTTACATGAAAATCTGATGCCAAAAAATCTAATTTTATACTCAAATTACTCTTAAAATACTAACATATGATAAATCATTTTATTCCATTATTCATGATGATAACATTGCTGATGAAAAAATATATAGTTCAATTTAAAAAATCAGAGATGATTAAATTTCTCGAAAACTAAAACTATTATAGAGAATTCCTCTACCAGCATGTTACCTGACCCAAGATTTTGCATTGTTCAGCGAAAACTGCAACTCGACACCCTGAACCGTTTAGAAGTTATGTGGGTGGTCCATATTTGGTGGTACACCCGGTATCATATAAACATTAGAAACCCTATGTAACTTGATCAATGATAAATGAAAGCGATTGCTGTATACTAAGCGAATGAATAGGGATGACTAAATACGTCTCGTAGTGGAAACCTCGAAATGTTTACTTTTCATAGCGTCAACTTCGGGTAGCTATATTTTCTTAATTAAACCCCAAAATATCCAAGCAATTATTTCAAATTAAATAAAACTACAATTTTATTGACAATAATACTAACCTCATATGACTTTCTACAAACAATTATAAGGAGATGTGAACTTCTTCATCCTAAATTTTCATCCTAAATCGTTACTTTTAATTTTAACGATTATGTTAATGTTTGCTTCTCAGAGACACGGAGCACGCTCGAAAGAACACAATAAGTAAACGAAATTGAGGATATTATGATTATTATGTCGTAGTAGCTTCATTGTTGAAATGACGATTGATTCTTTCATATGAGATTTTCTGTGTTTCATGAAGATGACCTCGGCGTATACGTATTTCGAAGAAATGTAAACTTCCATGATTTTGACACGATAAGCGATGACCTCAAATAATCCACTTCGATTCAGAGGGTAGTGTCAAAAAGCTTTGGCGTGTTAGTGTCGAATGGAAAAGAATGCGTCTAGGAATTGTTCTGAACTTGGAATAATTGAATTTTAAAAACATGTTTATTTGCAAACTTTGCACCTTCATTGAAACTTCCTTCAATTAGAAATGTCCATAAATAAACATATAACAATACAATATTATAATAGTATTATTACTTTTTCGCATATTCCATGCTGATGCTATATGCTTCTAAAGGCAGCAGCCGCACTGGTTAGAATGAAATTGTGAATGTTATAACAATGTATTTCGTATTTGAAACGTGTGAATACTGAGGAGCCGGAAGCTTTAATGTCTATATTTATACGTCAAGACAATTAATGCAAAATTATTGTTTTCTTGTATATTTAATTTGATAAATTTTCCACAATTTTATTTGTGAAGAATTGGCTTCCTAAGAAGGTGGATAAAGGCTTTCTCGAGGGAAAGCGAGTGTTACAATTTACGCTTACAAGCTCAGCCTATTTCGCCTTGAAACGTGTGGAGGAAGGACGCAATTTTCACCGGGAGGTGTTTCTGGAAGCCAATTGATGACTCTTTCTTGCTCCCAAGTTGAAGATTGTTAGGTAGCCGACTCGAGTAGTATTTTAAAATTTATGCTGTAATTGTTAAACAAATGGAACTTAAAGTATTTAGAATAAAATGAAAAATTAAGGAGATGAAAACCAAGAATATCTAACCAGCAACAATTTTCGTGGCAATTAATGCAAGCGTTGTGGACGCTTGTCCCCTCCACCCCGTTAGGAACTTCAAATGTATTTGCCGGAGAAACTAAGCGAGCCGTTGCAAAACGGCTTATAGAAATGCTTAACGTGGGAACTGCCAAGAAAGTAGTTGCCATGACATGCTAATTTCTTATAAACAATTACGTATCTCGAAAACGAAAGAGATAGCGCTAATCAGATTGCGGAATTTTACATTTCGTTTCAAAGCAATTTTAAAAAAGCAATACATTTTGTTTGAAAAAATTAAAAATTTATAAACAATTTCCAATTTTTGCAATTCTAAAGTGGGAAGGGTTTTCGGATGTCCAAAAAACCAAAAACTCCAAATTAACAATTTTGCAACAATTAATAATTTTATAAACAATTGCGAAATGTGCGCTATTCCTGACGGGGAGTGTCCCCAAATTGTCCCTAATTTGATGATAGCAAAATAACAATTTTGACATGAGATGCAAATTAATTGCTTAATATCTAGTTTAATTGTTACTTTAATGATAAATATACAGCTGGTCTTTGAATTTTAATTTCTTTTATTAAAATGGTTCCCTAGAAGTCCTAACGATTCGAGAATGACAGTATTTTGCATTTTTGCAAATGTAATATACATATGAACAATTGAAAATATGCAATTATACTCGTTTTTCTTATCGCAAAATTCTGTAGTAAACTGGTCATTTGATAAAGTTCATAAATTGCGTTTGGACAAGAATATTGGAATTTAAATGTGTATAAGAACGTAATTGTTCTAAAATTAGTGTTATTTTATCTGATATCAATGTAATTTCTTCAAAAAGAATTGTGTTAACAGTGGTTAAGTGCTATGAGTTCATATATATTTCAATGAATTTACTTTTATGTTCATTGAAGTGTTTATTTCATGTATTTTTCATTTGAAAATACTTCCACATCTGAACTGGCGGCGCCCGCCATTTTGTACGACGTAATTTTGTTAGGGCACTCCCCCCTGCGTTGAGATTGGCTACGATGGTTTGTGAGGCTCCGCCTGCGACGTTTCGTCATGACAAGGGCTGTCCAAACCGTGCAAAAGCTGAACTTAGCCGCAGACGGCCGCGATCAATTTATGTTTCCAGTACTGTACAATCAGCTACTAATTAATCATCTGCACGTCTATTCTGCCATACAATAAGCAATTGTATAGGCGACTGTAACAGAAGCAGCTATTTACCTGTTAAAATCAATATTCCTCTACAGTGTAGAGCCTACACCCACACTCTTTTGTTCGAACTGATAGTTGCGAGATTCGAAGGCTCGGCGCAAACAGTATGGACAACGTACTGAAAGCCTGCTCATTACGCACAGGCAAACCCTTTAAGAGAATCCGACCGGCAGACGCATCTGCACCCTCGTGGCGGAAGGACAGAGCGGGAGGCGGTACACGAATCGCTGCTCAACGAAAAGCACTTCTGGCAAATACTAATCATTAATATCGTTGATATTGATTACAGATTATTTCAAACGAATATACAGTGAATTTGTCTCTGTGTATTCATTTAAAATAACCTGTGACTGAATCGGTCAATGGGAAATAAATAAAAGACATGATTGCACTAACTTGGATTCGAGTCAGCATCCACTTCTCATTCTGGGTGCCGGTTGCACCCGGTACGTTTACTTGTCTCCCATATTTTGAGTCTATATTTCTTCATTTCTCCAATTTTATAGTTTCAATGTATTTCGCCTTGTTATGTGGCAAGCGCTTAATTTCGGTGTTCGTAGATACTTTCTTGTTCTCACTTATCGCTCGTTATGAGGCTTTATTACCTCCTACTGATTTTTTTATGATCCTTCGATATTTTCACAATAAAGAAAGTTGAAATGAAGGTCTTCAGAGAAAATGACCGGACGTCACCGCTTTACATTTTGGGATTGGCTTTGGGCATGGAAATAATCTTTCTAACCACTCAAAAAAAGAGGTGAATTTATTTTAAGTGATTACTTTGAATAATTTAAAATAGAAAATCACTATGAAAAAGTATTACATTGAAGTCTAAAATCAAAAATACTTTTATTTAAATCTCGAAATAATTTTGAAATCAAACTACTTGGAAATTAAACTAACCAATAGAAAACCAAATATTGCAATATCTTACTATATTTTGCTAAGTTTTAAATTATTCATTTTGTGTTTAAGTGGTTTAGGCAATATTTTTTTTTTTTTTTTTTTTTTTTACGTCAAAAAACAGTTAAAAACTGCGTATGACGTGCTATGGGGAAAAGTGAATTGTGTGCACATTTTCAAAATTCTGTGATTCCTACACTATGTCATATACTACTTAAATTTTGAATTTTTGAAAGGGAGAAAAAAAAACAAAAAAAGACTCCCATGTAATAAAATCTATTTTCAAGGATAAACAAGCAATAAATTTTGAATTTTGAAAGGGAGAAAAAAAACAAAAAAACTCCCATGTAAAAAATCAATTTTTAAGGGTAAATAAGCAATAAATTTTGAATTTTGAAAGGGAGAAAAAAAACAAAAAAAAAACTCCCATGTAATAAAATCTATTTTCAAAGATAAATAAGCAATAAATTTTGGCTCTTATTACTTCCTGCCGCGACAACATGGAAACGATAATTTGAATAATTGTATTTCCCACTGAATTCTAGAAGACGTGCACAGAAAATGAAGTTACATTTATGTCCAGAAGCAAAACAAGGGCCATCTCAGCATTTGCTCAATGGATCAGGGAAACTGGACGAAAAACCTGATCGAGATGGGGGTCATTGACCCGGAAGCTGTAGTACAATAGTTGTTACAGGTTGTTTATACTCATTTATACAGTCCAAATGGTAAATAATGCATTATGTATCATTGTTAAAAATAATGTTACTTTTCTTGTGATGCTCAGTATAGTCTCTAATTGTATAGAAACAGTTATGCAGCAGAAACGATTTCACTTGGGATTTAAACTTTTCTATTGAATTTAATCGTTTAATGTCATCTGGCAAAGTGTTGTAAAATAATGTACATGTATTGTATGTGAATTTTTTGTAATAAGCTGTTGATACTGTCACCTGATGAATATGATTTCTACGTCGAGTGTTATAGTAATAGACTTCGGCATTTTCTGAAAAAATATTCCCGCCCTTGAGCAAGTCATTTTTTACAAAAACTACTGATTCGTAAATAAAAAGACACGGCAATGGTAGAATTCCTAGATTAATGAAGAGAGGCTTACATGAATCACGTGGGTGGGATTTGGTTATTATTCGTACAATTCGTTTTTGTAATCTAAAAGTCTGGGAGCTATAAGATGTATTTCCCCAGAATATTATGCCATATCTCAGGCGGGAATGAACATTCGCGAAGTATACACAACGAGCAGTATGAAGGCTGACTGAATTTGCAAGAATTCTGAACGCGTAGCATAATGAACTTAATTTTGTGTTCAATTCATTTAAATGGACGTTCCATTTAAGGTTTGACTGAATTGAGAGACCTAAAAATTTTGTTGCCTTAACATCAGTTAATGGTACACTGTTCATTTTCAATGGAGCACAGAATTGTTTATTTGATAAGGAAAAATGCATTAAAACCGTTTTCTTTTCGTTTACTATTAATTTGTTATTTCGGAACCAATTTGAAACATCTGATATTGTACTATTTACGGTTTCTTTATTGCAAAGGATGTTCGTATCATCCGCAAAGAGAACCGTTCTTCCGTTTCGAATCGTCGAGGGCATATCGTTTACGTAAAGTAGGAACAGAATAGGGCCTAAAATCGATCCTTGAGGAACTCCACATGCAATGGGCAAAGAGTCGGAAAGGTGCGTACGTAATGTTCCATCATTCCAGTAAGGTATTTCAACTCTCTGAGATCGTTGTTTAAGGTACGAACATAACCAATCTAGAGCAATACCACGAATTCCATATGAAGGTAATTTGGAAAGTAAAATGTCATGATCAATGACGTCAAAAGCTTTTGAGAGATCTAAAAATAATCCAATAGGTGCCTCGTTTTGATCCAATGATGAGGCGACATCTTTAAGAAAAGAAAATATAGCTGTTTCCGTTGATTTTGATTTTCTAAATCCATGTTGGCAATCTGAAAGCGCGTCGTGTTTAGTGAGAAAGGTTTCCATTCGTACGTAAAAAAGTCTCTCTAATATTTTTGAAAAAACTGATAGGAGAGAAATGGGCCGATAATTTTGAATTTCATTTTTGTTGCCTTTTTTGAAGAGCGGCTTAATTTTAGCTGTTTTGAAAATATCTGGAAACGTTCCAGTGCATAAAGATGCATTAAATATGTGAGTTAACGGGTGTATAATGGCATACGCACAAGTCTTTAACAAAGAATCTGGGAATTCATCTAAACCGGACGAATATTTATTTTTTAGTTTACCGATTATTTTGAGAATTTCATAGGAAGAAGTTTCGGAAACGAACATTGTGTCTAAAATTTTGGGTGAACTGTCTGTTTTTGAATTTTGTGGCTGAAGACCCTTAGTGAGATCGGCAGCAATTCTCGAAAAGTATTGGTTAAAGAGATTAGCCACTGTTGCCGGATCGTTCACATTTATATCGTTATATTTTAAAACAACATTCTCTACTGGGTTTTCTAGTTGATTTGGTAGTATTTTTTATTATATTCCACATTGCTTTTGTTTTATTATTTGAGTTCAAAATATCCTGATCGTTTTTCATGATTTTAGCCTGCCTTATGACTTTTCGTAACAATGTTTTGTATTTTTTAAAGTAGATAAGGAAATCTTGAGTTACGTCATGACGTTTAGAAATAAAGTAGAGAGTACGTTTATTTTTACACGATGTTCTAATTCCTTTTGTGATCCAAGTATTGCTTTTTCGTGAAATGTTTAATTTTCTCTTTTTAATAGGAAAGCATGCGTTAAAGAGAAATGAAAGCTTTGAGAAAAATAAATTATATTTTTCATTTGTGTCAATAGCGTTATAAACTGCCTCCCATGATTCTTTCAGCAAGTATTCCGTAAATAACTTTATGTTAACTGTAGTAAATGCTCTGCACATACGTGTTTTATTTATTGTGTCAGTATTCATGTTATTAGTAATTGTAAGAATTTGTGCATCGTGGTCACTGTAACCTAGATTATTCGTTATTATTTCATATCTAGTTGTGGTTTTGTTAATTATAATTTGATCTATTGCTGTTTGTGATTTAAGAGTATTCCGTGTAGGTACGTTCACTGTAATATCTAAATTAAAAGAATGAATTAAATTGAGAAACTGCTCTTTTTCGTGGGATTCGCTCAGAAAATCAATATTGAAATCTCCACATACAACAATGGATTTAAAAGAGAGATTACTAATTTTGTTCAGAGTTATCTCTAGATTTTCTACGAAATTGAAATAATCTAAAGCTTGCTTTGTTGGAGGTCTGTAGATGCAAAGTAAAATAATTTTGAGCGTAGTAAGATGTACAACTGTTATTTCAAAAACTTTTTCAACTGCATATAAATTGAATTCTGACAAGAAGGTAGAATCAATATTATTTCTTACATAAATACACGAACCTCCGTAAGCAGGGCCTTTATTTGATTCCCTTGCTCTACAATAAGATCCTGCAAGGTAAAAACTAGGAATTTGGAGTGTGTTTAGATCATTATGAGATAACCAATGTTCTGTAAAGCAAAGAACATCTATTTGACTGAGATCACACTCTAATGCTGCCTCGATAAATTCAATTTTATTTGAAAGAGATTGCACATTATGATGCATTATTTGAATCTTTTTAATGTACCTACACGGATGCTTTTCTGCTGCATCTGACTGTAATTGCTAATTATTTATTTCATTTTTACCTCGAGTGCGTGGTCGAAGGAAGTATCGTGTCCCAGCAGTGTTAGGAGGTGAGGAAGGAGGGGTTACAGATATAGGGGAATGAATAATGGGAGAGGTAGTACAAGGATTAGGTTCAGGGGATAAGGTAATTGGGTCCAAAGGGGTTCCGGAGGATGGAAGAGAACTAGGAGATGTAGGTGGGAATGAATCTTGGATAGGATACTGCTGAGGTGTAAGGATGTGTTTGGCAAGTTCGCTACCGAGTGCATGTTTTCCGACAAGGTTCAAGTGAAGACCATGCCGGGTGAAGTGTTTTTCTGAGAGAAAGTTAAGCTCAAATAATTTAACATGTGTGCCTCTCAGATGCAGTTTTAATTTGTTGTTTGCGTGTCTAATTTCTTTGATTTTTTTAATAGATTAATTTTTTAATAGATTTTTTTAATAGATTAATTTAATTTTTTTAATAGATTAACTTTGTAAATTGTCATAAATGAGAATGGATCGGGTTTCAAAATCAATGTGTTGAATGTAGCAAGTGTCAAAATAGTAATATCACAGCCATTCTTCGTATGGAAAACAATTATTCACACGCCACGGAAATTTTCATGCCAATAAATTGTCGGGAAGTGCGGAATTCAAGATTACTTTTAAATAATTTCTTCTCAATACTGAGTAAAATATATAATTGAAGTAAATAAAAGAACATGAAAACTAAAGCAATGAGAGACGGGGTTATAGAGATGAATTTTGTTTCACATTTTATTTACGATAATTGTTTTTATAATAATGTATACCAAAGTTTAGGGAATAATATACTTGTATATTACACATTAAATTTGCTTGGGAAAATGCTATTTAGAGAAGAAGAATTAATCATTCGTACAGACCACAAGTATAAAATTGGTTTGATTTAGACAAAAATGTTGGTGTGAATTCATACAATAACTGCGGGTTTGTTTTAAAAATTGATATCTTTAATGTACTTAAAATAATTAATTCAAGAGAATATTATTTTTTCAATATAAGAGTTTAAAATTTATAATGTCATTTGGCAAGCAGTATGCCGGAATAGTAAGTGTCGTTTTGAGATACATATCGTTGGTGTATAAGAAAAAGTAAGACATCTCAAAATTATTCACTTACGAAAACGGTTTTTGTTGTGAGCGAATCCATTTATTGGTGGTCAAAGACAAAGTGTTTTGATGAATTTACCGGCTGTTTTAGGTAATATCTTCACGATATTTTTTAGTTACATTATAGTATTTAAAATATATTTCATTACTTCTCTACAATATTTTCCCGAACATACAAAATATAAAATATTGCGATGCATATATTTTTTGTGCACCAAGAAATTGTGTTAATGATAACGTTGGGTTATATGCAATGATGTGCCTATTGAGAGTTAAAACGAGTTGAAATTAATAATCATTTTTAATTTGAAATTGAATGAAGTGAGTGACTTCTTAAATTAACGAGCAGACTCGCAACCAGCAGAACGGGTGTGAAAGTGAATGAGGTAGCAGCTCATCTAAATACACAAATACACACACGCCTTGTCCGTCACTTCCTTGCCTTTCCCCTCCTCGCTCCGGCAGTCCTTCGTGGGCTTCCCCGCCTCCGCACGTTCCACCTTCTCCGTCAACCGCGTCTTCCTTTGCGACGGAGACAACAGCTGGGCGGTGGTACTATGCTCGCACTTTTTCTTGATCCTCGAGCTCCCTAGTCCTCGCTCAGCCCGGCATAGCACGGCCCTGCCCGGTAGAAAATATGAGCTCCACTCGGAACGTCACGGCTCAGTTTGCAGTGCTGCCCACCTTCTTCCTTTCCAATGCCGACTTCCTAGTTTTCGGTCTCTCTTTCTATCGACCTGTGCATACCCTGTTCCTTCTTGTTACTCGATTATTTCTATAACTATTAATTATTTCTTCAGAATTAAAAAAAATCATCCGTTATTTCTCATAGCTATCTACTCCAAGACGAGTTATTACGCCGAGTTTTCTGTCAAGAAAGTTGACAGCCCTGGACTGCCGTGACGTAGACAGAGCCGGCCTCTCCCCGCACCCCCCGCTGTGGAGTATCAAGAAAAAATGCGCGATTAGTAGTGCCGGAGAAGTTTAAAGGGGAAATGGCGAAATCGGAAATTGAAGGGCGCGTTAGAAAAAAGGGACTACCCGACACTGACATACTCGTAGTTCTGAGATAATGAGGACCTTACCTGAAGTTCCCTCGTATAACTCAATATATTTTTAAACGTTTAAACACAGTTCTCTTGCATTTAAGTCCATACTGGATTTAAATAACCTATTACGCTAAAAGAATATAATTCGAAGATTTGTATAAAGCTAATAACTCAATTTCACAAAAAACGTGGGATAGCCCCTTTTTCTACTGAACCCTTCAATTGTGAAGCATATGACATAACAAAATAAGGAAAGGTGGTGGAGGTGGACTTTGTGTATGTGGTAAAGCTTGCTTATAGTAATCTATGTTGGGAAGACGTAGCAAATCAAGGCATCGAGACTGAGGAAAGCTGCAATGTCACCGTACAGGTGCAGCAGGCACGTTTTCACAAGTAGCACGAGGGGCATAAAGTTTGTAATAATTTCTGGTCAGAGGCACTGTAGTGACATCAGTTGATGCCCTGAGCCACTTCTCCTGGAGCAAACAATAGGGAAATCGGATATTGCTAGGCGGGGACGATCCTAATAAATATGCCCAACATTTTGACCGACACTCTCAGCGACCCCCATCAAGACGTCTGTCATGAACTCGGCGTATAAATGTCTAGTTTTCATATGTTGATAACCTCGTTTTGTTGGTACTTTTATTCATCCTTCAAATATGTAAAATAAAAGGATGGGGAAGGGGTTCTAGAACTCAAAATTTGCGCAGATTATATTTCTCCCTTCGTATTTCACATACCGGTTTTGTTTTTTTACGAAAATAAATCAAATCAAATAAATCAAACTCCTCAGATGGATTGCGACAGTGCCTGCAGTGAATGAAATATTTTTCAACAAAGGACTATTCTTCCGATCGCAAATATTGCAGAACACGGATCCATTCTGTACCTACTATCAATGGTTACGGATCCCTTCCACTAAAAATATCCAAAGAGCTCCTTTGGCTCTACAGTCCAAGTAGGACTATGACCTGGCACCCATGTACCCACGATAATGCCGGGAGCTTTGGAGACGGGGTGCATGGGGATGCCGGATCGGCAAATGGCTCAATCCTGGGGTTGGGAGATCGAAAAAATGGGGAAGGATGGGTTGCGCACGGTATGTGACACGTTTTCGAGATGACCGGGAGCGGTGGCTTAGTGCATCAACTGATGTCACTGCAGCACTTCTGACCGAGAGGTCCTAGGTTCAAGTCCTGACGGCGGTAGGATTTTCGACACTAGCTTTTCAGCTAGGTCGAATTCAGTCGCTGCCTGGAGGAGAATTCCAGCGGCCGGCTGCTCTGATCGGTAGTTTTCCGTGGTTTCTCCGATCAACACCAGGCGAATGCCGGGGCAGTACCCTACCAAACGGGCCACGGACCGCGCGCGTTCTGTCCTTCTTATTCCTTGTCTCCCCTTACACACACACTTACACTAACATGCACTACACTACCACATATTCCGGGAGACCGGTCGGGAGCTTAGAGCTTGTTCCGGCTGGGGCGGTGCCCCGTTGGTGGGAGAGTCCTGGTTAGGGGGAAACCCTACTAGCCGACGGTAGGTCGGCGCCGGATCTCGCCATCCAGCGGGGGAAGATCACCGCCATCTCCTGAGAGAAGACATGCACTACACTAACTGGACTAATAACCAAAGCAGTTGACGTGCCCGAAAACACGAAAAAATCAATCAATCAATTTTAGAGATGCTACTACATCAGCCTGAAACTGTTACGAAGAAACTAGCTGGTTTCAAACATTTTCCACTGGAACCTCCCGATCGACAGTCGACATATTATTTTCTCTATTGTGACTTAATATTGTTGAATTAGATTACGTTGGACTGAAGTGTCTGTGAACTACAGTTTCGTCTTCGGACCGAAGTCTTGCGCTTCAATCTACACTATTGCTAGTTTCAAAATCAGACCAGATATCGTCATGGGAAAGGGTTCCAAAACCAACTCACTATGAATAAAGTGGTGCGAGTTAGTCTGGCAGACGTATAGGGCATTTTTACTTGCTCACATATTCCTAAAATTTGGTGACTAAAGTCATTTCTCCCGTAAGGGTAGGGTATGCTTTTATCGCGGGAAGTGGCGTTAGTCCTCTCGTATTGGCTGGCCAGATCTTGCGCCGAGCTACCCGTCGATTTGCAGGGATTTTTTCCAATCAGGATATCCCACCAGTGTGGCACCGCCCCTAGCCGGGACAAGCTCTAAGCTCCAGATATGTGTGGTGGTATATAGCATGTTATAGCATGTGTGTGTGCGTAAGTAAGAGGGGAAGGAAAAGGAAGAGGAAGGAAAGATCGCGCGTGGTCCTCTGCCCATTTGTTAAGGTACTGCTCAGGCAGTCCCCTGGTATTGATGGGAGTAACCAGGGAAAACTCCCGATCAGAGCAGCAGGCCGCAAGAATTCTTCTCCAGACTACGGCTGAATTCGACCTAGCTATCTAGCTAGTATCGAAAATCCTGCCACTACTGTCGGGAGTGGAACCCTAGGACCTCCCAGTCAGGGGCACTGCAGCGTCATCAATTGGTGCCCTGAGCCACCTCTGCCGGTAAGTGTGGTCTGGAGCATTAGTAGGAAGACACTTTTTTTTCAAAAAATTTTCTGATACAGCGTACATAGCCACTTTACAGAATTGTTTGTTTATACAATGTATACAATAATATACAGACAAAAAAAGAGGGAGGATGACCCCACTGGGCTCCTCTATAAGAAATCAGGTTGGGGTGCTTGGGAGTTGTAGCGGTGGTTTGTGGAATGGGTGAGATAATGGCGCTTATGATATGGAAAAAGAGTAAGAGTTACGGAGGGCGGAATTTATCTTTGGGGAATCTGGACGGGATGCGGTTTAGATGAGGATGAGTGGTTTTTCCTAGTGAGAAAATCGGTTGGAAGGGGAGGTTATGAAGCTTGTTGTAGTATCTTTCGGAGAGGCGGGCGATGTGCTGGGCGACTGTGGCGGTGGACTTTATCTTGTAGGGTTTGGATGTGCTTTATTGTTGAGAGGAAGACACCTGAACTTTCGTACGCCGGTGATCGCCGTGTAGCACCGACAGAGGCAGCCCCGGAGCAAAGCGCGCCGCTCCTCACCTTGGCGAAGCAGACGCGTTTGTTTAGGCGCATTAGCGGGCGCGGCGAGCGGCGGGCGGCGCGGCGCGGCGGGGTGGGGGCGGCGGAGGCGGCGGGGGCGGCGGAGTGTGGACGGTATAAAACCGCGCGCGGCCCGCGCCTGCCTCACTGCTCGCCGCCACCGCCGCCGTCGCCATGACTCCCCGGAGCGCTCTCCTGTTGCTGCTGGCCCTCGCGCCGCTCGCCGCCGCCGCCGCCTTCCCGCTGGACGACTACGCCGCCGAGACCGACAGCTACGGTAAGGCTCCCCTCACTGCTCCGAAGCTGCCGTTTGAATTGGGACTGCAGCCACTCTACCATTTGAACTGTAACTGCATCTCCTACTGTTAGAACTGTGACTGCTTTTATCCTGCCATTTGATCTGTGACTACTTCTGTCTTACCATTTGAATTGTGACTACTTCTATCCCACCATTTGAACTGTGACTACTTCTGTCTTACCATTTGAATTGTGACTTCTTCTATCCCACCATTTGAACTGTGAGTACTTCTATTCTACCATTTGGACTGTGATTAATTTTATCCTACCATTTGGACTGTGACTACTTTTATCCTACCATTTGGACTGTGACTCCTTTTATCCTACCATTTGGACTGTGACTACTTTTATCCTACCATTTGGACTGTGACTACTTCCATCATACCATTTGAACTCTGGCTACTTTATCCTACAATTTCAACAGTGACTACTTCTATCCTATCATTTGAACTGTGTATTTCCATCCTATCATTTTAACTACCATTTAAACTAATGCTATAAGTTGAAACAATCATTTAAACTAATGTTACCAGTTGAACCGTCATTATTTCCATTCTACCCTTTGAATAGAGTTACAGTTTAGTGGGATGTTGCTTTATTAGGGTTTACCATCCATTCACATTATAAACGGTGATGTGAAGATGTTTTTCACAACAGTAAAGCAATTAAAGCCTTTGAGATTCATAACCCCACTCACCTCTTCCAGCTTACCATCTGGTAATTGAAACATAACGGGAATATTGCTTTGTAGTTGTATGTCCAATTATCAACGGATTTGTTTTCCATTTCTCGAAATGGTACGGTCGCTAAGGTATCTCAGGTTTTTAAGGCCGTTTAGCTCCTCCACCCCATCTGTAGATTCAATAACGACGACTATGTCGATTTATAGTTTTATGTCCGTCTTGCCAACAGATTAGTTATTGAATTATTGAAAAAGTAAATCTGCTATGGCTGATAGGACAACTCATCACTATTCACCATAACAATAACTACCATTGAGCGTAGCATCTGTTAGGTTCAAAGTATTATCAGTTAATTTCGTTTCATTAACACATTTTAAACGGATTCTTTTTTAATATTTTTGTAAATGGCAAGGCAATGGCAAGCAATAATTATTCATAATTTATTCTCTCAAAAAGAGGTTTCTAAGTTAATTTGTAAACATTCTAATTCAACTAAATTATATTAAGAATTGTGGGAATGCCGATGAGTTGTTGACATTATTTCATCCATGTATTAAAATCTCAAAATTCTCGTTAAAAATAAGTTTGGTAAAAATTGAATCCGTATTTAAAATTCACAAACAAACAATACAAGCAAGGCCACTCTTAATCTGATCGTTGTAGGAAGAACATTTTTAAGGAGGCCATTTGTTACAATGACTGCGTGAGAAGAACACCAACATGTGTTTTATTTCTTTGCCCCTGTACTTGTGCAAGGCCACGTGAAATGAGAAATTCATCCTTATACTAATTTAAGAATAAAGGATTGTGCAGCTTATTGTTCACTTTCGACAATAATTTTACTGGAATGCTTCTACTTTTGAATTACAAATTATTTAAACGATAATTGAATAATTTTATTTTATAAGGTTTTACAGATGATTTTTGTATTATGCCAAAATTTTTATACTATTTAGTACAATCAAACTCAAAGCTTTATTTGAATTTGACCGTGAGGTACTGGGAGCCAAGTGCATCGGCCTCGAAGTTTGTCATGCATTAGTGAGTTGTTATGTAAATTACTCTAATTATGCGTGTTTTCTTTCATAATCTGCAAGGTATTTCAAATATTATGATTTATAATAATTGGAAGATTAATTGCGAACTCTATGACACTACAGTTGATTAACGTTCTTCAGAAGAATAACATATTTCAGGACAAATAGTAATAAAAATATTTTTGAAAGTAATAACATGTGTATAGTATTTAAACTACGTATTTCATTGAAAAGTACAGTGAGATCTGCCAAACGTTCACCTCGATTAAGTGGAGACATCTCCTAGCGGTCATTGTTTGCATGGAACTGTTTGACTTTCCATAAGACACGTGTAAATATTCCATCTTTTCAGCGGCCACGGGACTAAGTGATCAGCGTCCAGGCTCAATTCCTTGACTGACCTTTATTAAATGGTACCTCAGGCAATTTTGACTTGTGTTGCAGAAGTACTGTACAGGAATCTGGAAAATAGCGGAGACTACATTTAATTTAATACTTTCCTACGAGAGGATGCATTATCAGATTAATTTAAATAATGATATCCAGAGTCTCTCACTTTATAGGGGAATTATTAACAACCATCACCACGTACACGTTTCACCTGTCAGCTATCCTATGGTTCTAACTCGTTCTTCCCTTTCGTGGGAATCTGTTGAGGACTCACTCAGCGCACCGCTTGCGCGAATCGACAGATGTTACATTTTCTGCTGTATATGAAGCACATCTTCAAGATTAGTTTGCTTGCTTGTTTGGTTCGGTGAGGACTGAAAGTGAGTTTCTCGACTACGAGAATGAGAGTCAAGGATGTGTTTTCATATTAGTTAGTTAGTTAGTGCCTTATTTTACGGGGCGAGACTCGGGCCATCAGGCCCGCTCTTCCGTCTAACCGCGCAAATTTTGCTACGCACCTTTCACCACCTAGCGGAGAAAGGAGGTATTATCTTGGGCGACGAAAGAGGCGGCTCTCAATTTTGCTAAGAGGCTACTTTTAGGCTTGACGATATTTTACATGCAGTAAATCTACTACATGGGACAGCCGGCTTTACTTCCCCTTCGAAGGAAGGCGTACGAAGAATTTTTTCGCCCTTAAATATCCACGGCTTCGATCGGGTTTGAACTCGGGTTCAACAGTCCGGTACGCTGACCGTTATAGCACCGAATCCACCAAATAGCCGATATTAGCGGAGATGAGGCAAATAATCCTAAATACCTTGTTTAAATTGTTCTAATCTACCACAATTAGATTTGCTTTACGCTTCCAGAAGCCTCATAACGTTCATTAAGCGGACATCTATTTATAGCCACTGCCGGAACCATTGGTGACCGTTCAAGTCAGGATTCATTGTAAATTGCCATGACTATGTATCGGGCAAGAATATAGTGCAGAATATCAGTGTGCTATCAGAAAGTTTTGTTTCAGAGTTTTGGGATGTGCAAAAGGCTTTTAAATGTCAAGAATAATTTGTGTAAAAATGTAGGGGTTTCATAAATAAATATTGAAGTTATGACATCGTTTAATGGTAGTAGTACATTAAGGTTTCAATTTTACCCGTAAGACATGGTGGTTGGTCTCACTGTAAATGTGAATTCCTATTTATAGACCTGCAATGTAGTTACAGCAGTTTCTTTATTCCTTATATGCATTCTTTGACCCAGAGAGATTTTTACTGTTAAATAACACTTAAACAAAACAATTAGTCACATACAAACATTGCGCTGGAGCAAGGATATGTTACAATGGTCGACGAAATGCAAGCAAAGTGAAAATAAATTTTATGTGATCCTTTCCGCATTTTACTCGTTATCATTAGGTTCTTTTCTCCGAGCCACAACAGGAAGTTCTGAGCTTGTGATGGAAGTTGATATTTTTACGGTGAATTCACCTGCATTTTCACGTGCGGTGGGCTTTCAGTTTTCTCTTTGTGCTTCTTCCGGAACGCACGTTGACCGTAAAGCAGTAAACACATCAGCCTTTCAATGGCCAGCGAACTCGGGAGGGGCAACGGGAAGAGTTTCCACATGAGGTATCGCCTCTAGAACGTTGACTCGTTAAAAATATTGGAGAGTGAAAAATGATGGGGCGCGAAGTTTGTAATTAAAAATGAAAGTTGCAACTACTCGTCGCAGAATCAAACTAATTACGTAAAACAAGAGGTCGATCTAATTTTATTAAATAAACTGTCTTTTTCGTTTTAATTACGAAGGCTTTCAGCAAAAATGTCACCAAGGTGGGTGTTTCGAGTAGTTTATTTACTGAACATTGGCTCACAGTGCCATAACGTGTTTCAGAGCACACTTCAAATGAAATGTAGCACGGCTGTTGGAAGTGCTACCTCTGGGTGGGTAGCGACTATCATTAGGGTGGGGTGCGTTGTGCGATCTCTAAAGCTGTTCCTTGAGAATACTTTTGGTTTTCTTATGCCACCACTTTCTATGGCAATTTAGAGTTGCGACTCACTTTTACACTTAAAGCTCTTTTTCTCGTTTGACTAACATCTACTCAGCTTTTTTATTAAATACATGTGCTAATTGGGCAAATTAACCTTAAATATGTCTGTTGGCAAATATCTTATCGAGTTTCATAATGTGCACGAATAGTCTTTCCCAAGAGATGGCAATCGCATTACGTGAGGTATTTTATCTTTAGCTGTCACATAATTGTGTATATTCAATTTACTGTTTTTTATTTTAATTCTGAATAGCCGCTTTCATTCTAGTCTGAAAGTTTGATAGTCTTCATTATTTTCCTTAGAAAATTACAAAGTCTTGAAAAATAAGTCAGCAGCACATTCAAAAGATAATACACCAAGTGCTGTTTTCCAACCTGTTTTTCCTTAGATGTTAATCTATGGGACAGTTGCAACTGTGATGAATACATTTCACCATTTATATAGTGAGAACGAGGAAAAATATATTCCTTTCACGATCTCATGAGGTACAATTCATAAAAGGGAGAAAGGAAGTCAGTGGAAAAGCTGGTATCAAGATGTAAAAGTTTAAGAGGTTAAAGTAGAGCATTTGATACAAGAAGGTTGCATCTAACAAGAAAAAAGGAGAGAGGTCGAATTAAAAAAAAAAGATCAAGTAGAACAAGCTGAACTGGGATAGAAAGGAAGAGCGGAGAAAAAACATGAAAAGAATTGTGAGAGCTTGTGATTGTTAAGCTAGAAAAAAAGAAAAGAAAAAAAGAAGTAAAAGAAAAGAAAGAAAAAGAAAAATATTACTGGATTTTAATGGAATGTATTGGTGGTTACCTTGATTATAATTTTAATAAAATTTAATTTATATATAATACTTGCATATCTCATTTAAGTGAAATACAAAATCAAATATAAATTACTCTACCTACTAGAAAAGTTATTACAGTTCGTAAAATTTCTAGTCGATTATGTGACCGGTAGGTTATCGATCTGAAGCTTCTTGGTTTCTCCCAGAGTTACGCCACTGGCACGAATAAGGTTCGCATCAAACAACATACGCAAACAGCGCGCACCCATCACGTGTTCTGCCACGGGCAGTCACTAATTAGGAGATGAGTTGGCACATTCGAATTTTCTCGCACGTAGGCTAATAAGTCGGAGTAAAAGGTGAAAGCAACAAAGAACGAGGAAAGAAATTATGAAGTAGAACAGAGAAAAGGCGATGAATGAGGATGGGAAAACAAGTTAGGAAGTTAAGGAGGAAGTTTGGGAGATATAGAAAAAATGTTAGTTAAGAAAATCATTTGGACGACTTTGTAAGTGAAAGAAATTATTTCTTTTTCCGGGTATGTCGTCTGATTCATGGCTTGCACAACTCTGACAGTCAGTGTTTATATCAATTTTACTAGTTTGTGACGCCAAATAAGTAAATTAATGACTTGGATCTGAATTGCACTACGTGACGAGATAACGCATTAATCCAGCATCTAGATATATTTCTACCCTTTCAGAGAGCTCTTCTACAATTTGTTTGAGAGAATGGCTTCTCTTCATCTCCATGTTTATAGGTACGAATGTAACGGAGAATATGTAATGTATGTTAAAAAAGGGAAAAAAAGAAACTTGAAATAGGGAAAACAAAGGGCTGAATTGGGACTAGTGCTCGCATGACTCTTCGAATGAAGGCGTCTACAAATAATTGGCATTTCCACCTTGCTAATGAGTTCGGCAATTATTATTTTATTTCATTTTCTAAACCTTTTTTATTCTTTTCATGTGTTTCTTACAATTTCTCCTCCACAGAGGATGTAATTTAATGCGTAAAACACAAAACTGAATGGTTTGGCTATTTAATTAGTACCGAAGCGCAATACTCGACGAACCGCAGCATAATTTTAAGCGCATTTCAATTTCCTCCATGAAACATAAATAACTTAAATGGACTGGCGGTTCTTTGAGAAGAGATAATGTAGGGCGACGTTTTAAATTATAGTAATGGCAGAAGATATACACACCCATTTCAAGAATTTATATTTCCTCTTATATAAGTCTCATCATGGAGTTCCCTTTTTTTCTCGATTACTATTTTTGCTTAAGTGTATGAGTTATATGTCAAAATGCTAAGTCTGTGGATTGTTTCCATTATTAAAGGGATCTCTAATTTTCGAATCTGAAAACAGTTTATCGAATTGCTAGGAGCTTTCTACCCAAATTGTTTTAGCTGCGGTTCAAGTTTATCAGCGAGGGTAAGTCTGGTGCTGTAGTACGTGGCGAACTGCAACTATAATTACTAAAGGCTTCGTCATACCTCTAAAGACTTCATCATTCTTCTTTCTCCGGTCCAACAGCCTTTCACAGGTTATGGTCTGTCACCTACACACTTGCAGAAATACCGAAGTCCTGCGTAGATCGTGGGATGGAGCAGATGGAGTTGAAAGATCAGTTCATCGCCAGACCGCGAGCATTTTTTTGGTCAAAATCTAAAGCAAATGGAGCACTTGAGGTATGCCCACTATAATGAATGATGAGTTAAAACGTTGTAGGCGTTAAGGTTTTTCAGGTGAGTTAGCTTAGCAAAAAATCTCCAATTTGATGAGGCTATTTTGACGCGACGATGAGTCGGGCCGGAAAAAGACTTGAAAAGAAATTTGAATTCTTATCCGGATAATGACTTCGTCTGACCCCATTCTGCTTTAGATGTTTTGAATTCAGGGAGTGCCTTTGTCTGATCCTGCAATCTAAAGTTTTAAATCCGCCAACACGGGAACTGCTCGTTTACCAAGATTGAGAACGAACTCAATAACAAGCGTTCAAACATCCGGCGAACACTCTGTGTACCAGCAGGTTGCAGTTCGGCAAAAAGAATGCACAAACGCTATTGCACGAGAATTGCACGCCATGGGATTGATTGATTGATTTTTTCGTGTGTCCGGGCGAGTCAACTGCTTCGGTCATTAGTCCCGTTAGTGTAGTTCATGTTTTTTCTCGGGAGATGGCGGTGATCTTCCCCCGCTGGATGGCGAGATCCCGCGCCGACCTACCGTCGGCTAGTGGGGCTTCCCCCTAACCAGGACTCTACCACCAGCGGGGCACCGCCTCAGCCGGGACAAGCTCTAAGCTCCCGACCGGTCTCCCGGGATATGTGTTAATGTAGTGCATGTTAGTGTAAGTGTGTGTGTAAGGGGAGAGGATAGGACAAGGAAGAGGAAGGACAGATCGCGCGCGGTCCGTGACCCGTTTGTTAGGGTACTGCTCCGGCATTCGCCTGGTGTTGATCGGAGAAACCACGGAAAAACACCGATCTGAGCATGCCATGGGAACCAGGCCGCAAAATGACCGGCGAAGATGGTAGGCAGGCGAAGGCAAAAAGGCAGGCGAAAGCAGTTGACTAGAAGCGTTAAAACACGCGTTCTCCCAGCAGGTTGCAGTTGGGCGCAAGGAATGCACATGCGCTGCACGGGGGAAGCGGGGCGGGGAGAGGCGGGGCGGGGACCGGGTCGCAAAAAGGCCGGCGAAGACGGAGGAAGCGCAGCGGGCCCTGCGGCGGGTGGGGGGCGGCGGGGCGCTGCGGGGGCGGCGCGGGGCGGCGGTCGCCTCGCGGGCAGCTCAAGGTTGAGGCCGGCGCGGCGAGGCGAGGCGCTGCGCGGCTGCAGCCCAGACGTTGCGTCAGGCCCTCGCGCCCGCGGCGGCGGCGGCGGCGGCGGCCGCGCTTCCTGCGAAGGCGAAACCGGTCCGCGCGTGCGGTTTCTCCGGCGCCGCGGGCGAGCGAAACCCCGGCAGGGTGATGGCCGCCACGCGCTTTGTTAGGGGGAAAATAAATAATAATAATAAGGATTTATTACTGCAAATGAGCGTACGAGCCGCGGCAATTAATCAAGAAAGAAAATACAAAAATTAATTTTAAAAGAAATAATAAATACAAATATTAAAAACATAATACAAATAAACAAACTAAAATAAAATAAAAACACAAAGACACACGTATTAAAAATAGATAAAAATACAATATATACAAATATTAAAAAACTATAAATAATTCAAATAAACAAATAAAAATAAAATTTATGGAAATATATGGAAATGATGGGTGTGCAGCTTGTTAAAATTTTCTGGAAAGCTTGTGGGAAGTAAAGTGGTAATTATTTACTCAATTATGATTTTTGATTAGGTGTCTATTGACTTTTGAGCGAACTATACTTGAGATTCGATGGAATCTGCGAATTCGTTCTTTGTTCTACTCTAGATATATATACAAAATTCCTTAATGCACATCCGTATCTCAATCAAGTATTGCAACATCATTCAGTCAGCAGGACGGTTAGATATCGGTGGGAATGTTGGAGTGTAACTTTGGATTATGTAGTATCCATGATTTTGGCTAGGCGGTGATGGTAGGTCCGGCGGCAGCGAGTGGGCTGAGAGCATTGGCGATTGCTTTCAATTCAATGGAGGAAGAGGCGATGGCGGTAATGTAGCTCATGCATTGTAGGTTAGTCCTGTTGATTGGTTCGTTTGGACTTGGTGATCTGGCCAGTTACTGCGGGGAAGTTGTTTGTGCTGCATGTGGTTCCCGAGATGATGGTGTTCATAATAACTGTAGCATTGGTGACGATGGTGTGGCGTCCAAGATGTTCGTGGCAGTGGCGGTGAGTTTGCAGCTGTAGCGCTGACGGTAACTGTGATGGCGACGACTGTCGATGTGGAGCCAATAATGACGTCTTAGACGGAAACAGTGATGGTGTGACATTGATGCCTTTTAAATTTACACCTTGAAAATTTCCAGTTTCTACTTGGAAAAAAATAAAAGTTGCAACAACATCGACTTTTACGACCGGCGGTGTTAGCGAACCGCGGTGTGTAACGACGTAGGTGAAGGATGCGATTGTGCAGGCCGCAGGCGGAGGTAGCGATAAGTTCACTCGGTACTAAACTAACGGAGAAAGTTTCTCATAATTATTGACAAAATTATTTTCGTATTTTTGGCATTTTCTTCACTGAGATCAAGAAAGGTACTGTATAATTTATTAATCATATTAATTTAGATTGGTAATGTAGAATTACTTTATTTAGCATTCGCCAAAGTTTTCGACAAATATTTACAATATTATACTGGGTTATATTATTTTCTGAGGTTGTTTCGTGTTTGTTTAAATATATTCTGGCACCGTTTGTTGTCGCGATCACATCGATCGCAAGTACATTCATGGCTCATCCGTTATACTGCTCTAGCAGCTCTAAATACATCCTCCAGCTACTGCTCTAAATACATCCTCCAAAGTAGCAGGTCCAATATCCATCCGAATGTTCTATTAACACCTTCGCCACAACATATTGATATCTAAATGACCAATCTCTTGAACCACACTCGCTGCCTTAGACCCTGACTCTACTCCTTGGCCATTATTCTGGACACCACAATCATAATCCAACAACTTTACGAAGAATTCTCACCCGCACCGGTGAAGGCAGTTGTGGAGATATTGGTGGACACGAAACGATTTTATTTGATTGGTTGATTAATTTTTTGGGCACGTCGAGTGCTTTGGTCATTACTCCTACACTAGTAGTGGAAGATTTCCGGTGGGAGGTCGGGGTGTTTCACTCCGCTGGATTGTGAAATTCACTGCCTGATACTGTACACGTCTGATTGCGGTGTTATCAAACTCTCCCCCTAGCGGGAGACCGCCCCAACCGGGACTACTTCTAGTCTCCCGACATATGTGGTAGTGTAGTGCATGTAGGTGTGTATAAGGTGAGAGGATAGAATCAAACTCTTTTTCTTTTATCGCAAAATAAACGGTACAAAATCACAGCACGGCACAGAAGCACAGAGTAAAATCATTCACCAGCAAAAAGACAACTTTTGAGATGCTACTTTTCTTGTGTACCAACAAGCTGTTGATGATAAATCAGTCATCGTCGCGACGGCAATTTCACTCTCTGACCTTACACTTCTTCTACCCCCGTAACATTAAACATCGAACAAAAAATCAGGCACACACAATTATTTAATGTATTGGACTCAACATAGACATAAAACGTAGCTGGAAGAAAGATTTGCAAACCAAAGTCAATTACGCAAAAATAAAACTAGAAACTATTAAAACCTATCATCAATAGAAATTCCGCTCTTCCTCATAACACTGCCATAATAATATAAAAAACTTTCCCTGTTTTTATGAGGCGCCTCCTTTTGTAGGCTCCCCCATCTGGAGTAATGCTGCAAAACCTAACTTTAACAAATTACAAATTTTCCAAAACCAGTACCTAAAGAAAAAAATCAACGCTCCCTGATTTGTTACCAACGACCAACTTTACAAAGAACTGTTTATCGAATCTAGCCAATCACATCAGTTACCTTCTTCCAACTTCTATTTCTCCACATCACAAATTTCCACATTAAATACTCTCAAATTTGGCCAAACAACCCGAATTCAAAACAAATTCCCCTTCCACGTATTACTGGAAAATTAGCTGACATTTTCAATTAAATTGAGGTGCCTCTTTGGCTATTCCCCCTTGTATTATATTTAAGCATAGAGTGTAAGTTATGTAATGTATAATGTAAGAATGTACGTTAGTAGTAAGCAACCAAAAACCTACGTATAATATAACGTTTTACTGATCTATGTACAATAAAACCTGTAAAAGCAAGAACCTCTGTTAGACGGAAACCTGCCATTCCGGAGAAAAAAATCTCTGAACGGAACGATTTTATACGTGAAAATGACATCTATAAGCCGAAAACGTCTAACGCGGAAACGCAAACGTTTTTAAAGAACGTAAATTGATCATTATCTGACTAAGAAATACATTTATTTTTAAATTTCCGGTACTCTCTTTGAAATGGCTTAGTAAAAAACGATGCGTCTTGAAACATGAGAGTGAAGAACGAATTTTCTTCCTCTTATACTTGCTGACAGGGAATCTTGGCGAACTCGACGACTGTTCTGCTACCACTTTCTCACACTGTGGTGTGATTCTCACACTGTGGTGTGGGCAATCGCGAATAAGACGGAAAACTGCTAAACGGAAAGATTTTTAAGGAATCGTCAGGTTTCGTCATATGCAGGTTTTACTGTTTTTATCAACAAGAAAATAAATTAAAGATAGATAGATAAATCCAGTATAAAATTATATACAAAAGTACTGTGTTCAAAAGTATTCTGAGTTATATGAAGGAAGTTTAGGTTAAACCCTCGTTGTCTCTGAACTCAGTCAATGTGGGATAGCTCCTTGTTCTACTAATCCCTTAAACCTTCAGTGGCCACGCTCAGAATTGAAACGCTAGTGGTCGCATGGATTACTATTGTAATCCAAGCTGTTTCGACCCTTTTCGCTATTGCAGCGGTTATCACTTCCGTCACATTTCGCTAAAATTCGATACCTGAGGCCTTCTACGAAAGGTACTGACAAGCCCAAAGTTTGTCAACTCTCGTTGTAAACAGCGAATGAATATGACTGGATTACAATAGTAATCCACGCGACCTCTGAAGGATTTAATTAAAAAAAGGGCGGCGGGAGCGGAGGCCGTGAGGAGCGGGTCGTGCCCGTAGCTGCTCTCGTCGCCGCTCCCTCGGCGAGCGCTGTATATTATTGCGCGTCTGTAGAAACGGGCGGCGCGTGCGGCCGCGCCCGTCGCCCTGGATTCGGTCGCCGGCGCGGGGAGCCGTTTTCTCCCGCCAACCCCGGCCGCTCGCGGAGCAGAGTGAACCGACTGGTCGTCGCGATGTCTCTGGCGTGAAGGGCAGGGGCGGGGGCGGGGGCGGGGCGGGGGCGGGGAGGGGGCGGGGCGGGGAGGGGCGGGCGGGGATGCGGAAGAGGAGGAGCGGTCGCTTTCAATGAACTGCGAGTGGGTTCTCCGTACTTCGCAGCTGCTTCCACACGAGGTTCTCAATGTCGTGTTCGTGACCTGCCGAGCTGTTAAGTATTTATGTTCGGTTCTTGGAAGGGGAATGCTCATTAGCTGGATGTTACTAGTGGTGTGTTATATTTACTTGTTCCTGGGAAAGAAGATATTCATGTATTTATTTATGATACTTGTAGAATGTGTCACCCCCAGTTAGGTTATCGAGCACCTGCCAATTCTTAGAATGGTTTTAAACCTGTTTGTTTGGTCAAAGTTTGCCACATTTTTATGTATAAAGTTTTCTTTTCTTCAAACGTTTGGTTGAGAAATGCTGTAAGACAAGCGCTATTATCCTAGGAGCATCGTTTAGCATTCAATTCACGACAACCACCATTTGGACTCGTAATTAGTCTGAATTAAGAGATGGAAAATAAATCCAGATGGTTAAAGCAGGAAATATAATGAATTTTAGAGTGTTTTAGGTAAAGCGTAAAGTGCACGTGGGTCTTGGAATTATAAATATGTATATAATACACTGTGTCTACTTTTAATGGTCTGAGGGTGCCACTGAATTTTCGAACCGCACTCCTGATGCGGAAAGTGATGCTTCAAGTGATGTTACCGGTATCTGACTCCAGCTGGAAAAAGCCCCAACTAAGAAAAGAAACAAGAAACGCAAACTCATCACAGCCCACCGTTCCAGAGTGCCGGCTTCTCGGCCTTCGCGGTTTTCGTTTCCTCAAGCGTCCTCCACGGTCGAGGCGGGATTTTCCTTCGGGAGCGACTCCGACCCTTAAGGCCCATTCACAATGCAATCACAAACATAAGCATAACACACAGACATAGACATTAACACAAGCGAAGAGTTGGCGTATTCACAATGTCGAACATAAACACAGGCAAAATAAGAGTTTCTATTGGCTATGAGACGCAGCACACGAATCGACACGATCGACTTCGATACTCGATTTTGAGTTAACGAACTGTGATTGGCTCATTCCTTATGTCTGACATAAGCATAGCACAGAAGCTTGAAGCTTGCAAGCTCTTAAGTTAACGTCTTACGTGTTATGCTTATGCGAACGCATTGTGAATGAGTCCACTTGTAGACGTAGTCCTAACTTTTATGTTAACGCCATGCTTATGCTTATGTTTGCATTGTGAATGGGCCTTTAGATCCGCTTCCTCCCTCCGCGTCGGAGGGCTCTCAGGGCGAGAGGCGGAGGACGCCGGGCAGGATACGATTGGGCGAGACTCGAGTCGATGGCTATCGACGCGCACGGACCTCAAATCTGCGCCACGCCCCCAACTTTTTCTGCTTTCGCGCGCAATCTCTTATGAGAGCGCTTTGCTCTCGATCGTTGCGGGGGGGCGAGGGGGGCTTGGTGAAGCGTTGAGCGCACGCCAAGCGCATTTGATGGTCAGCCGCTCCTCTCTCTTTCTCTCATTTCACTTTTCTTTCGGGTCATCCGAAGGAGAAAGCTTCTATGTGCTATTACTCAGGAAGAAAAAAAGAAAAGTCTAGTGTAAGGTAATAGCATGTTCATTGTGGGAGGGTATTGATGATATCGAAGTTTTCTAGAAGATAATAGCAGAACTAATGCTGGTAATATATTATTCTCCAGTGATTAATGTCCCCTACTCTCTCTCTTAAGGATTACGGCTCGTACCCACAGTATTATCTTTAATGTTATTGATGCTTCAATGCGTAATGTAATGACACTTAACCTGTGGTTTATGCTAATACTTACTCGTATAAGTCAGGTACTTTACAACACCTGTTTTTTTCTTGACCATCGTTTGCTTTAGCACATTATGGCATTGAACGTATCAATCATATTGATGTCAGTTCTCACACAACGTATTGATCGTATCATTACACACCGTATCCATTTTATTTAATGGTCAGTAAAACAAGGAATAAAAGTTTGCCCGTTATGACACTAGCTCTAAGCAATTCTCGTTACCATTTCCCAGCGTATCGCAGTAATATCAAAACTGTGCAGTTTTACACAATGAAAGTACGGTGAGTAAGGTGAAAAAATTAAATGACTAGCGTCGAAGAACACCATATACATTACAGGTTAATAATCTGAGCTTCATAAAATTTATCTACAATCATAATACTTTCATCATCGCAGCGAGAATACAATATTCTTTGTCTTTCTACCTGCTCTAGCGTCTACCCACCTAACGTCTTCAGATATTTCTAGCTTTCCGAATTTCAAATTTATTTCATTTTTTTTATAAAATGAAAATGAAAATACTAATTTATCTTAATTTTTATTCTAATACATTATTTACAGAACAATGGCACAATAAATTTAAGTAAATTACGATACATTATTTTGAATTGTTCGATATCACTTAAAGGAGTGAAAATATGATTGTGTGAAAAAACATATCTATGGGTTGTATGTAATGTTCTAAAATGGTTTCGAAGTCGTGCCTTCATATAATAATAGAAACTTAATCTTCTGTGATAATCAATAGAAATTGCAATCAATAATAAGGTAGCTGCTAGTCACGATTTTAGAAGAAGATTCAAACCGAAACAAGTCATGAATACGCCCTGGCCAGGAGCATACAGAGCTTTAGCAATCTCTGTTAAACTTTGCATTCAGGAATGCCAAACCGTGATTATATATTTCATTTAGGATATTCCGTGTATTGAAGAAGTAAAATTCGCAATAGAAGTATTTAAGATGAGAAAATTCCGTTCAAGTTGACTTCCTCGTTTTCGAGACAATTGGCATACACGGGTTAAGATCAGCACGGCTAGCTTGACTGTAAAACATTTCTGTTTTATTTTTAGATTTAGAATTTTGTGCAGTATGAGCAGGAAGTCGAGCGTATTGAGTCAAACTAACATAGGTTTGTAATTTGTTTTGAGGATATAAATCAATCTAAATAGAAATAATTCGTTGAAAGTGATCCCCAATTCGGAATTGTAGCCTCCAGTTGCATATTCCTGTCGTGTTCTGATCCCGGAAGTTTCCGTTTCTTGTTGAAGTACTATGTGCGTGGATCTAGAAGTAGTTCTGGACTAGCAAGACATGATTCAACACTCTTCTAAAGAGCAGACCTTCCGGTTAGTTAATAAAACCGACTGGCAACTTTCAGTTACAAGTCGCCTTGCTGCGCAAGGTTTGTTCAGTAATGAAAAGAAATGCTCCGAATACCTTTCCTTACATTCTTGTTCTTTATTTCCTGTTTAGAGATTCTAAGTCTGCTTTTCAAAGCATTTAGTACACTTCGTATATTTTGAATGTATTTGGGCTATTAATATTCCCGTTAAGAATTTAAAGAATACTCGTGAATATTAACACTACATAAATAAATATATGTAAAATAAGTCAATATTTTCCCAGGTTGTTTAAAAATTAATATAATAAAGATCACCTTCACAATTTTGTTTCCATCTTCTCGCATGACGCGACTGTTTCGGCACACCGCATGGATCGAAAATTCCTTCTTTGCACCAACCGGACTATTCCGAGTGTAGTAGTAATCTCGGCTCAAGTATACAACCGACGTCGCACGACTAATAAATGCCGCAAAAAGGGAAGGTGTCGAATCTTGCAATGGTGAGTTGGCGCTGATAACGTCACGCGTTTCACTTGCTTCGTCGGCTACCGAAACGGCTCATTTCGATGCGCTGCAGCGGTGTTTCACTCTGAATTGCGAGAAGCAGCGGCGTCTTGTGCGGTCTGTCCTTTGAGCGTGAGGTTTATTTTTTACGGGATGCAAGATGGCGTTCTCTTGTAATACAATCGGGGCCGGTTATAGTGAACTCGGATACAGTGAACCCTCGGTTATAGTGAACTTAAGTCACTGGTCCCGTTTTACTTACATTACAAATAAACATAAGAAGATTCGGTTATAGTGAACCTCAACCTCGGCTATAGTAAACGTAGGAAGTAAACCTGGAAATTAATTGGATCTCGTATGTTATTGGTCGATTGAAAGGGCCTTCATAGAATGGGAAGGTGTTTCAACAGTGCAAGAGGCATTTAAAAGTACCAAGGCTACATTAACATTCTTAGAGACAGAGGACCTTGCATAATCAAGTATGGAGAGAGCATGAACTCTGGAGAAGAATCTAAAGAAGAATGTACGAAGCACACAATTGAAAATTTTTTTAACGTACAAATAAATATATTGAAATTGTCAGTTCGGGCTGTTTATGAATTTGTATATTAAGAAAACCAGTTATTATGGAGAAATTCCATTTAATTTTGACATCGGATATAGTGAACCTCTGATACAGTGAACCAAACATGTTAGTCCCCAAAAGTCTACTATAACCGGAGTCGACTATATGAACAGAGAAGTTTGATATCCAGTATTATTTCAATAAAATGCTTTTATTTGATAGCTGAGAAGTCACGGAGGTTTATTTCGTATCTACATCTAAGAAAGAGGTAAGGCTGATGTCATCACGGAAAGTTTCGAAGTCTTAAGGAAAATGACGTGCCGCTATGGTTAGAAGGCACAGAATTGTCTGTGTCACAATTCTGTGTGCACAGAATTCACTTCTCCCCATAGCACGTCATACGCAGTTTTAACTGTTTTTTGACGTAAAATAAATGAATAAATAAAGGCGACGGTGTACGAACGTAGCTCGCTGCTGAAGGAAAGATAGGTGCAGGCGCAATCAGGGCGTGACGAACGGCGACGTTCCGCTACGCTACGTTTACGCACATGCGTTAACTCATGCCTTTCCGCTCCGTATGGGTTGCTAGATAAATAGCACACTCTTTTTCTTTTACATAGTTCAATATATTCGGTTGAGGAACTAATCAAAATATATAAACTCTACAATTAATTTCAATTTAGTTTGAAGAGATTTCTGAATTATTTTAATTTCTTGAAACGAACATAAAAGAAATACGGAATTACAGACAATTAAGTTCTCTAAAATTAAGCTTTCTGTAGCTCGAGAACGAAAATTTATAGTTTTTAAAAGTTGCTAACCTCGCTGCGTTGGTATTTTTACTCATCTTCAAATATGCGTAATAAAAGGGTGGAGGAGGGATTCTGAAGCCCAAGAAAAGGTGCATGAAGATTGTACATAACCCTCATACGTCATATTCAGTTTTTACTGATCTTTAACGAAGATAAATAAATAATAATATCAGAAAATGTTACGTGGTTTATGTATAGTTCATACGTTCTGGTCCTATTGGTAATTGGATTGTCATGATTTGTGCGGAACTCTTGGAGTCCCGCTGTGTTGGGTTATGTTGAGCTGAGGATGTGGCTCTTGCGTGTGTGACATGGTGCTCGTGACGAAATGGCTTGAGCCTCTACAGACCTCTACAGACCGGGGTCGATTCTCGCCTGATCCATGAGGAATGTGTGGAAGACAAGGCAATTTCTCGGCAGGCTTTCTCAAAGTTCTCCCGTTACCCCAGCTTTTCATTCCACTATTTTTCCATCATCTACTCATTAGATCGCTATTCATGAATCTGGATGACCTTAGCTATTGAGTCCCTAACCCGTTGTTAATCAATGACGGGTCAACGTTATTAATCAATTAATCAATAAAATCTATAATACTAAATTCCATATGCGCAGAAATTGAAACTAACTATACAGCCCCGGCCTTTCGATGGGTGTCTATTTTCGTTAGATGCCTTGAAAATCAGAAAAATTAAAAAAAAAATAATGAAAGTCTCGATCTTTACTGAAAAATGTATTCCTCCAATAATTCCTGTACTGTACATTCAATGTAATACCTCCAATTCCTGTACTGCACGTATCAACTGAATAATCGTACTCTGTGCGTCACTGTTGACACGACATCTGACGCCATGCGGCAGCAAGTCTCCATTAAAAATTTGCTATTCACATCAACTTTTTTGATATTCTTGATATGAAAAGAACGGTTGTACTGTTATGGTATCGCAGTATTCGTGAAGACTGTTTTTGTGAAAAGAGATTTAATTCATTGTGGTGTTATACGAGCGGATTACACTTGTTCGTGAGTACTGTGGTGGCGCAGGCCGCTAGTAACAAAGGACCGCGTGTGTGCGTGTTGCAGCGCTGGCGCGCGACGCGGCGGCGGGCGAGGACTACTTCCCGGCGCTGTCGGAGCCCGCGGAGGGCGAGTACGAGTACGAGCGGCCGCCCGCGCCGCTGCCCGCCATCGTCTACTTCGCCGAGGCCCCCGCCGGCCCGCGCCCGCTCGGCCCCAGCAAGCTCGCCAACAAGGTGAGCCCGCCCGGACACGCCACGCCCCTCTTCCGCCCTGCCCCGTCCCGCCACACCTCGCCCCGCGCCCGTCGCGTCCCGGCCCGCCCCGCTATGCTCCGCTCCGCCCTGCTTCCACCCTGCCCCGCCCCGCCCCTCTTCGCCCCGCGCGAGCATTACTCCCCACGCCTCGCCCCGCCCCCTTTTCGCCCCGCTCCACCCTCCTCGCTCCGCCCCTTCCCGCCCCGCTCCACTCCGCCTCGCCCCGCTCCAGCCCGCCTCGCCCCGTCCCGCTCCGTCCAGCCCCGCACCTAATCTTATTACTAGTGCCCGGAAGTACAGGCATTTATTTCACCTAAAAATGCAGGCAAAAATACATTTATTTTTACTAAAATAGGAGGGAAAAAAGGCATTTATACTAGATGATGTAGAGTAAAATGGTCTTTAAGCAATGAAAAATAGCTTTCAAAAGGTATTGATGTAAAAAAATTATTAAAATTATTCACTCTTTTATTCTGATTGTAAAATGTGCATTAGCACTTAAAGCGTTAGTAAACGATATTTTCTTTGAAATCTTAATCCACATGGTAATTTGTTTTGCTCTCGACGATGTCTCTTCGAAGAGTTATTGCGGACTCTCTTTCGAATCTTGAAATGACATCAAAGAAAAATAAATTATATTTTCCGTTCTTCACACTTGTTTAATCGCCAGTAGAAGGATACGGAGAGTATATACAGAGAGCTGTCCTCAAAAGATATCGGAGGCCATTCTCAAAAATAGGATGAGATTCCTCGTGAACGAAAAAAACTTGTCAGAAAAAAATTAAAAAAATGTTGGCTGGTTTCTTCTTTCTTTTTTAATACAGCCTCTGCTTCCACAGAAAGACAAAATACGATATTTCTTCGTTTTGTCCAGGCTAGCAGGTATACTATGCAGGTGCGGGACTGGAAACCGCGACCCTTCGGACTCAAGCGCTTAGTCAGTACACGCTCTTGGCCATCTCCCTATACAGATCAGTTCAGCCAAGTAAATGCCGGTATTAAAAATATTTAAATAATAAAATGAGAATGCCCCAGTCCATGTGTTCGTGCTATCCACACGAACCCCTTAGTCCATGACGGAGAGACTACGTCACCGCTGGTCGGCCAGGGCTGTCGAGCCATAGAACAAGACTACCCCAGTCCTTTGGAGACCCTACCGGGAGCGGTAGCTCAGTGCATCAACAACACTACACTGCCACATATCCCGGGAGACCGGTCGGGAGCTTAGAGCTGGTCCCGGCTGGGGCGGTGCCCCGCTGGTGGGAGAGTCCTGGTTAGGGGGAATCCCACAAGCCGACGGTAGGTCGGCGCCGGATCTCGCCATCCGGCGGGGGAAGATCACCGCCATCTCCCGAGAAAAAACATGCACTACACTAACGGGACTAATGACCAGAGCAGTTGACGCGCCCGGAAACACGAAAAAAACAATCAATCCTTTGGAGATCGTTGGCACCGGCTGTGCGCGTGCGCAGGTGAGCGAGGGCCCGGTGGCGCCTGGCCGCGCGCTGCCGCCGCCGCCGCCGCCCGCGCGCCTGGTGCCGGCGCTGGTGCTGCTGCTGCCGAGCCGCGACGCCGCGGAGCCCGCGCGCTTCCAGCAGCTGCCGTCGGCGGCGCAGGACGAGCTGCCCCCGCAGCCCTGGCCCTACCTGCAGGCGCCCGCCTCGCGCGGCCCCGCGCCGCCCTTCCTCCTCGACGGCCCCGACGCCCCCGCGGACCAGGAGGTGAGCGCACGATCAGTGTTTGTTGGGTAACCTAAAGGGTACATGGCCGAAAGCGTCGGCCTAGCCGTAGGAAGGCTAGGCTGGTCTAAGGCCTAAGGCCTAGCATCAAGCCGGCCTAAGGCAGGCCTAAGGCCTAAGGTATAAGGCCTAGCCTAAAGCCGGCCTAAGGCAGGCCTAAGGCCTAGGCCTAAGGCCTAAAGTCTAAGCCTAAGGCCTAGCATAAAGCCGGCCTAAGGCCTAATATCTAAGGCCTGAGGTCTAGCCTAAGGCCGGCCTAAGGCCTAAGGCCTACCGGTCTAAGACCTAACCTTGGATCAGCACCCGGGCGCTAGCCCTTTTGCCGGTCTGATCTACTTTCTAACAAATTCACTTTTGAAAAACTGATGTTGAACAAACCCCCTTTTTGCGAACAGAAAATTTAAAAAAACAATTATAATTGTTAATATTGGCATGTAGCCCTTAGGATACATAAACGTACAATGAAAACTTTACTCATAAGAACTTCACATAAGATTTAAAGCTACTATTTACAAGTAATTACAAGAGAATTTAGAAAATACAGTGACAGTTGTTAATAATAAGATGTAGCCTTTAGGATACATGAAGATACAATGAAAATTTTGCTTGTAAGAACTTCACATATTTGAAAAGTATCGATGACACAGTAGTGGTGATGTTTTCGCAACATCAATACATGTAACTGAGCGCGTCACATCCCAGATACCGAAGCCCAGTGTGCATAGGCAACGCTGTACATTGTCTAGATTTCGGACCAACCAGCTCCTGCCAGTTAAGACGCGACGTAATCACAGTGGTTGAAAATCTGCTGCCGAGCTGCTGAACATACGCTGACTTTAATTTCTTCAAGGCTCTCGAGAGATCTTAAAAAGGTTTAGTAGCCACCAGTAGTAGGTGAAGATTAGACATAGTGTTTGAAAAACTGAATATCGCTCGTAACATAAACATGTCATAGCTAATCAGATTTCACCAAGCGCCCATTGATGCGTTTTGTGATTTTGAAATTACAAAAGTGACAGACTTCGGAATATATGACCAGGAATGGGGCTGCGGTGCCTGACAAGGCAATATACTCAATGCACCACTTGCATTTTATTTTCTGTCAGGCTGGGGGCTGGCAGTTATGCAACCCACACAACACGCCACAGAGAGCGTGTTGCAACACATTTGTCAAACATGAAGATCTGCTGAACCTTGTCAACCCAGACGAGTTAGTTGCCTAATGTATTGCAGTGAGAGACCAGCGAAGGATAGTCTTTGATCCAATCAGCTTTACCGCTCATGAAATTGTAGACTGTAGGACCATTAATTGGTATTTTGCGATGTAGACTAAGATAATTCAGTAATGTTTTTGTCAAAGTGACTGGATATCTTTCTTCTTGAATAATTTCCTAAGTTTATTGTATTAAGTTTCCTTCGAATTATACTGGACTTATTGGATTCTACTATCTTATTGGATTCATGAAAAGCTGCGACATAATTTCCTTTCCTAATCTACCGCATGAACCTTGCTAATTAATGAAATTCTGCGGAGGAACAACCATTTACATCACTACCATCGATGTCGCTTCCAAATTGTCAGTAACAGAGGCGTTCGTGAATGATATTATTCTATAAGAGAGAAATGTTGAATTAAACTAATAGTCGTCTCTTAACCTGCCCATGACCAGTTATGTTGATCCACGTAAGATATTTGTCTGCCTTTGGTCGCATGACTAAACCAGGGGACTGAGCTGAGCGAAATAGTTTCGATGAATTTCTTTTTCCAATGAATGAAACAATAAAAAATGTCGGATTCGAATAAGAAACTACGAATGCTTAAGAGAGCAAACACGTTTTGGCACTTGAGCATCAGCATACAATAATGCAAATATACTTCGAGCCAACAGAATACTAATGGGTAAATTGTGGTTATGACATTGTTCCTCGAGGTTCTCTACACTCAGTTTCTATTCCAAACACGTACAACATTCTCTACGTGGAGGCCGTTTGCGAGGCAAATATGTCACGCAGAAAAAACAATCCTTGTATTATGGTAATGTTTATTTTTAGAATCAATGTGGTTCCACTGGTAAGTGTCCGGTTGTCTCAACAATTGTTGCTACGTCTTATATATATTACAGAGCCACTGTTTTATGTTTCTAATTCTTTATGAAACTTTCAGACTTAGTGGGTCCTTCTTATTATAAATGCTAAGTAGAATGTGTATTCAAATTTTAGTAGTTCGTACGAGCTATACATTTTTGAACAATTCATGTAATAAAAAGAATGAATGGAAAATGTATCAAGAGTTAAACAATTTTATTTGTAGTTCTCAAAAATCCATGGTCGGTAAGTTTTCGCGTTAATGAATTTTCTGAAATAGTTCGTTAAAATAATTGTTTAATATTTAACATTTTATTATTCTTGAAACAGTCTTAAATCATCAATTGCATTACTCCGTTGTATTCTTACTCATCTCATTTCAATATGCCAGTAGGCCATCAGGAAAAATTGTGAAGAATGAACGTTGTCGCAGCATCATTATCGTCCTTCCTGGTTTGTTTAAGTCGTATCACGAAGGAAAGTGAAAGTACACAAATGCAGTATTTCATTTACAGCCATTCATCTTTCATTCATTTTCATTGATGTCACAGAGCTGAGAACGGTAATTGGACATCTATTAGCCTCTCCTTGTTTTATAATCATTCTTGTATGAAATTGTTTAATTATTCATAGCCATTAGAAAGTTAATATGGATTTAATACGTGAAACTAGCTTTCTTGGCAAGTTGTTTTATAAATTCGTAATTTTAGTACGTTACTTTGAAACCGCAGCAAATAATCGACAGAAATCCGTACAAACTATTGAAAATCTAATACATACTGTATTCAGTTCTCTATTGAAATCGAGGGAGGTGTAATAATTACTCAAGTTTCAAGTGGTAACATACTTCCGCCCTTTTTATAAAGAAATGTAACTTCCACTTGCGGAGTAATAACATTTCTAAAATCTCGCAATTGTATGAAATTCTCAAAGGCTGGATATAATTTTGAATGCCCAATATTCACAATTCCTAAAATAATTCCGTTTGTTATTGTGTGACGGCAACAAAAATACATATCAGTCCGGCTTTCGACATCAGTTGGTCATCACAGGCTTACATCTACACAACACGTCACGGTAGCTTTGCTTTTCCGGCATCCGTCTGCGCACGCTGACAATTGATTCATAGCATACGAACACAGAGGCAGGGTGAACGAACTGGCTGTCACGCGCCGGAGACACTGTTCGGCGGACAGCGGCTGTCACGTAGCGGCGTGGTCACGTGCGTCAGGTAACGCGCGGGCGGGGGCGTTGGCTCAGGCTGCGCTCGGGGAGAGCGGAGGCGCGCGGGCGCAGCTGTAGCCTCTGCCAGCCGGAACGCTTCCGGAGCCGCGCACGAAAAACGGATGAAGCTAGGCCCATACGAACGATCAGCGTAGAAAAATATTATTATTATTATTATTATTATTATTATTATTATTATTATTATTATTATTATTATTATTATTATTATTATTATAACTATTATTATTATTATTATCATTATTATTACTATTATTATTATTTATTTATTTTAAGTAAAAAAAACAGTTGAAACTGCGTATGACGTGCTATGGGGAGAAGTGAATTCTGTGCACATTTTCAAAATTCTGTGATCCCTACACTAACTCATATACAACATGAATTTTGAATTAAAAAAAAACTCTCAAGTAATAAAATCTATTTTCAAGGCTAAATAAGCAATAAATTTTGGACTCTTATCCATGATGTTCTTCGTCAAGGAATAATACTTCCTGCCGCAACAATTATTATTAGTATTATGCTTTATTTTCTCAACCTTACATTGGTTATATTGTACAAATTCGATGCTAGTTAACACAAGAAATCATACAATAGAAAAATAAATATACGGTTTTACAAATAGTTATGGATATTTGTATTATGAGATCATACAGATAAGAAACACATTACACTAATATTTACATTGTATTTACAAACTTAAGAGTTTAGTAACTTTCTAACTTATTATTATTACTAATGTTATTATTATTGTTATTATTATTATTATTATTATTATTATTATTATTATTAGCCTAGTCACAACCCTCAGTAGGGCAAAGGCCTCTTACATTGTAAGGTACTCTAAATAAGCTAGATAGCTTGTTAGTTACTATTTTTATACTTATTTTTGATTCACTTCTCACTGGTCCCTTCTTTTTGTTCATGTCTAATTATCACTTCACTGTCACTTTTCACTACCACCTTTCATTATCACTTTTTACAATCATTTCACTTATAGGTCGCTTTTCGTTGGGTTCTTTTTGTGTTTCTGTTTCTTTCTAATTATTTTTTTTCTCTCACGTCTTCGTTCGTAGAAAAGGAACGCGAATAAAATTAAAACGTGGTTGACGATTCGTCGTCGTGTGGTAGTCCCAGTGCCTCAACCTAAGCAGTAGCAGATCAGAAGCTTCGCCACTTGCAGTGTTGTTACCTCAAATTGTACAACAAATGAACTACCTGACTCCAGCTTGTTATCAGCTGAACATCATTAAAAGGCTGTCTCGAGCTTGTTTGGTTTCTAAAGAATGGTCTAAGCGATCGAGCAGTTTCTCGTTTCTCTTGTCTCTTTTTGCTTTCCTGTTTGGACCACATTATCAAAGCAGTCAATTTTTAATACGATTTTCATATTTTCACAAAGCGTGACTTAACATTTGACTGGGTTTGGCTTAGAAAAATTTATACATTTCTCCAAGATGTACACACCGATGCCTGAATGACTTGTCCACACCCTTCTGTTGCTGACCAATGATTGATATATTAATTGAGTGGAATGAACGTCGATGCCTTTCACCAACCCCACCTCCTTTCTATGATGAAACCGCACAAACACTCAACTTCATCTCGCTTGGTAACCTGCGATAGATTATTTTCAGAATATATTAGCTTCTTTGCGACCAATCCTTAGGTCACGAGGTATAATGAAATGTTTGCGGACAACAGACGTGTTTTAGCGCTAACTTTGGTGGGACCTTCAAATAGAAACGTTTGTAAAGGCGTTTTGCTGTCGAAAACCTTCCACCGCGCATGCTGTAAAATGTTGATTGACATCTCAGCTCTTTCCCTAACAATCAACCGGGAGCGGTAGCTCAGTGCATCAACTGATGTCACTGCAGCGTCTCTGACCGGGAGGTCCTAGGTTCCCACTCCCCACGGCGGCAGGATTTTCGACACTAGCTTTTCAGCTAGGTCGAATTCAGTCGCTGCCTGGAGGAGAATTCTAGCGGCCGGTTGCTCTGATCTGTAGTTTTCCGTGGTTTCTTCGATCAACACCAGGCGAATGCCGGAGCAGTACCCTATCAAACGGGCCACGGACCGCGCGCGCTCTATCCTTTCCATTCCTTGTCCTATCCTCTCCCATTACACACACACACACACACACACACACACTTACACTAACATGCACTACACTACCACATTTCTCGGGAAACCGGTCAGGAGCTGAGAGCTTGTCCCGGCTGGGGCGGTGCCCCGCTCGTAGGAGAGTCCTGGTTCGGGGAAACCCCACTAGCCGACGGTAGGTCGGTGCCGGATCTCGCCATCCAGCGGGGGATGATCACCGCCATCTCTCGAGAAAAAAACATGCACTACACTAACGGGACTAATGACCAGAGCAGTTGACGCACCCGGAAACATGAATAAATAAATCAATCAACCTAACAATCAGGCAACTTCCGTCGTTCAACGGCTGTTGGTGACAGTGACGCTTTTCGAGGACGATAGCACCACTCGCTCAGGGCGCCCATTGCGTGGCCGCAGGTGACCTTTGCATTCGCCCTCGCCCCGCCCACAACTCGTCCATTCATTGGGGGTGATCTAACTAGAGAGGACTGGAGAACTAGTACAGAGGCGTCCAACCTGCAAGGTCTCAAGGGCCACAACTAACACATTTCATATAATTGGGTCCATATTTTCATTACTCGGGTGGTCCAGTCCTGACTTCTCCGCACTGTTGATCTCTTTAGTTCTGCTCAAATGCTCTGAAACGGTGGGATGGGACCAAGCATGATATCAGGCCATACCATTCACAACGCAGCAAAACGCATTGGGATCATTTTGAATTTTTTGAGTTTACTAAAAAAATCTTTAGATTTAAAGCATTTACTATTTTTACGCGTACCCTAGATGCACCATGTTCTGTCTTTTGTTTGCTCGGCTGATCTGAAATGGGGAGATGGAACCATGCGTGATATCAGGCGTTACCATTCGCAACGCATCGAAACATATTGGGATAATTTTTTAATTTTTTCAATTTACTAGAAATAATATTTAAATCTAAACAATTTACTATTTTTACACGTGCCCTAGAAGCACAATGTTCTCGTCCAACATGGAAGCAAGGGACTTTTACCTTTTGCGGGCCACAATAATTGGCACCTCAGGTCGCATGTCGCCCGCGGGCCGCCAGTTGGACAACCCTCAACTAGTAGAACTCTTCGCCTCGCGAGACATCTCTCTTTGAATGCTTTTCACTTGTAGGTGTCAGTGATAAAATCGTGATTGCTTGCCGTGTTGGAACTTGTGATGGTCCAAGTAGGTTCAAGTCTCCGTTTCTCCTACCGCACACCATCCCATTAATCTTTCAGCATTCAAATTATATCAACACCATTTTCATTCAACAAATTATTCATCAATCATTCGTATATGGCCGTCAGCCCAGGTGCTGAAGTCATGATTACGTGTTTGTGAATTAAGGACGGGAGAAAACGACTCTAGAAATTATATGAACTCGTTCACAACCAGAAGAAGCTCAAGTCACAACCAGAAGAAGTGTAATTTTGATGGTACTTGGCAAGAGTACACGCGTAGAATGCACGCAGAAAAAATATACTGTGTAAATGAATTATACATTGTTTTAGACGATGGAGTAGTCAGAATATTGGAATTTCCACCAATCATTTGATCGCTCTTGGATGAAGCCGCAACTGACACTGCTCACCCAGGGGCACCACCCTCGTAGCACCAACCGCCTTATTTTTCTCTCCGACTTACGTGTTGCTGCAACACAGCAGTTATTTTATTGTTTAACGCATAGCTTGCTTCCCGAGACCACATGGCTTCGTATAGAATTAGTATTTTTCAGAGTCCATTTTCATGCACTAGATATCTGCCAATACAAAGTGGTTTCCTTTATAACACTACGTTCCTTACAGTCTTCTCTCTAAATAGGTGTATGCTTACACACGATTTTGGTATCCATTTTCTGCAGAACGTATGAGTGGTCTAAATTTATTTCGTCAAGCAAGGAGGCCGGAAGCGATCGGCCAGGCGCGTGGGCTTTCTAACTGAAAGAGGAGCCGCCGTCGCCAAGGTAGCGGAACCCCATTTGTGCGTCGCCGGCGCCGCCACCTGCTGCCTCCGCTTCTACAGCCCCGCTCGAATTCCTTTCCGCTCCTCAACCTCCTGTCCTCGCCGCACCCGCCACCGTTCACCAGCAGCCGTTCATCCACCGCTGCCACCGCCGCCGCCGCCGCCGCCGCCGCCGGCCCCGCCCCCGCTGATCCTGACCCCCACAGCCGTCGTCGGTCTGCTTCCACCGCCCTCGAAGCCCCCGTCCCCTCACCGGTCTCCATTACGTCAACAAATATTCGGTAATTCAAAGGATCATGATGTTTTTCATATAATGATTCAACATGTAATATTTAACGCTCTTTTATTACGAGTTATAACATTCAATAACACTATCATTAGTTTCTGGAGAGTAAAGAGAGAGAGAGAGTTTCTGGAGAGTATCTGATCAAAAATTGAAATTTACACTTCTTCAGATTCCAATCAGTATCTAAAAATACGGTGAATTTCATCAATTTTTCAGTGTTCTTCTTCTTCTTCTTCTTCTTCTTCTTATTATTATTATTATTATTATGCCGCCGCTGCCACCCGCAAGCTCTCTCCGCTGCCATCGGTGTATCCCCGCCACTGCCGTTACCCGCTATCGCCGCTGCCCCGACACCGCCTTTCCTCACTCCGTCCTCAACCTCGTAGGTCTTCGCATTAGTCCCCGGGAGTGTCTGACTCGACTCCACTGCTGGTGGCAAGAGCCACTCACAGCTGCTTCCCAGACGTCGTCCAACGCCTTCTCTCGCCGCCATCGATGTCGCCGCCGCGCCTCCACCGCAAGAGCAGCCCGACGCTGCGCCGCCCCCGTTGCTTTCACCTTCCGCCGGACAAGCGGCGGCGGCGGCGGCGGCGGCGGCGAACGTCGCCACGTCCCCTGGGGCACGTGCGAGGGACCTCGCTCGCCGCACGCGTAATCGATTCGTACGCGATGCGCGGAGAAAGTGCTCCAGCCGCCGGACGCCAGACACGCCCTGCCTGCCCCTTCCCCCTCCCCACCCCCTTCCCAAGGAATGAAACGGCGTCTGATCTCCCGCTCCTTTCCCTGCCGCCGCTGACCAACCTTGAACTTCGCAGCTGGCGGCCGACCCGCCGGTTTTGTAAATGGTCGGAATGATTTTGTGCTTCCTTGTATGAGGCGAAATCAACCTGTTCTTATCGTTAATTGTATCTAATGCGCCGTTCTAAACGCTTGCAAACCCTTTCTTTCCCAATTACCTTTAAAGGACAAATATATGTTTTAGGTCTCACCAGACACATCATAATATATATTCGACGAAACTAGTTTTTCGTCAAGTTTAACTTAGGGCATTAGTCAATTTCAATCAACGACGAATTGTCAACTTATGAGTACTTTTTATTAGAGATCTAACTAACCTCTAATATATTTAATTAATCTGTAAACGCGCGTCGTATTAACATGATTAAATTTTTCTGAGAAAATTACAAATTTATAAATATTAAAATAATAATAAATACAAAAAAATACGTTGAAATTTACACAATGCATGTAGCAAAAGTTTAAAAACGAAAAAGCAAAGATTTTTCTGCAGCAGTTGTATAGAAGATCGTTTTATTAGTGGATCACTGTCAAATGCGAGAAGGCTATTGTTATCTGTAATATCTATATTACCAATTTCAAATGCGCGCGGAAATTAAAAGAAATCTCTGCAGCCTCCCACCGTGTGAGAGGGATCTGTGGTTTCGTTACATACACAGAATGTAGGAAAAAATACAAATACAATGAAACAGTTTGGATAAAATAAACAGCAAATATTTGAAAGTGCTATTTTACCTGCGCGTACGGACTGAATTCTCAGTCACTGCACCAATACTCGCTACCTCGTGAGTGGTTAGCTTGCTGGCCCATAAGCCTTCACTGCGTAGGTTCGATTCAGCCGACATGTGTGTATTTTCGAACGGCGGAAAATTCCACATTGGACATGTCATGTTTTTCAAAATATATTTCTATATCTGTATATCTCGAATATAAGAATATGAGACTAATTGAATTTTTGCGGAAAGTGAGTACATCCTCGCGTGTCTAGTACATTCACTTTCATTTTCCGACGTCTTCTTCCTCATCGAATCCTCTCTCGCCGTAATTCATTAGAAATTCCACGCAGCCATCAGAAAGTCCCAGCGCGGCCTTCCTCAATCCGACACGCCGACCGAAATTCCGCGCCACAAATCCTCTCTTCACTTTCGTTCATTAGCGACACACTGCAACGAGCCCGATTAGATCCAGCAGCGTGTTCGCGTCCTTGATTCATTTCGTTCCGCCGCAGAGGTCGAAAGCCTCCGAAACCCGGTTTCTTTTTGTTTCACTTTTCCTCTCGGAACGAAGTGGATGTGGAGGTGGATGCAGAGGCGAAAGTGGATGGCGGATGCTTCCTGGCACTTCGTTCCGGATAGCGCGGGCAGACCGCAGAGGACGAAGGGAGGGAAATTGTAGAGGAAACTCCCGGAAAACCTTCTTCGCTACCGCGCGTGAAGCAGATAATGATATATTTGGTATTCGCCCTCCTGCCCTCGCTGTTTTAAAAATGAAATACACGTGACCCTAACCATTATTAAAAAAATCAAGGGAAGTAACATGACACATATGACTCGACATGACACGTTAGATCATTTAAGACCCTGCGAGATTAGGCTTATAGCATAATCCGTGATGAACAGGAACACACACGTAACTGGGGTGAGGAATCGGAATAAAGCGTCTTACAAAATATAAAAAAAACTTCTTTGATACGCTTTGGGCTTGTCATTTCATTACGTTCGTACAACTTGTCGACTCATCGTTTTCTGGATGTTATACTTACTAAAATCCTTTCACCCTTCCACAAGCGTGATGTTGAGAATATATAATGAGAGATTTTCTGTGTGCATTATCATTTTGTGCAGGAAATAATTTTGTCTAATGTATTGTTAGATCACATGCGTTCAGTCGTATTTAATATGAATGCAAGATGCAATGGCAGGAGCAGGCTAAATCGAACTCGAAACTAGGGTACCTAAGGGGATAACAGCTCTTGCAATTAGGCGTACTGACAGAACATTACCAGACTACAATTTCTTTTCATAACTTAGATAATGCTGTTCACATCTCGTTGAGAATACGATGAGTTAAAGGTTTGCAATTAATTTTCGCGAAATGTTTTGCAAAAAGGTGTCAGTCAGTTTGTTCTTGAATTATCTTATGTCAAATGATTTATATGAATATTCAAAAGAATCGAAATATACAAGAGAACATTCTCGCAACAGCGCTGATCTGAACATTTCTCTACAATTATCAGTGTGCTGATTACTAATATTTGTTAAGAACAAAAAAAAGTGAACTCGTTACCAAAGTGCTTCCTTCATTTCTCTAAAACCGGCAAATCTACTTTTAATAACATAGTTGTGGAGTCTGAAATGCGCCTGTAAAACGGTTCTAGCGTTCTCAAAACGGGACGTAATGTCTACTGTACTCATCGTTCCATGTTATGCACACTCAGAAACAACCACGTCGTCCTTAACGGATACTGCAGACCGTACTAAACACAAGAAGATGTCTGTAAAACTGAAGACGCTGAATACTCCGCTCAAGGGAAAACCGCCCAAACGATCACAAAGTTCGAAGTTACGATGTGATGTGAACATGGACGATGTTAGCGTTTCACGGATAATGTTATATTCCTCTAGTGTCACATATTTCAGTAATTTTTGTCACATATAAATACAGAGCTGTGACAAAAATTCTTCGATTTCACTATTATTTTGGTTTCATAGTTAGTGCATGTAATTACCACATCTGTGACGTGGTAACATTTCCGTGCAATAACTCTCTACATCGGTGTCTCATGCCTTATGACTATCACTCTGTGTCCCGGCACTTTCCTTGCTTAACCTCATGATCTTCTTTCCCAAATGTCAGTTTTCAACTTTTTTCAGCAACAACAACTTTCGAAATGTTCAAACTTGACAGCCGAATTATAATGTTCTTCTGGGAACATTGGATCTTTCTCTATCGAGTTATTTTTGTATTCACAGATACATTCAAAAAATGCTAAGATGGCCTCAAGCGTTGCTGCTGAATACTAAGTGTCGTTTTCGTTACTGAAATTATTACGTTATATACCGTCCTTTACTTATCATGGTAATGAACCAATACAAAACGATAGTTGACTTCCGCTTTTCAAAAAAGGTATTTAGATCCCATCGTGACTGTTCGTTTAGAAAAGAAGCCTTCTCTTGCTACCCTCGTAAATATTTACACCGGAGAGTCAAGAACCCGCTGAGGGATTTTCTATTGTATCCGCGCGTGCAAACCTTTGTGTGCGGTGTGTGGAGCATATCTGCCGCTTGCGTGTGGACTGACGTTGTTGCGCATTTGAAAGAAACTCTTCGCTTTGTCCCCCCAAGGTTATCTCTAGTAGCAATACAAAATTCTGACGCTGTAGCGTCATTATTTCCTATTAACTGCGATTTTATCTCATTTTAATTTACATTAGTACGAGTTTAGAAGGAGAAAATTTGCATAGAGTCATTCTTTTCTTTCAAATATATGGAAGAAGGAAGTTATCTAAGATTGCAAGTGATGAACATTAAGATGTCAATGAGCGTGCACAGAATGAAAACTAACAAACACTCGTATTCTTGTAATGTGTTTCTTGAAATCTCTCAGAATTATAATTCTAGTCGTTGCTTCTCCCAGAGAGATAAGAGGTGGATTAAGGTGTTAAGAGTACGTTGCACGATGATACAAATAATTTTAAGAATAATCGTTATATGCGCCTCAAGGACGTTATAAGGATTTTAACGATCGTGTGGCGACAAAAAGCCCAAGAGCCTTTGACCCGAGAGCTGTTTGTTGCCGGAGATCAATAAAACTAGTTAACGCACGTGGTGCTTACAAGATCATATTCGCTAAGGCAGCAGTGTTGTAGCGATCTCGGACTGAAGGATCGCGGGTTCGAGTCCCGCCTTGGGCATGGTTGTATTTGTGATCGTCCTTTCACCTCTTATCATCACCATATCGTTTCATATTCACAGTTACCATAACGTTAACCGCAATAGTGATCGATAATGACCTAGATGGTGATGCGACCTTAAATAACAAAACAATCATACTTTTCACCTAATGCAAATTATTCAGATTTACTTATTTACTAACTAGATGATAACCTGATTCGGTTTGTCTTTTCGGTTTTTCACAGTTCCCTCCTTAAATTCCCTTTTATAATTTCCTCCCTAAGAGAACATGTATCATCATTCAACCGTTTTTATATTTCGCTCGTAACCACGATATCTCGATTCAGACGATCGATCTCTCGATTCCACAATCTCTACAGTGCATATCAAGCTCCGCATCGAAAGCAGTAACAAGGAATACTGTATCAGTATAAAATAAAATAATTAATTTTGACAATTCTATTAGCTTTGAGCTTGCCTTGTGTATGGATTTTGACTCCTTGAGACAGAAGCAATGGGAGGAAACCGAGAAGAGGAATACAACATTAAAGGTTAAACATAATTATTTCAAAACAACGATGTCTTGATTCTAACAAAACTATATAGGCTGTATAAAAGGCATCGACGGATAATCATACATAATGATGATGATGATGATGATAATAATAATAATAATAATAATAATAATAATAATAGTGAGCAGTTGTTATTTCAACAACAAGGATAGCGTGGAAATTCATGGGAAACAATGTATTATAAATTCTTTTTTTTTAAATAATAGATGTTTTGTGCTTTGATTTTGTATATCTGTGCAATTCATTCAGATGTACCAATAAGATGAGAAAATAATAATAATAATAATAATAATAATAATAATAATAATAATAATAACAATAATAATAATAATAATAATAATAATAATAATAATAATAATAATAATAATAATAATGTCTTTATTTCTAGAGGGCACAGGCCATACGGCCTGTTCTTCTGTCTAACCACTTAAAAAATTTGACATTTGCCTAATAACAATTTTTTGTACAGTTTCTACTGTTTCAATTCCTTATTCAGTTATCCTGTGTGTAGGAACTTTTCCAACAGAACATATTACTAAAGTGTATTGGCCGTTTTTCACGTGAATTAACCAGGTCTGCGGTCACACCCAATGTCAACACCCTGTGTCTGGATTTACGATTCGCGGTTCGCGCGCGCGGCTAGGAGCGGCGAGGAGCACAGGCGGAGCGCCATCGCCGTCGCGACGCCTCGCCCGCTCTTGGCAGCGGCCGCCGAATAAGGCGACGCCTGCGGCTCCCTCGAGAGCATTCCGTCACACTCTCGGCGCTCGCCGGGCAATTAAACTTTCTTCCGCCAAATGCAGAGAATTCGGAGGCGCGCGCCGCCGCCAGCGCTCTCGCCTCGTTGATACGCCCGCCGAAGCTCGGGCCCAGCATTGCCGCTGGCTCTGCAGCGACTCTGCCAGGGAGGTCCCAGGGTTTGGGTCCCGACTGTCTGTGGTCAGGGCCAGACTCGAGTGAATTCAGCCGTTGAATGAGAAATGGTTAGGTCGGCTGCTGTCATCGGTAGTTTTCCGTGGTTTCCCATGATTTCTCTGATCAATTCCAGACGAATGCCAGAGCAGGACCTAAGCAAACGGGTCACGCCTCGCGCGCCATCTTGTCATCTATTCCTCATCCCAGCTCCGGACTTTACAAACACATTTCCTCTTACATGCATTGCACTACCACAGCTGTCGGGAAACCACTCGCGAGGTTAGATCTTGCCCCATCTAGGGAAATACGTGGAAGAGAAACCCACCCCAAGACGACCTGAAGGTCGGCGAGGGATTTTACCATTCAGCGTGGACGTAATCTTCGCCACCTCCCGAGATAAAACATTCAGTACACTAACGGGACTAATGACCATAGTAGTTGACGTTCCAGGTAACATTAACCAATCATTCAATCAATTGATATGCGCGGCGCCACAGACAGCCCCTACCGACTGTGCTGGAAAGGGATGCGGCGGGGAGGGGCGGGGCGGGTCGCGGGGCGCGGAGCGGTACGGGGCGGAGCGGGGCGGGGCGGAGCGGGGCGGGGCGGAGCGGGGCGGGGCGGGGCAAGGCGGGGCGGGGCCGGACGGGCGGGGCGTGGCGGCGTGGGGCGGGGCGGGGCGGGGCGGAGCGCGGCGGGGCAGCGCGGGGCGGGGCGGGGAGGGCCGGGACGGGGAGGGGCAGGGCAGGGCAGGGCAGGGCGGGGCAGCGCGTTGCGGACCAGAATGCAGATGTGAGGACGGTTTGCTCGCCTGCTGGTTGGAATGGCTGCAACCGCGCGTAGAGAGTCGCGCCACCTGAGGAGTTAGCTGTACGAGCGCTTTTCTCCTTTCTTGGATTCGTATCTTTTTGCGTAGGATTGTTGTATTATGTTACTCCACTTTGTTGCTCCTCCAGATATGGGAACTTTCTACAGTTTTTTTGGCGCCATCTTTCAGCTTTCTACATTTTAGAATATTTCTTCTTTTTTCCTGTTTTGGACGCTGTTATTCATTACGTCAACAAATATTCGGCAATTCAAAGGATCATGATGTTTTTCATACAATGATTCAACATGTAATATTTAATGCTGTTTTATTATGAGTTACAACATTCAATAACACTATCATCAGTTCCTGGAAAGTACATCTGATCAAAAATTGAAATTTACACTTCTTCAGATTCCGCACAGTATCTAAAAATACGGCGAATTTCATCCATTTTTCAGTATCTTTATTATTATTTTTATTATTATTTTTATTATTATTTTTTATTATCTTCCCTACCGACAAAAATACTTTCCTCCAAACTTTTGATCCAATAGAATGGTAGTAATATTGAAATGAGAAACGAAGAATGCCATACAAAATACCAGGGAAACTATTTATAATTTACACAAAGGATTTGAAGTTAACATTGGTAACATTTTTATTAGCAATAGCCTGCTTTCTGCGGCGCTGCCGTCATCAATCGTACAAACAGGCGACAAGTCGGTAGACAGTGCTCTTGACCTCTAATTCCCTCTAGCTGTTGCTCGGCAAATGATGACAACAAAGCCACCGGTAGCTCATTATTGCTAATAGAAAATATAGAAAATCATGTCAAATTTTTCCGTTCTGCAGATTACCCTCAATAAAATATTGTCGTCAATGATTTCGCTGAATCTATCATTTGAACTTGTAGCCAACAACATGCAATGAAGATTCCATAAAACTAATTATAATTGTTTTTTTTATTTATTTAATAGGTAATTATTACAGGCAAAGTAAAAATCTTGATGCAATGTGGCTAGGCCGAAGGCCTTTAAGCCATTACAATACCTACATTCTACAGCGTTCTAACCTTTCGAATTCTGGTATTCACCCCAAATGGTCTCTCCTTCGCCTCAAAGCCGCGGAAAAGAGACCATAAGGTACGGCTGAGGAAAAAACCCCTGAAGGGGGAAAAACCTGCCGTCAGAAGCCGAGTACATGCTAATCTATCCGGTTTTTAATCCATTTATTTATTTGGCGCGGGCGTCAGGCATTCTCCTTCCAGTGTTTGGCCTCCTCCGCACCTGAAAACAAACAGCACCACAGAAAATCGTCCGCACCAACGCCTCTGCCCTAACATTTCCGATTCCTACTTCCCTTCGCCTCCTAATGTGTTTTATTTTAACCGTTTGCTTTTATTTTATTTTAATATAATTTAATTTTAATTTATTTAACTTATTTTAATTAATTTAAATTAAATTTATTTAACTTATTTTAATTAATTTAATTTTAACTTATTTAACTTATTTTAATTATTATAAGTTAATTTATTTATTTTTATTGACTTATTTATCTACTTATACTTAGCAATTGACTAAAACTTATAACTTTTTTTTTTTTTTTTACTGTTTACTAACCTAACATAACTTACTGACTAACCTAATTATTGTTAGTTTATTGATTTATTATTTATTTCTCTCCAGTCTAGGCTCTGCTCGTACTAACCAGTGCTGTTTTCCCACTCCCTAATTTCAGTTTCTCTAATGGTCCGAACCTTTCCTAGAAATGTTCCTAATTCTTTCATGAAGTTAGATCTTTTATCACCTAGAATGTTTTGGGCGAGCGTTACGTTCCTATGTTGGAAGTAGTAATTTCCCATTCCCATCCATTTTCCTCTCCAAGTTTCGGTCGCATTGCAAATTAAAAGGATGTGGATCCAGTCTTCCCTATCACCGCAAAGCACACAGATGCCATTACCATTAGAGTCCTTTAATCTACGTTGCATCCACCCCCCGACCCTGAACCAAGCGTATCCCCCTCTTGCGTCCTTTCGCAGTGTGTTTACGTAACGTTCGCAACCCCATAACGGACTCGCGTGAATTTGCGCAACTAGCGAACGTTTTTCGGCCGTTGCTGCCAGGATCTCTTGCCTTTTAATATCCGCAAGTCTACCCGAAATTAGCCGTTCTATCTCACGTGTTCCCCTATCTCCCACCATCTCCGGAGAGACGTCTCCCAGACCTGCACGTTCCAGTAGCAGTTTAATTTTATACGACCAGTGGCGTTGGTTGCTTCCCTGTAACTGCACTCGAAAACATCTATGTATAAGTGTGTCAGACTGTTCACCTGCTAATTTAATCCAAAGTTTAATGGGTTTCATTTTAAAATCTTTCCAAATTCCTACACTACCGACCTCTCTTAGGACTCCGGCATTTGCTGCGAATCTTGAGACTCCGAGAATTAATTTGAAATAATCTGTTTCGACGCTTTCTAGTCGATCTATCCTATCCACTCCCCAAATTTCTGCACCATAATTCATTGCTGGGAGAACTAGCGATTTAAACATTGTATCGCACACCTTTAATGACAATTCCGGAACCCTGCGCACTGCGCCAACGATTTCTTTGAGCGCAATTCTTCCTTTACTGTGCGCCGCCACTATGTGATTATTCCATCCCCCATTCATGGAAAATTTTGCCCCAAGATATGTAAATGTTTTAACCCGGTCGATCTCGTCCTGAGCGTAAAACCATTTCTCTTTGCTACCCCAGATAAATCCATTCTTGAAGACCACTACTTTAGTTTTTTGAATATTTACTTTCAATCCCCATGTTTCACTATACGTTTCTAAGAGATTTAAACTTTTCTGTAAGCCGTCAATAGTCTCCGAGCATAAAACTAAATCATCAGCATATAGTAGTCCGGGAATGTTCAGGCCCTCAATTTCCGGTGCAGATGTATCCGCTTCCTGTAACCACGTCAATAAATCGTTTATAAACAAGATAAACAATAGCGGTGAGAGAGGACAGCCCTGTCTTACTCCTACTGTCGATTTTATTTTTCGCGTTGTACTTCCATCACCGCACCTGACACAGAAATTTACGTCTTCGTACATGCTCTGCAGCACTTTTAAAACTTTACGTGAGACGCCTAGCGCATTAAGTTTTTGCCATAAAGCTTTCCTATTGATAGAGTCAAACGCCTTTTCGAAATCTACAAAACTGCAATATAAGTGGCCCCGTTTACGCGCAAGCGCCTGTTTTACTAGGGTATCTAACACAAAGATATTGTCGGTAGTCGCGAAGCCTCTCCTAAAGCCTGCTTGCAATGCTGATATTTTACCGTGCTTTTCCGCCCATTCACTCAGTCGCCCGTTGAGTATTTTACAAAATAGTTTGCTCAGCGCTGGTAAAAGACTAATTCCGCGATAATTATGTGGGCAATTTGTATCACCTTTATTCTTAAAGACCGGTTGGAGGATCGCTGTACTCCACGTTTCTGGATACGATCCGGAATCAACTATTGCATTAAATAAATCCAGAATACTCTCTGGGTCTATGTGCCCCAATTCCGAAATAAATTTTGTCGGAATGCCGTCCGCGCCGCCTGCCTTCTTATTATTCATGGCTAGCATAGCCCTGTTTACTTCATTCCAGGTTATAGGTTCGTCTAATTCAGGGACCCCCCGGTCCGTGATAATATCTATCCCTGTTTCAATATTCGCTATTGTGAGCGCCCGTGAAAAGTACTGCTCCCACGCGTCTGATGAGATTGTATTACTTACATTTCTTTTATTACGCAGAGATCTTATAACGTCCCAAATTGATTTATTATGATCGTTTCTTAAAATTGCCTCTATTCTTGCTGTCTCACCCTCCTGCCAAGATTTCTTCGATTTCTTAATTGTGGCCTCGTATTGCCTACGTAGTAACAAGTAACTATTTCTCGCTTCCGCAGTTCCACTGTTTCTGAACATCCTTAAGGCTACTATTGCTTTACGCCTGCTCTCCCGACACTCCTCGCTAAACCACCCTTGGGTCAGTACCCTTCCTCCTCTCCCCCACATTCGCATGCCCTTCCCTGCGCGGTAGAGCCGCCTTTCTAAATTCTTTGTTTGCCTGTCCGGTGACCGCTCCTCACGTGACCACCCTGCAGAGTTAAGAATAGACTCTGCAAATTCCTGTCGCTTTTCCTCTTATAATTGTTGTCAAAGGGTAAACTGTGTTTTAAGTAAATGCGTATTAACTTGACAGCATGTGGTTATTTTTCGTTGTATATTCAGTTCGTTTTTCGCTCTCGAGATGCAGTTGTGAAGACTTCGCTTTGACAGCCTCGACTCCCTCTTGAGCGACATGAAAAATTATCGCTCTTAACACGTGCACCTCGAATGGCACCGAGTCTCCTGAAGGTCATGACGTGACGCCTCGGGCGCAGGGAATCCCTGAGTGCTGCTTGTTTGCTCCGTTTCTCGGTGGCGTGAGCAGTCCATTAAACCTTTTAATTTGCTCTCACCAGCTTCCACCATAGCTATTCGGCTAATTACCTAGCAAAATAAATGACTAGACGTAATTACATACATGATATGGTCTGACAGACAAACATTGGACATGGTATGAAAGTTTCGTGCAATTAGAGAGTAAATTTTGAAAAGCATGTACTAATGTATTCATTGAAACGATCAAACCAGTAAAATTGTGTACTACATTTTAGGCAATGTATTATAGTTTTAATATTATTTCACAATTTTTACTTTGAAATAAATCATGTAAGTTATGAAATGTTTGAGGGAGAAAAACAAACAAAAAACTTTCCAGTTCCAGAGAGATTGATGCTGGAGTTTTTGAAAGAGTGTCGAATTAAAGTATCTTTTTATTATTTTAAAATTTAATGTTTAGCAATCGTGAAAATCATTGTTTGTTTCTAAAGCCTTTTTAAGTGTGTTGTTGACAAGTGTTTCCTAAGTACGCATTGCTGCATCTTGTCGACGGATGTTGCAGAAAGAAGCATCCTTATTTACATACATTTTTTCTCTTTCCGTTGTTTACACTTTTCGTCCTTGTCTTCTTTACCATGTGGCCGAAACGTTGTGCAACTAGTAAAAATAAATGCATTTTCGGCATACTTTCAGCATGAAAGTTCGATTTTTTCGATCTGCTTCAAACGCGAACAATTATCTTTGAGAATAACTTGAACGTGTGGGTGACAATAATTTCGCGTACTGTACACACATATTACTAGGAAAATTCTTAGAACTGAATAATGCTCGCGCAAAACATGTAATGTAAACTATTATGAGTCTTCTTTCAAAAAATGAAACAAGCAAGTTCGTTATTATAGAATGCTGTTAGTAGAGAGTTAGTTACCAAAATACTTCACGTAATACATTTTTGTATTCGCTAGTTTGAAGTTCGCTAGTGTGAAGACATCCGAGCGATGTAGTTCAGGGCTGACTTCGCATTCTGGAGGAGCGGGTTCATTTCCCGCGCCGGCCATTCTGACCAGGGATTGTGTGGTTTCCCTCGGTCGTACAGGCGAGTACTCGGATTCTACTGAAAGGCCACGACTGCGAAACCGCCGTCGCTACCCGAATTCATTAACCATGTGAAGGGTTAAGCGAATTCGAGATACTACGGGTTCCTGGTTGGGTGACCGACTAAGAACCGCGGAATTTAACGGCGCCGAGGCCAATTGCCGTTTATGGGATATGCATTGGCTAAATACAGAATGTAAAGATAAGCCTTGTAATGTTTAAGGAAGGAAGTCAGAGATATTTCAGATGGCTTCCACCAATTGGAGAAGATTTTCTTGTGGGGGATTTCTCCCTGACTTTGGAGGAAAATCCCAGCTGAAACCCTTTGGAGGCCTTCCCAGCTGAAGAATTCTGAGTTCTCAAGCGCTGCTCCTTTGTCCGCAGGTGCCCGTCCCGGACACCGAGGTGCGCCCGCCGCCCATGCCCGAGGCCGCCGCGGCGCCGGCCGCCGAATCCGAAGCCGACTCGGACGAGTCGGACGAATCCGACGAATCGAAGGAGGTGACGTCGCCCAAGTCGTCGAGCGAGGAGGAAGGCTCCGAGACGACGCCGGCGCCCCCGTCCTCCACCCTGTCCCCCCCTCGCACGCGGCGTAGCCCCGGCGGCGGCAGCTCCGCCTCCAGCAACAGCAAGAGCTCGGCGTCCAGCTCCAGCGGCGGCGCCGGCGCCAGCTCCTTCTCCAGCGCCTCCAGCCACTCCAGCGCCAGCTCGGGCTTCGGCGAGCCCATCTTCTTCGGCGGCCCCACCAACGGCGACAGCTACGCCTCCAGCTCCAGCCAGAGCAACGCGCAGGCCGGCGGCGCGGGCGGCGCGGGCGGCGCGGGCGACGCGGCCGGCTACGGTCCGGGCTTCGGGGCCGGCGCGCCCAACTTCGGCGCGCCGGGCGCCGGCGGATACGGCAACTACGGCGCGGGCACCGGCGCCGGGTACAACCCGCACGGCGGCGCCGGGGCGGGCTACGGCGGCCAAGGCGGACAGGGCGGACAAGGCGGACACGCAGGGCCCGCGTGAGTACAATGCTCCCTTCTTCTCTTTTCTTCTTTCACTTTTCACCTCTCTCGCTTCAGTTTCCTCGTCTACTCCGTTTTCTGGCCTCCGATCGCGATGATTCTGCAGCAGCACTGTTTCCTCTGCAGCCTTCGTCGATCGGGACGTACTAGAGTTCGAGTCCTGACGTGGATTTTTGATACTGGCTACATAGGTCGAACTCAGGTGAAGAATTCTAGCGGTCGGCTGCTCGGATCGGTGGTTTCCCCTGGTTACTCTCATTAATACCAGACGAATGTCGGGTAACATAAGAAAAGAGCACGGTCCGTGCGCGATCTTTCCTGCCTTTTCCTTGTCCTACCCTCTTCCTAACTCACATATACTTTCCCTTACTTGCACTTCACTACCGTACATTTCAGAAGACCAAACAGGAGCTGAGATCTGAACCGAGCTTGGGCGATGCCCCGCTGAGGGAGATACCTGAAGAGAGAAATCCCCCGCAATATGACCTGTAGGTTGGCACTGTATCTTACCATCCACCGGGTGGAAAAAACAGACAACTCTGTATATAACAACAGCATTTACAAGCGTAGTGACCCTGGTATTTGAAGCGCCTGGAATCAATATGCATTCCCCCTTAATTTCCTTTCTTCTCATCTTTTCTTCCTGTACTTACTCTTCCATCTTTCTCTCTTTCTTCTTCTTCTTTGTTTCATTCATATGTGCCACTAGAGATACATCTCTGGTTCGCACTTATTTAGAAGACACTGATAAAAACAACGTCCATGCTTGTTACGATAAGAATGGACAATATGTGCATGATATGTGATTCACAATGTGTGCACGGCTAGGAGGCCGGTGTACACGCAGAAGAAACGTAAAACTAGAATGATTATGGTGAAGCACGAGTCTCCTGTCAGAGAGGATATGTGGGTTACAATGCTCCACGTATGGGCATCAAGTGGCGTGAAGCTGAAGTCAATGCGCGATCTTTGGCGATGAAGTTCGCCAACGATGAAACGACGCGCATGGGCTAATAGGCCACCGATGCACTCGTAGTTTAACAAATCAGGATTAGAAACCGGATTACATCCCCTTGATAACATACGAAACGTGAATGTTCGATAAATGTGCAAAGAAAACTATAAATTCGGTAAATATTCAGTATAGGACACGTGCGTCTCAAAATACGCGTTAATCATAAATGATACATACCAACAAAAACTAGAACGTGATTTCAAATATTAACAGTTTAAAAAATTCCCTCGTTGCCTAGGAAGGAATGCCGGAGTTATGGAGCTGAAAAGCATTTGAATTTTTTTGTCAATTAGAATCGACATTCAAAACATTTGACATTACGATATGGGGTCTGTTATTCCATATCATTCGAGAAGGGCCTTTTCAAGGTAACTACCTTGGCACTAAATGAGGTCGATTAGAAAACAAGTAATAAAAATGAAAGCTTTAAGAAAGTCGTGATTTAGGTTCGGGACATCATTGATGTAAAATAATAAACCTCTAAATAAGGTGTGGCCATGTTGTAGACCGAATTACAGTTTTGACCTAGAATTAGATGACCGAATCAGGGAGACTTTTCTTTTAAAAAAATTACCAGGAAGCGGTATTCTAAAATGAGTTTATTTAACATTTGTTAGATAGTGTGTTATTTATTTTTAATGCAATTTTTTACTAATCTCGATAAAACTTATAATTACTATCTTAATACCAGTCTCATCTCGAATAACTATTGCCTTGTCGAAATATCCAAAAAAGTTCTCCGCGAGAAATGAATGCCGTGGGCTGATTGATTTCATTTATAAAGAACGAAAATTCTGGTCCTTGAAGCCCAGCATTTTACGTGAGGTGCAAAATGAATTACGACAGATTCCTTTCTAAGTGCAATTCATGCAATTTCTGCCGTGTTGATCGTGAAATGTCAAAGTTCGAAATTCCTATCTGTTTAATACTTGCAATACCAGAAAAGTTGAGAAATAAGATGGAGAATTGAGGTTGGAATCCAGTTATTACTTCAAAGTAAATTGTTTTGGATTTTGTCTAAATTTTTTGTAAATTGTTTCTGTACATTTTTTACCTTGAGATCATTACTGTAGCAATTATAGTATAAATTTCTTCATTTTTCTGGATAACACTAAGTTAAATATGATTAACCTTGATGGGAAACGTTTGACTAGAATTTTCGAGGACAACATTCCTTTCAAAACAGGGAATTTTGAAAGTAGGATAAAACGTAGGATGCTATATGAAAGTGAGATGCAACGGATAACTTAATAGAATTTAGACCAAATAATTAGCTTACGTTAGAATATTAACAAGAAGAGAGCAAAATGATGCTTCAGAAGAATTTAGCCAAGTTTAAACTGGTTTCTTTTACTAATTTTACGAATTCTGTTAGTTCTCTCCAAGCAAGCATTCCACATTTATGGAATAATAGAAATCTAATTTTTTGTTCACAAATTATAAATGACGTGATTACATGAAATAAAACTACAAAAAGGAGGAAAAGAGTTTCAAGTTTTTTCTAAATACATCTTCTAAAAGTGAAAAAAATCAATTATTCAGATTGGCGGGGCAAGGACCTGTGTCAGGACTCCCCAATAAAGCCAACAACCCCAGGCGAACAGCAGGAGTTAAACAGCAGATCGTGCTCTCATAGCCTCCCGGGGTCGATTGGCGTGACCGTCCACTTTGTGAGTCGTGACGAGAGAGGCCGCGGCGTGTTTGGGCACGTGACCTTCCAGGAAGGTCTTATGGCCGCGAATAATTGTAGTGACCCAACTTAACAAATTCTTTGTCACGCATTCAACGTGCGTAAATTATATTGTTAAACGCGTACTATTGTATTTGTATACAATTATATAGCATGCTCTAGTAAGCTCCCGACTGGTCTGCTGACGTACAGAATGTCTCAGAATAAATGTTACAACCATGTAAGCCATGTACATGAGGAAAAATATCACTTTATGCCTATGAACATAGTGGGAATTGAATATAACAGGAATTACAAGCAGACATGTTCTTCGACACACTCTACCAGCCCTAGAAGTTTGTGAAATTTATTCTAAGGCTGCTGAATATGTTAGAGTAGTACATATATGTGTGTGTGTGTGTGTGTGTGTGTGTGTGTGTGTGTGTGTGTGTGTGAATGGTGAGTAGGGGATCAGAACAAGAGAATGAAGATCGCGCTGTCCGTGGCCCGTTTATTGAGATACTGCTCCGGCATTCGCCTAGTAATGATCAAAGAACAGTACAATCAGAGAAAAATTTTAGAATTAATCAGAAGTCATCTAGAATTCTCTAGGCGATGTGAGCGCCTTCGATTGATTGATTGGTGATTTCGGGCGCGTCAGCTGCTGAGGTCATTAGTCCCGTAACAGTAGTGCATACTTTTTCTCGAGGTGGCGGTGATTTCTCCGGATGGCTGGCAAGATCCGGGATTTTCTCCAATCAGGTGTCATCCACCAGCGTGGCACGGCCCCGACCGGGAGAAGCCTTTAGCTCCCGATTGGTCTGCCGACAACTGGTAGAAGCGAGGTAGTGCAGTGCATGCAAGAGTAAGTGTGTGTAACTAAGCGGTGAAGATACAGCAAGGAATAGGAAAGAAAGATCGCGCCGTTTGTTGGGGTACTAGTCCGGAATTCGCCTCGAGTTATTGGAGAAACCACGGAAAACTACCGATCAGAGCATTAGGCTGGTATAATTCTCCTCCAGACAGCGACTGAATTCGACCTAGCTAGAGTCGAAAATCCTGCCAGCGTCGGGACTCGGATCCTAGAACCTCCCAGTCAGAGGCACTGCAGTGTCATCAGTTGATGCCCTGAGCCACCTTTACCGGTGCGAGAGCCTTCGAGATACGGTTCACTATGAGACTCAAGCGCCGATGACTGGCGGGCCGTGTCCCCGGCGCACAGTGATCAATTTTGCGTTGCTAGGAGGACAAAAATCCAGGATATCAAAAAATCAGAGAGATCATTTTTGATATTTTTTTTATAATCCAATTACAAAAATGCGTTCATTGTTTAGAACGACATGAGTCGCAGATTGGTCTATTAATAATAAAGAAAACAAATAAATTGTTAATTTTATAATTTGGAAGTGTTGTACATACCCCGGGGAACAAGTTCCATACTGCAAACTCTTCGTAGGTTGAGTCTCTGGGCATCTACAAGGACCGCATTCAACGGGGCTCCAAACCTGACTAATACGAAGGGAACTCAAAGTTGCTGAAGTAAGGTCTTCCATGCCGCCTCTGCTTAACAATTGAGGCTTACACATACTTTAGACATCTGGGAATACGACCATTTATGTTTCAAGTTCCCATAACAAAGATGAATTTTTGATTTTTGTCCACCTACGAACGCAAAATTGATCACTGTGCGGCGGGTGCGGGCCTCTCAAAGCGGCGCGCGGCCTTGGGCGATGGCCCGGGGCGGAGCGGAAGAGTGGCGTCGCGTGCGGTGCGTGGCGATGCGTGCGGCGTGCGTGTGGCCGCGCAGTGGGCGGGGTCAAGGCGGGGCCGTTTTCGGCGGACGCCCCGACTTGTTAACGTCCGCTGTTGCCGGAATTGCGCTGACCTGACTCGCCCGAAAAACAAAAAAAGGCAGACGTGGAGGTGGATTTAAAGGTGAAGGTGCGTCCCCCAATTCCCTCGTCAGATACCGTTGAGCAGGTTTCGTGATTGCGTGAGTTTGGGCAAAGTAATTTGGGTTAGGAACACGGCATTGGAAGGTCATTCGTAGGTATTACTTCATTAAGAATCCTATGGAATATTTGGGAATTAAAGTCAATCAAAAGAACGAAATTTCGTTAAGCGAAATTAGGCATTGGAACAACATTCAAAAATATTAATAGTATGAAAAATTAAAATTCTGAAAATGATGCGCATTTGTGGGGTAGATGAGCCGCATCAGTTGATGATAGTGTTACCCAGGTTTCATTAATTGACAGTGTTTCCGAAACTGATATTCTTTGCAACGAAACTCGTGTCATTTTACTATGGCCACAATTTTCTTTCAAATACTTCTTTTACCAGTAATGTTGCATATCTTCTGTTATTGAAGAAATTCTCAAATCGAGTGGTATATATAGTTTCAAATAGGGTACTTTAAAATATCGCGTGATGTTGCCATAAGGGAAATAACAATTTGAAATTGATTTTTTATAGAGATACCAGCGTTATTTAACCTATCGACAGAGAAATAGGAAAATTAAAAACGTGCAAGCATGAAACGCCTTCAATTTACAATATGTGGATTTGCAATCAACCATTAAATAACAAAAAATATAATTCAACTTGAATATTGTTATTTTTGATTGGTCACTGATAAAAATTGTCACTTTATGTCACATTCAAAATGTTTCTCAACACTTCTCGCTCTCCAAGCAACATGGCGACCAGTGTCTGGCCTGGTTTTAATGGAGGGCCTGTGTTGTGGTCACGTGGGTGGTGACGTAATCTTGTGCTGCGCAGAACAAGCACAAATCGGTACGCGGGCCCAGCTCACCCTTGCCTTTTCATCACGGGTACATCCAAAGACTCATCAACAGATCATCGATTCGTTTGTCAACCACTTATTCAGTTGGCCAGCAAGACTGCGGGAATCCATGGAAGCGTAAGAAGCCCCCACACTGCGCGCAGTCCAAAGGATTGATCGATTTTTTCGTGTTTCCGGGCGCGTCAACTGCTATGGTCATTAGTCCCGTTAGTGTAGTGCATGTTTTTTCGGGAGATGGCGGTGATCTTTCCCCCCTGAATGGCGAGATCCGGCGCCGACCTACCGTCGGCTAGTGGGGTTTTCCCCCTAACCAGGACTCCCCCACCAGCGGGGCACCGCCACACCAGGACAAGCTGTAAGCTCCCGACCGGTCTCCTGGGATATGTGGTAGTGTAGTGCATGTTAGTGTAAGTGTGTGTAAGGGGAGAGGAAAGGACAAGGAAGAGGAAGGACAGATCGCGCGCGGTCCGTGGCCCGTTTGTTAGGGTACTGCTCCGGCATTCGCTTGGTGTTGATCGGAGAAACCACGGAAAACTACCGATCGGAGCAGCCGGCCGCTAGAATTCTCCTGCAGACAGCGACTGAATTCGACCTAGCTGGAAAGCTAGTGTCGAAAATCCTGCCGCCGTGAGGAGTGGGAACCTAGGACCTCCCGGTGAGAGGCGCTGCAGTGACATCAGTTGATGCCCTGAGCTACCGCTCCCGGGACCGCCGTCGCTGTGTCTGTGGCCGCGCGGGGGAGGCCGGTTCGTGCCGGCGAAGGTGGCGCAATTAGAGGCGATCGAGGCGGCGGCGGCGGCCGTTCCGCTAATTAAACGCGCGCGCGTGTCCGGGGACGCACGCGCTGGAATGCGTGGGCGGGCTTCTCTTCCGCACTCAAACGGGGCGCTCGCTTTGAGTCATTTGTTTCTTCATCCACCAACTATTCACAGATCAACAAAACAAATGAATGTTTGTAAGGATAACTGAGGAATAAAAAGCAGCGAGTCGGCTTACTTCAGAATCAGAATGTCTATTTATGTAGATTCTCTCTCTCGCGCTCTCGACAATAGACGTATTCGTTTTTATTACTTTGTGTTTAATTCAAGTCACTTAAGCTTGTGAAAAAATAATCAAAAGAAGTACTAATTAATAAGACATTACTAATGTGAAATTCTTCTTTTATGCTAATTACATTCAAGTCTAAGATTTATTCTGTGATAAATTTTATTCTCACATTGAATAAACGTAATGAAACTCGGTGACAGTGCAGAATAGCAATTACTTTGCAGGAACATTTTATCTTCGATTATCTACCTTGTTCGCACAGCATTAAAATACAACTGAAGAGTTACAACTATTGTTTATTCTTCTACAAATTAAAGGAAGTTTGCTTTTTATAATTAATTCTACAAAGCCATGAGGGCATAGTAATTATCATTGTTGTGGAATACAACTGCTGCCCCACATCTGGGATGACTCGTCGCCATGTCACAGTGAGTGGAATGGCTGTGCAGGATCAGGTTTCTGCCGGGAATTTTCCGTGTACTGAAGAGGAAGACAAGCTGTGTGTCTTTCATTATGACGCAACAATCTGCGGTACCGCTCGGTCCTTTCCCTTTCATTGCATTCAGTGACTGGGAACCAGTCAGCCGCCATTTCACTGCATTTAGGACATAGTGAATTAATGTAAATTTTGCGGCAAAATTTGAATACTATTCGTGTTCACATTGTAAACAATAGTGGGATGGAAATAACGAAATAACTAAGAACTGCCTTTTGTTACATTTCCCTTTTGGAAGATGTTTATGAATTCATAAACTAATAGCAGCGTTTTATGTTTCTGAATGAATGGAGTCAGTTCCAAGATGAATATCATTTTGCACTAGAAAATGATAGCATGTGTAGTTTTCTT